>MU535751.1:2041142-2146279 GCA_024362625.1 Silurus asotus | reverse complement strand
ATTTTTAGTGATACTTTTTTTTTTTTTTAAACCAAAGTAAAATTTCACTAGAACAAGTTTAATGGGTTGTTAATCCTTGTGTTAATTACGGATGGTTGTGTCAATTACATTGTTAGAACTTTAACCTCAATCAGTCTGCTGAATCTCGCTTTTCTAAACAATTCTATTTTCTTTCCTGTACTGGAAATTTTTCCTGCCAGTGTCTGTAGTCAATATTTTTCATCCCGGATTTAGAGCTGTAACAGTACACAAACATTCACGTTTCGGTACGTACCTCGGTTTTTAAATCACAGTTCGGTTCTGTTTTGTTACAGTCAAGGGGAAGAAATACAAAATATAAAATTGTCATTTAAAAAAAAAATTATTATTATTAATGCAGCTTATTATTATTATTATTAACATTTAAGAACATCAACAGATTAAAAATTTAAAAACTATTTTAAATGAAATGCCCGCTTTGTTAAATAATATATATAAAATAATATTTTATAAAATAGAATAAATCTAAATAATGTAATACACCTTATTATTATATTGATTCAATTGAGTAATCAATTAAATTGGCACAAAATTAAAATGATTAAATAAAATGAAACAAATGGAAAAATTCAATTAAATAGTTAGTAATTAAATAGTTTTAACAATTAATAATATTAAAATTATTCTAATAATAATAACAATAATAAATGCACTCAAAGTACGATGTGGAGACTAAACATACTTGTGGTCCGCTACTTAATACGTTCCTCACTGAACTCAGATTTGAATTCTGTTCCGCATGTAAAAAGGATTGCATTCGGTGCACACGTGTAATGAGCCGAAAGCCGTGTACCGAAGAATTTCGGAGCGAATACGATGATGAAGTGATAAAGAGCCTCTTGAATTTTATTTTCAATGATATTTTCTCAGAGAAGGATGGAAAAAAAAGCCTGAACATATCAGATAGAAATCGCAGAGCAGCCACTGTGAATTAGGAAAGTACCTCAGGGAAATGCAATCCTGTCCAAATAGGGCTTTTGTGTTTAAGGTATCGTACTTGCAAATCTATGACAGGGTTATAAAATCCACGAGTGATGTATCATCGGATCTACTGCCCAGTTTCCTGGTTTGATTTGTGGAGTTAACTTGGTGTTATTGTGCTGTAGGACTTGTTAGAAGCAGACTGGACTCACCTGTCAAGTTCTAGGACATCTGCAGTTCTAGACGGTGCCCCCTTACAAGATTTGGAAGCAGATGGTTCCCATGATGCACAGCAGAGCTCCATGGCACCATCAGCCAAGAGTTCAGTGCCAGACTCTGTGGCACAACTTTCATCTATTTCAGAATCCAGACCTGTTAAAGCTTTAAGAAACTTGGCCAACTCGAACTCCTCATCTGTCTTCAAAGCGGTCTCTTCTACACATCCTACTTCTCTTCAAGCACCTTCTGATAGCTCTAAAGCAATTTCATCACTGCAGCATTCCTCAACTTCTCAATCTGGCCAGCCAAACCCACAACCAAGCATTTGCACTTTTCTCAAAGAAGACATCTCAACCCAGGACGACTTTGATGACTGGGATGTAGATCTGGATGAGTTGGACGAGTGCGTTTCTCATAAGCCTTCTGACCCAGACCCAGACGTTTCTCCGGCTAAACGCACGAGAACATCCCCCAGCAGTGCAGATACACCAGTCGTATCTTCTCTCAGAAGGTTCTGCAACACTACTCCGAAATCCGCACTCCCCGCAGTCCAACCACTTGCTGTACCTTCTGCTTGCCGCTTCACCAGTCCGGTGACACCTGGGACTGCGAGAGGAACATCTCGGTGGCAAAGAGGAGCTGTGACTCCTCGTGCAGAACATCGCGCTCTATTTCAGGCTGTATCTCCTGCTTCTGTGACTTCACAACAACCCCGTCCACTACACATGCCCGTTCTGACTAATCACCTGGTCCAGCTGGTGTCTGCAGCCAGTAAGACCCCTCAGAGACCAAGGAGTGATTCTGTTCGACCCAAGACTCGGCGCTTTCCTGGTCCAGCAGGTGCTCTGCCACAGCAGGTGATTCCTAAATGTCTACATATATATATAAATGTCTATGTGGTGTAGGAAGATGGGCGGTTTTCATTTCAATTTCAATTCAATTGAACAGATCAGTGGGCGGAGCCTGGATGACATTGTTGTGGCCGTTCCACAGACACCAGCACACGGGGCTGTTGCTCGCCTACGCACTGAGGTACCATACCACCTGCACACACATATCTAACACACAATCTGTTCACTGTACACTCTTTCTCTAGGGCATTGTCCATTTAGAGGTCGAACAATAGTGGATTTTAATGAACGTGAGGTCGGAACCGTACAATAACCAAATAATCAACCGATGTTTGTGCGTATGGTTGGATATAAACAGGTCCCGAACTCTCAAGGAAACGACGAAGAGGAGTTCAGTGTAGGTCCGTGGGCAACAATGAAGGCAGAAATGGGATTGAACGAGAGAAACCCTTCCTGTTTCCTCAATTCCTACAGCATCGTCATGGTGCTGCGGAAAGTAAGTAAAACGTCCCAAACGTTCTTTGCTGTCTTCACCGTCATAAATATGCAATAATTGCAGACATTCCTTATTTGTCAGTGTAATTAATGCTCCGCGATAAATCATTAGTGTTCAGGAGACCTTGAGGTTGTGCCTAATTTGTTGCCCGCTCCTTCGTTTTCGATTTATTATTCAGTAACCACTTGTCTTTCTTAGGCAGCCTTAAGGCAGCTGTCAAAGAATAAGGTTCCTAACATGGCCGTGGTATTAAAAAGCATCGTACACACACACGCTGATGCCAAAGCGGTGTTCAGAGACCCCACAGGTAAGACATACATCAAGCAGATGCGTATGTAGAAATTATGAACATTCACAGGCAGCGGTTATAGACTTATTTTTTATTTTTTTTTGTGCCTGTAAAAAAATTTTTTTTCACCCTAACATTGTGTCATGATACGGGACTGATTTCATCTAAACAAATATTCTCCATAATTAACCATCCTGGATTAGCAACTGTAATTTGATACCAATTGCTAGATTTGACGTACTTGTCGGTAGCTGATTAATAAACCGGTTAGTAAAATAGTACTGAACTTTATTACAAAAAAAAACCCAAACAGTACTGAATCATGAAAATGTGCTTAATGAAATAAATATAAATGTATTAACAAATATTAAACAAATGTTTGCTATAGTCTGAAAGCATTATCACCTCAAATAAATTGAAAACGGTTGCATTGAAAATGAATAAAAAAAAAAACCCACTTCAAATAAACAGCGTCAGTAATCGGCCTCTAGAGGCCGCTATCGTACTGTATACTGTCGGAGGACCTTTTCAGCAACTCGGAAAAACTATCGGTATGGATTTTCACCAAAGGTTCCAGCAATTAACTATTGGTGCCAATTAACCAATGACTCGGTCGACCTCTAGTTATGGTTATAAAGTGTTATCACTATGAAAAACTGTTTTTTTTTTAATTATCCGCCACATAATCTTTTCTTTCCTTAATGGGGGTTGGTCTATAAAAGTAAACGACATGGGCCGAGGTGATTACCAGTACTATTGTGGAGAATGTATTCATTATATATATAATAAATAACATTATTATTATTATCATAATTTTCGTATTCATTGTTATTGGAATTGAAACATTTGCCCCCCCACCTCATCCTGTGTTATTAGATCTTGGCAGAACAATACCCATAATTCTTTGTGAAGTGGCATTTCAGAAAATTCTCCTACAATCTTGTTTTCTTTCTTTGTAAATCTGCTCCTCAGTTATAAACACACATTATTCGCTTGAATTCTTAGGTTCTGTAAATTTGCTTTGAGACGATGACGATCGAGAAAATGCGCTGTAGAATTGAACTTGTGATTGTGTCACGCTTAAGTTTTGTAAATGTATTTATACCCGGACTAGGTGAGATGCAGGGTACAGTTCACAGACGGTTGCTGGAAGAACGACAGTGGGAGCTGAAGACTGGAGCGGTTCTGCTGCTCAAACAGGTAATGAACCGCTGCTAATATCAGACTCGTGTAATTACCTCAGTATTTAGACACGAGTTTTGACACTAGTGTCTCTGAAATTCTTGCCTAGGTGGGCGTGTTCTCCCCCTCTAATAGGAACCATTATCTGAACGTAACGCCCAATAATCTTCTTCGAATCTACCCTCCTGGTGGAGCAGTCCACGTCTTTTCACAGCCTGCACTGGTTAGTGGTCAAGATTTACACTTGCACTTTGGTTACACTGATGCGTATTTATTTGATATCAGAAAGAGAAGTAGATTTGTACTTTTTAATTTTTCCAAGAGGTGATTGATTGATAGATAGATAGATAGATAGATAGATCGATAGATGGAAGAAAATATGTGGCACTCCAGGATTTACTGATGGATGGATGGATAGATGGATGGATTGATGGATGGATAGAACTAAAGATGTGGCACTCAAGGTTTTAATAATGGATGGATGGATGCATAGAAGTAATGACGGGACACTCCTGGATTTACTGATGGATGGATGGAAAGAAGTAAAGATGTGGCACTTCAGGTTTTAAGGATGGATAGATTGGATGGATGGATGGATGGAAAGAAGTAAAGATGTGGCACTTCAGGTTTTAATGATAGATGGATAGATGGATGAATGGATGGATAGATAGATAGAAGAAAAGATGTGGAACTCCAGGTCTGATGGATTAATGGATGGATAGAACTAAAGATGTGGCACTCCAGGTTTTAAGAATGGATGGATGGATAAATAGAATTAGAAGTAAAGATGTGGAACTCCAGGTTTTAATAATGAATGGATGGATGGATGGATAGATAGAAGAAAAGATTTGCCACTCCAGGTTTAAATAATGATGGATGGATGGATAGAAGTAATGACGTGGCTCTTCTGGATTTACTGATGGATGGATGGAAAGAAGTAAAGATGTGGCCCTCCAGGTTTTAATGATGGATGGATGGATGGATACACAGTGTATTTACAGATGATATATAGATATGGGGATAATCTGGGAGATACACTGAATTATATTCAGGCTAATTGTATAGAATGCATGATTATGGATTAGAGAATAAATGAATGATTAATGCTCAATGCCAATATTTTCCATATATGTCTTGAATGAATGATAGGATCCTGCTGGATTACTGCACTGTCAGACGGCCACATCTGAAGGGGGTCCCGTGTCTCAAATGGAGCTGCATTATGAGGAGGAGGGGGAGGAGGAGGAGGAGGATGATGTGGAGCAGTCCAGCGTCTCAGCCAAACTCATGCTCCCAGATAATAGCATGGTAGAGTCTAGTACACGACCTGACTGCTCAGCGGATGCTCAGTGGGATGCAGGTGCATTTTTCTCCACTTCTATCTTCTGTTCTGTCTGCAAGGTTTTTGGACGCTTATAGCAGATTATACATTTACATTTTTTTTCTTAAAAAATCGAATAAGTCTGGAAAAATATGGAAGTTTAAAATGAAAAATGGCCCTGTTTCTATTTTATGGAACACAAGAGGGCGGTAGAGGGCAGTTTTACTGGTTTTGGGTCTCCCTCCACACATTAATTCGCTGAGGTCTATTAAAATTGTTCTGCGCTCAAAGGTTAACATCTGTGAAAACAAAATAACACGTGTTGCTCAATGCTTATGTGTTAATCTGCTCGTGTCTTGCAGATGATCTCGATGAGATGCTTGGGGAGTTGCCTGTCGAGTCTTACACTGCCTGATGCCGACACCATTCACACGGAGCTCTTCCAGATCTCCCAGCTGTGCTTTTTCTTCTCTTTGTGTTTGTATAGAAGTTTTTGTAAGATATGTACAGAACCAGAAAGCATTGAAAAGATGCAAAATAAATGTTTGAGTGTCATTGTTTGTTTGTTGCAATAATTTTCCTGGCTAATTATCAATACCAGAACTCAACAGGATTCATGTGAACGCCTACCTGTTACTTACTACCTGGACATTAGCGACTGTTCGTAAATTCTCACTGGAAATGCGAATGAGGTTCGTGTATTGATGAGTGTAATATTCCAGCTGTCACAGAGACAGGTGTGCTGGTGAAGGTTTCCATGGTTACTCTGTCCGGCACTCTTGAATGTAAAGTGGCTCTTGAGACAAAAGTCTGACAGCTTGATCCACTTGTGAAGGTTGTTAAGACATAACGGGTCATATCGGGTCACTGGCGTACCTGTTTTAATGGACTTTACTAGAGTCAGAACCCGTCGTGTCTCGACAGACTTGTGGGAAAAGGATTCTGTCTTGTCTTCTTATACTTTCTCTTTTTTTTTTCTTCCCCTTTCCCATCCAGGTTTTCATGTCTTCATCGCATTTCCAAATTTGTGTGGATGAAGCTCTATATTTACATTTATGGTATTTAGCAGATTCCTTTATGCAGATTGACTTTATCTCATTCAGCAGCTGAACATCTGACTCCCACATGTCGCTAATGTGGCTCGTTCTTGTCGATTTCTTTTCTATAACATCCGAAGGATTCAACCATTTCTGTCCACACAGGCTGCCCAGGTGTTTGTTCAGTCTCTTGTCATTTCAAGACTTGACTACTGAAACTCTCTGCTGGCAGGTCTCCCCCTGAACGCTATTCATCCACTGCAAATTATCCAAAATTCAGCTGCACGACTTGTGTTTAATCAGCCCAAGTTCTCCCACCCCACCCCACTGCTGCGCTCCCTTCACTGGCTTCCAGTAGCTGCAAGTATCAGATTTGAAACACTGATGCTTGCCTACGAGGCCAAAAATGGTCCAGCACCATCTTACCTCAGTGACCATCACATCTTGCACTGCACCACGCTGTCTGAGATCCTCCAGCACTGCTCGACTGGTACCTCCTTCTCTCAGAATGAGAGGTAAGTACAATTCAAGGCTGTTCTGGCACCGAGGTGGTATATAAACATCTATAAGGGCCTTGTGCAGAGGCCCAGGAGTTGCATGGTGTTTTAAACTCACAACCTTTAGAGCCAAAGTCCAATGCTTTAACCACTTTGCGTTCACTCCTGAACCATGGACAGCGATCGATGGACTGTAAATTTTGAAGTTTTGAGAGGAAAAACTGCTTAGAATGTGGCACTGCTAAATGTATATAGAAATTACCATGCAAGTCTTTCTGAGATCAAAATGGAATAGTAATAGAGTTTTGAAAATTTTTATTCACTTTACTTAGAAAAAAAAAAGTAAATTTACCCTCTGACAACATGCTCAGCTGTAATACTTATCTGTATATACGCAAGGATTAGGTGCTGAAGTATCATTAAAATTGTAGGTTTTTGAGCTTGAACTCGATTCAAAACTAAGATTCAATGAGTCATTCATACATATTGAATAACTTAAGTTCAATTCCCTGGATTAGTAATGAGTTTATTTAGCTTGACCTTTTGGAGTTTTGAGAGAAAATCTGCTGTACAGAAATGTTCCTCTTCTGTCTCAACATGCAAAACATCTGCAATTGTGACATCTGTAACAAATGGTAAAAAGTCTGAGGTTGAAAGGGAACAGTAATAGTTCTGTATTGGCTCCAGCTTGGATCAGTCAACACACTGATCTTTTGGCTGTTGCTAAACTGCTACTCAAAAACAACAGCTTAATTTAACTGCTCATTTCATTTCCCAACCGAAGTGTGTTACAGGTTTTTAGAGGTGCCGTTTTCACAGCAGCGTCTCGCTTCCCTTGAACTGTAAAGAGCTCCATGATTCAGCACAGTGAATCCCTGGGCTTGAACAGGAAAGTAAATCTGTAAAGTCATCGGGCTTCAAAAAAGGGCTCGGTCTTGCCGAGATAGAAGAAAGAGATGTATTTGTTCTTGGCTGACTCCCAGAAGAGAGCTAATCTCTGTTTAAACTGCATACGTGCTAGCTAAGCCGAAGAAGCACAGGGACCTTGTCTGAGACACCTCATTAAATCGTTAGCAGGCTGTTAGGCCTGCAGCTGTCAGGAATATCACAGGAATCCACAGGCGTTCTGCTGTGGAGGAGGAACCTGACCTTTGTATTAGGAACATGTTCAGTTCGAACAATGCGCCAATGTCGTAGTCTTGTGGAATTTAGTTGTGCCTCCTTGCTTCAGTTTCTCCTTCTTTTCCTTGACTCGTCACCTCAGAGGATCAAAGGTGTGAAAAGGGATAAGAAGGAAATGAAACTAAGCACACTGGGAAATCACGGAAAATTATTGACTTAAGAATTTCGCTCACTAAAGTGTCATTTTAACGCTTAAAAAAAGTAAATTCGCCCTCTGACGACATGCTGCTCAGCTGTAATACTTCTGTGGATACAAAAACACTGATTAGGTTCTGAAGTGTCATTAAAACTGGTGATTTTTGAGCTTTAACCCGATTTAACAGCTTTATTTAGCTTTTTATTTAGCATTTGAGGATGGATCGGCTGTTGGATATAAGAGCGAGAGACCGGGAAAATTAGCGAAACAAATTAGTTATGAGGCAAATGCAATTCCACGATAAACCGGGGGCACGAGATTCGAACTTCCAATTCCAATTCCGACTTTATTTCCCCTGATTCCAACTTTATTTCTCGAAATTTCGAGTTTCTTTCTCACCATTCCGACTTTATTTCTTATAATTCCGTCCTGATTTCTGGCAATTCCGACTTTTGCTAAAAAATTAAGTCAGGATTGCGAGGAGTAAAACGTTGGAATTGCAATTGGGCATTTTTTATTTTTTTTATATGGTGGAAACGACCTTCACAGGGCAACTGTGAAAACAAATTGCAAGACACTGTGCAGTCTCTAGGGGGCGACTCGTTCTCATTAAGAGCGTAGAATAGTTTATTTAGATGTTATTAAATGACACGTGTATCACTAGATTTATATATTTGGCGAGATCTTTAGTGCTTTTTTCGGCTTCACGCACTACTTACTACCTGCTTCCTTGAACATTTTACCCAAAGCTGTCGATCACAGTACACATTCTCTACACAATGTACCCCTATAAATGACAGTATGACTTCCAGCCTGAAGATGTACTACCTGTGGCTAACAGGCCAGAGGACTTATTTGCTCAAAACCACCCTATGTAGTCAGGATAAACAGGTGCATTTTTAAACCCCATCTCAGGAGGAGGCTATCGGTATTAGTATTCTGCTATAGCACAACATGGCGTTACACATTCCTTCAGCAATATTAAAAAAAAAGGAGTTGATTTCTGTGTGATTTGAAATGTTTAACCGACTGCTGACCTCCAGGTTCAATTTCATATGATGTTTTTTTTCCCCAGGTCTAAAGCAGAAAGCGTTCCTGAATGACTCGCATATTTAGGTTTATAATTAAAACCATGGCCGTAGATTGTGTCTTGAAATCCCAATCTCCCACATGGTCATTTTTCCATGCAGCACAAGCAGATCAGGATCTATAAATTGAGCTTTGATGCTAATATCACTATTGCAATTCGCTAACTGTGTCCCCTACCTGCTTAGCTGCTAATGTTTGCTGTTTCCAGTCCTATGTCCTGTCTCACATTAATACGATTGCCTGAAAATGGCGAGTTTTGTCATGCAGCACTTGATCATTATCCTACATGCTTCCATCATCGTTGTAACTTTGCTAGCGATGTGTCTTTTGTGACAAAGCAGGCGAAAATAACAGACGAACAATAAATCATCACTCAAAACATCTAATCGCATGTTTCAAAATTAATTTTTGTTTTTCATTTTTCATGGTGGATTTTTTCTTGCTGGATTTTTGAACAGTTGATAGACTACTGAAGAGACTATTCATTGGTCCAATCAGTTATGTTCTTTCTTATGTTCTCTTATTATATTCTTTCTGTTAAAGTGTTGTTCAGTGTTTACATTGTACATCATACATTTTGTCCTGTGTCGTGACAAGCAAATTAAATGCCCAATCAAACATAAGAGTATCTTAGTGTTTCCTCCAAAACTCCAGATCTTTTGGATTGTGTACTCGGATTGAGCACTTCCAGCATGCAAAGTCTCGGCACTTCATATCATTTTGAGCTCGAAAACATCTGCATAATCTATTACGACTATTGTGAATACATAAATAGATGTCACATAAATGCCAGTCCACTGCTTTGAGAATATATTCAGTTTGTTTGTCCTCAGGAGCATTTATCCAATTTAGATTTAGAGTAAATATACTGATATATCTGTGTATGCACAGCTGTTCATTACCTACATGTATGTGTTATACATTTCTTTTACTATACACGTTTCGGAGAAATTATTTAGAATGAAAATAGATCCAGTCTAAACCCTGTTATAATTCAGATCTGAGCAATTAATAAACCTACTCTAAACCCAATTAAAATTCAGATCTGGGGAATTAATTAGACCCAGACTAAACCCTGTTATAATTCACTTGTAAGGAATGAATATAGATCCAGTCTAAACCCTGTAATAATTCGGATGTAGGGAATTAAAATAAATCCAGTCTGAACCCAGTTATAATTCAGATTTAAGGAATGAATCAAGATCCAGTCTAAACCCCGTTATAATTCAGATGTGGAGAATTAATATAGACCCAGTTTATATACAGTTATAATTAAATTAAATTCTGAGGAATTAATTAGGCTGGCATAAACCCAGTTATGATTCAGAAGTGGAGAATGAATTAGTCTTAGTCTAAACCCATTTATTATCCAGATGTAGGAAATTAATTAGATCTAGTCTATCTTCTTCTTCTTCTTTTGGCTGCTCACATTAGGGTTTGCTTGACCCAGTTTAGTTATAATTCAGATCTGAGCATTTAATAAACCTAGTCTAAACCTATTTGGAATTAATAAACCTACTCTAAACCCAATTAGAATTCAGATCTGGGGAATTAATTAGACCCAGACTAAACCCTTTTATAATTTAGATGTGGGAATTAATATAGACCGAGTGTATTTAATTAGGCCTAGTCTATACCCAGTTATGACTCAGATGTGGGGACCCAGTCTATATTAACAATCCATATATCAGTGTGCCTCTCACTGGGCTTGTATTTGCAAAGTTTTATTTATATTACGTTTTATTTATTTTCTTAATTATTGATTATTTTCTTTGCAGTTTGTCTTCATGTCCATTGTACAGCACTTTGGTCAGTGTAAGCTTCGTTTAAATGTGCAATTAAGATGCAATCTATTTACAGTCAGCGTGACATGCTGGACAGGACATTGGCAGGTTGCCAGGTCAGTAAATTACCACTGAAATCCCTTAACTGAAGCCGCATGCGTGTTTATTTTTTTGTGTCTTGTATAGTCGTACATTGCATCTTAATACACTTTATCAACAGCATGAACAGTTTGTGCTAGTGTTACTTCCCTTTCTTTCTTAAAGAGCCATTACGATCATCTGGCAACCCAAACAGGTTAAAAAGTACAGTTGAAAGCTGTACAAAGCTTTTTACTTGAATCAGTTCTGTACTATAAAATATGCAATATTAGTAATTATTTTAGATAATTGACTTTAGCCAACTGAATCATTCAAGCATTTATGGCAACTTTATTAATTAACCCTTCAAATGTGCACCTCAGGGGAGGGAAGAAGTGCTCACAGCTTTCCTATCATTAAAAACAATGGATAATTAAAATGTTTAATAAATATATCTCTTTTAAAGGTGATTAAAGTTACAACATAATTTCCATCACATGACAGAAATGTACACAAGTACATTTATTTCTCATTATATGTTTTATCATTCATTGAGAATTTAATTGTAGTGAATGATGTGTTTCATAATTTTAATAGTTTGTAGTTGTAAGGTTATATTGTGATTGTGCACGTTCATTAGGTCACGTGACCCATGTATGTCCTATGAACCTGTTCAAGTAAATCAATAGTTTTTTAATGTAAATAATTTACAATTTTAGTAGTTTAGGATCTAAAATAATCACCTCAGATGTCCTTCAAAGGAGTTTTTCTGTTCTGCATTTTAAAATTGAGTAGTATGTAACATGGTATGTGTTTTGGTTTCACTATGAATATGATACAATGAGCAGGACCAAGTGATTCATTAGTGTTTTTATACAGAAGAGATAAAAAAAACCACTTTCATTTACTGGGAATTTTTATGTCAATACCAATTGTGTGCACAGTTTGTTACTTGGGGTTATTTTCTCTGACATTTATGCCATTTGGCAGACGTGAGTCAGTAAGTCTGAATGACTTACAATTATATATTTGTACAACTGAGTCATTGAGGGTTAAGGGCCTTGCTTAAGGGCCCAGTAGTGGGCATTGGGATTTAACCTCTCAACCTTTTAATCAGATAGCTGACATTTAAATCACTACCATTCCCCATTTTCTAGAATGTGACATGGGCGTAATCTGTTTAGATTTTTTGGACAGGCCGTGTTATTCAAAATAGCCCCTCTGTGAAAGACGTTTCTTATAGTCAGTATTTATTATGTTATGATTGTACGAGGTAAGACAGCAAAGCGAGGGGGGTGGTGGTGGTGTAATTTTAATGCATTTTGATTATCCAGTCATTCACCATTAATAATCATGGAACTGTGACTGTGCGACACCCCAAACCCTCCACCTCCATTTTGTAATCAGTGGTAATAACCTTTGTGAGATATTTTGTTTGGGCGAAACCACAATCACGGTGTTTCAGAAAGGGCTCATTACTGGGGGAAAAAACCTGTTAACATATTTAGAGGTGTATAACTGGAAGTATTTGCAGCTTGTTGTTGCTGTTTATTCTAGAAGAATCGTTTCTCTAAACGTGTCTAGCTGTCAGAAAAACTGTATTTTTAGAAGGTTCTGGGAACCGTATATCCGAGATCACGTTCGTATGCAAAGTCTAATTTGCTTGCTTTTGCTCTTCTACTGCCATAATCGGAGTTTACACCAGCCTGAGGGATCTGGCCTAATATCTGACAGAGGTGCTCAGAGATGCATTTTACATAAATGTTTAGGACAGAGTCACGTGGTTTTCCTATCAGAGGTAAATACTGTGTCTATATACTGCATGCGTGCTCTTTAGGGTCTCTAGAATGTAACCTGAATTTTTTTGTGAATGAATGTGTACATTAGGGATGGTAAGATTTACCAACTGTTCACTATCTGTGAGAGTAAGAGGGAAAGTTTATAGGGCTGTGGTGAGACCTGAGATGTTGTATGGTTTGGAGACATTGAGTAAAAGACTGGAGGTGGACCTGGAGGTAGCGAAGCTGAAGATGTTGAGGTTTCCGTTGAAAGTGACGATGATGAACAGGAAAAAACAAAACAAATGTAGGATGTTTTGGAGACAAAGTGAGGGAGGCACAATCACAACTCTATGGAGACTAAGGCGTGCCATGAGAGTCACATAGAATACAGATTGACATGGCAGAGGTAGAGCTGCGTCTTCCTGGAGACAGAACAGGAAAAGAACATCTGGTTTTATTGCATCTTTTGCTCTTCTTTTTTTTTTCACTGCAAAGGCGTGTTTGTGAAAAGTATACCATATAGAATTGGATCGTATTGCATGGGATCGCATTGCGTTGAATTGAATCAGATCGCACTGCATCGCAATAGGGGTGAATCCTATCGCAATGAATGGGTAGTTGCTTCATATGTATCTTTAATGTATTGTGTAATTGGCAATGCATTGAGATTTATAAAGATGCACATCCCTAGTATACATTTTGTCTACTGTGTTTTAGAGAATAATATACACCCATTGCTTATGCTGGCTGTGTGGAGCTAAAGAACAAATAAAGTCAAGGTAAAAGCTACGTGTTACTGAAAGCACACAGAAAACAGAATTCAGCTACTGTATATGCAGTCATGTTGTATTTCCTTGAACAGCACAGAGAGAAAGAAAAACCCAAACCATCTTTTCCCCCATAGAGGTGCCTGCGCTTGAGCTAGGGTCACACAGGCAGAAACGAATGAGATAATAACAGGAAGAGGTGTGGAATAAAAGTGGTCGGGTCGAGGAAAATGGACAAGGAGTGGGCGAAGGAGAATAGAGCAGCTGTCAGTTGGAATAAAGTAATCGCATGACTCGGGAATGCTCGTAAGAAAAAAAGATTTCAAAAGGAAGGTGACATTTTCTGCACTTAGGAAAGTAAAGTACATGAAAAAAAAACTTTCATCTTTCCGTCTGCTTTACTTTCATTTTTAAAAAAGTTTTAAGTAGATGCTGTGGAGAAAATCAATAGCTTTAATTGTGTTTATTTCTTCCCATTTGCAGCCTGGTGATGGAGTTCGCATGAGACATAAGCATCGTAGATATGAGGAGGTGCCAAGAATCAACCTTTAATACCGAATACGGTAGTTAGGAATGAAGAAAAGGATTTCTGATGCGGTTACACCTACACAAGTCACTTCAAATCAAGTCAAGTTTATTTCTATGGCGATTTTCACAATGGACATCGTCTCAAAGAAGCTTTACAGAATTTAATAATAAGATGAATGATGTGTATTTATCCCTGATGACGAAGCCTGGGGCGAATGTGACAAGGAAAAACTCCCTTAGATGTTATGAGGAAGAAACCTTGAGAGGAACCAGACTCAAAAGGGGAACCCATCCTCATTTGGGGAATATCAAGAGTGTGACAGAGAGGAATGCAATCTGACTACAGTGTGTTGTTTGTGTTCTCTTTTGTCTAGTTAATACTTGATGTAAAATCTCACACACTCTCACACATACAGTACTTGTCCAGTTTTAAATAGGGATTTTACACTTTTATGGGCCCATGCTACAAGAACGTACCCTTGAGGTCTGAAAGGCAGTATGGGGTCTAATTTCTCCAGTCTCCAATTTGTTCTCACAAGCTGCCTGTATGAGAATTAACAGCATCATTTGGCAAAGCCTGCTTCAGTGTGGTGTCAGTTTCCAACCAAGTCTCATTTGAGATTATTTTAAGATCGATAAAAAAAAAAAAAACACATAGAAAAAAGATTCCTAAATTATCCTTCTTAGTTATCTTGTAATGTTGTACATTTGGTGCATGTGGCAAGTATCGAGAGGGGTACAACCTTCATGAACATCTCAGCGGAAATGGGAGCTTGGTGGTTGAGACGTTGGCCTTATGAGCACAAAGATTGAGAGTGCAAATCCCAGTAGTACCAAGCTTCTAAATAAATTACATTTATGGCCAAATGCTATATTTGTCAGTGAGACTCTGAGGCAATTATAGCATTTATTACATTTTTCTTTAGTATCTGCCTTATCAGTGCTACAGTGTTTTAAATAAGGTGGCTAGTTTAGCTTATTTTGCTAATTTTAGAACAAATACAATTATTTTTGGATATACAAGGTGGCGCAGGGAAAGGGTACATTTTGGAACTAGTATTTGCCGATCCTGGTACCTCGGGGGTTGTTTGGAACCCGTACGACCTTGTTTAGAAGCCCTCATCGTTAGTTCTAATGGAGCAGCGGGTGGTGTGCAGCGAGCGATCGCTGAAAACCTAATATAAGTATGGTGATAGTGTAAGTGAATTTCGTCGTCATTACCAGCAGGGACGTCATGATCATGTCCTGTCTACTCATGCGAGAAACTGATCGGCACATTGATGATGCGTGTTGTGGAACGGAGTGGCGAGGGCTCCTCACGATGGCAGGTAAAACTGCCTTGATATTCTCTGGTGTGTGTGCGGTTTAACAACACCTGGCGACTTCTTTAAGGCTGAACTAATTTCTTTGGAATTAGCGGATGGGACACGATCATGACGTCCGAAATGGGAATGACGCCAAAATTCCCTACACACTATCACCATTGTTATAAAAGGGTTTTACAGCACCACTCCACTGCACAGTTCCGAACAATCACAGACTTTCCATGGCCAACTCCTAGTATATAGGACAGGTACAAACAGTAATATCTGCAAAGATTTATATCCTTGCTCATGTCTATTAGACGCATTAAAAAAGAAGAACAGAACCAGGTTCCCAACTACTTCTCTTTCTCTGCACTGAGCCAGTTGCTCAAACAGGCAAGCCTGTTTACATATTTCAGATGGCAGGGCAGCTCGTAAAAATACTCGTGTAAATGTTGTTTTAAATGACGTAAATCGACGCCAAACAGAACTTTTGTCGATGTTTCCACACGGACTCTTTTAATTGCCGGATGTGTGCATCATGGCGGATTTTAGTGCTGATTTAAGACTTGGCGTGTCAGTAAAAAATTCAATTCAAACCGATTTTTTTCCAGTGGAGTTTATTTATTTTTTATATCTGAATAAAGAAAGGAAGTCGTGAGAAAATGTGTGTTGCGTTGAAGGTTTTAATTAGTTATGTATTAATTTTTTTTATAATTAATATGGTCAAACAGTAATGCGAGCTACATTAATTGCGGGTTAATAAAAATAAATTTAAAATGAATTTGCGTTAAACACATTATTAACTTTATTAATGCTATTAACGTTTTCATTTTGACAGCCCTATATTTAGATATATATATAAACCTTTACTGCTTACACACACGTTAACACGTGTTTATATGAGAGATGCTAGTCTTACTAAAGTGGTCTCAGTCTTTCTCTCTCTCGCTCTTTCCCTCGTACTCGTTTCCCTCTCCCCCTCCTCTATCCTATCTTTTTTTCCCTCTGTGCGTACGGTGTCTGGTCTTTCCGCGTTACCCTCTGCTCTGCATTTGTCCTCAGTTGCGAGCGTTCTCTTCCAGCGCGTGGATGGATGGGAGTGGAGTATGAGCACGTGTGTATCAGTTGAGCGAGGAAAGAGAGCAAGAAGGCAACAGCGAAGCAGACTCGAGTAAACGGTTTGGTGAAAAGAGGCGCGGGAGAAGAGACTGAGGCTGATCAGCGCTGCACTTGCATGTAAGTATCTCCCCCTCTTTACAGCGTCCGTGTGTGTGTGTGAGTGTGTGTGTGAGTGTGTGAGCAGGGCACGTTTGAACCGTCATGTCTGTTCGATGTTGTTGGGAGCAAATAGGATTTTGCGTGGCTCCATCGGTCCTCATGAGAACAGAAGGCACTGGGATTCTGAGGTCCTGAAACGTTCACTTTACGCACACACACACATACACACACACACACACACACACACACACACACACACACACACACACACACACACACACACACACACACACAGAGCCGGTTTAGGATTGAGCACAGCGTCATCTTGAGACTTGACCCGCCTCCCTAACTCTCTCTCTCTCTCTCTCTCTCTCTCTCTCTCTCTCTCTCTCTCTCTCTCTCTCTCTCTCTCTCTTTCTATCGCTCACTCTCTCTCTTTCTCCCTCTATCTCTCATGCTTTATCTCTCTCTTTTTTTCTTGCTTTTTTCTCTTCATCTCAATCACTCTCTCTCTCAATCTCTTGTTCTTTTTCTATTCCTCTCTCTCGCTTTTGCTCTTTCTCTCTATTTCTCTCTCTCTGTCTTCCTTTTTCTCTCTCTTGCTTTCCCTCTAATTTTCTTATGTACTCTCTCTGTTTCTCATGCTCTCTCTTTCTCTTTTGCAGTCTTTCTTTCTCTTATGCTTTCTCTCTGTCTCTCTCTTACACACACACACACACACACACACACTCAGTCTTCATCTCATGTTCTCTCTCTTTCTCTCATGCTGTTTTCTCGTTGTCTCAATCTCTCTCTCTCTCTCTCTCTCTCTCTCTCTCTCTCTCTCTCTCTCTCTCTCTCTTTTGCTCTTTTACTCTGTCTCTTGTTGTTGTATGTTAAATGTGTGTGTGTGGGAATAGAGAGCTTAGCTGTCAGCTGTGGAAAGTACAGAGAGAAGGCATGGTGTTAGGTCAGGGCAGGCTGGAGGAGAGAAAGTAGACGGAGAGATGCTGAGCAAAAAGAAAGAGGGTCAAAGCCTAGAGCACTATCTTATGTTCCTGTGTTCCACACAAACTCACACATTCTTGTGTATAAGTGTGTATTTTCTGTAACGTCACACAGGTACTGCTGCACTTTCATGTCAGGTGCTCTGTGTAATACACATCTCTTCTCTCCTGCTGTATACAGCTTGTACCTAAGGGGACTCTTCGATCTATATTTATATTTCTGTGTGTGCTGTAGATCCTCGCCTTTCTCATTACTAACATTGCCAAAGGTGGTGTTTGATTGGTTGCCAGCTCATCGCTCTTATACTCAGAAACACAGTTCATGTATAACTTATACACAATGAAACAGATAATTTATCACAAATAAGTTATGCAGACCAGGCATAACATTATGAGCAGTAAAGTAAATAACACTGATTATCTCTTCATCATGGCACCTGTTGTGGGTGGAATATAGTGA
Organism: Silurus asotus; assembly: GCA_024362625.1. Taxonomy (NCBI): domain Eukaryota; kingdom Metazoa; phylum Chordata; class Actinopteri; order Siluriformes; family Siluridae; genus Silurus; species Silurus asotus. The sequence goes on along the minus strand of MU535751.1, from coordinate 2,128,111 downwards.
GGCAACAAGTGAAAATTTTGTCCTCAAATTTGACGTGTTAGAAGCAGGAAGAATGGGCAAGGGTAAGGATTTGAGCAGGTTTAACCAGAGCCATATTGTGATGTCTAGACGACCGGGTCGGAGCGTCTCCAAAACTGCAGCTCTTGTGGGATGTTTCTGGTCTGCAGCAGTCAGTATCTATTAAAAGTGGTCCAAGGAAGGAACAGTGGTGAACCGGCAACAGGGTCACGGGCGACCGAGGCTCACTGATGCACGTGGGGAGCGAATGCTGGTCTGTGTGCTCCCAATCCAACAGATCAAACTGCTGAAGTACTTAATGCTGTTAATTCTCAACAGGTCAGGACTATATTTTAGGAGCAAAAGGGGGACAACACAATATTAGGCAGGTGGTCAATATGCTATGACTGATCACTGACTATATAGTTATGCCTAGTGTATATTTGCATTTTATTTCAAATATAGGATAATAATATTGGATATTATTCCTCACCATCATTTTTTTTGTGTTCAGTGTGTAGTCCTGCTGCATGTCAGACATTTGAGACAAGATCAGCAACATCGATCAAACCCAGAAGCCAGGCCAGAGGGAAGACCAGTCTTCTTTCATTATTTAACAACAATTTTGTTCTTTTTGTTATTTTAAGTTTTTGTCCCTATGTGAAGCAATATATAGTGAAATCTGTGTGTTGGTAGATGACCAAGTTTTAGTTGTTGTTACCTAAACAACAACAACAACAACAGATATAAGTGTTAGAAAGAACATATCAAATATAGGCACTATAGAGGAGCTCACATTCAGGCAAAAAAAAGGCTGATCAAAAATAGATTCGTTTTTTTTACTCATTTACAGCATTTGTATGAGACTTGAAAAGTCTCAGAGGGGGAAGTATGTTAAAAATGTTTTGAGAAATTTAGCTTAGGCCAGCTTTACTTAGAATGAAAACAGCGTATGCCAATATTATTAAGCATTATACAGTATAAGTTTATTTAGCATTAATTTTGTCATAATCATTATTAATTTTTGTTGTGGTATTAGTAGTTATTATGTAGATATAGTTTGTTGTGAAATTTAGAGAATGTACTGTATAACCCTTATGTATGACACTTATTTTTTGTAAGACAACAGTTTTTTTTTATTAATTTAATTTGTGCCAATTTATTCAATTAATCAATATAAATTAATTCATATATTTCACCAAAAGCTGTAAACGCCAAATAGCATTAAGAGCGACTTACATTTATCTCACTTATACACCTGAGCAGTTGACGATTAAGGACCTTGCTCAGGGGCAGCTTGGTGGTGCTGGGGTTTGAACTCATGACCTTCTGATCATAATGACAATATCTGCTCAAATCTCAGATGTCAGTTCCTCCTTCACAATTTTTTCACCCCTTGCATCTCTTAAATCTCACTTTAAATACAATATACATGTTTGTGTGTTGTGTCCTGCAGAAATATTTACATCCGGAAAGTGTTCGCATCCTTCACTTTTTTCCACATTCGTTATTTTACAGCTTTATTCAAAATGGATCAAAAAAATGATTTTCCTCAAAGTGCTACAAACAATACCGTATAATGACAACATGAAAGAGGTTTGTTTGCAAATTTATTTTACAAAAAATAAAAGAATAATTAAAATTACATGTACATAAATATTCACAGCCTTTGCTCAATACTGTTGAAGCACCTTTGGCACCAATTACAGTCTTTTTTTAAGTTTAATGCTACAAGCTTGGCACACTTATTTCTGGGCAGTTTCTCTCATTATTCTTTGCAGAACCTCTCAAGATCCATCAGGTTGGATGGGGTGCATCAGTGCACAGCCATTTTCAGATCTCTCCAGAGATGTTCATCCGGGTTCAAGGCTGGTCTCTGGTTGTGGCACTTAAGGACATTTACAGAGTCGTCCTCCTTTGTTATCTTGGCAGTGTGCATGTTGTAAAGTTGGAAGATGAACTGTCGCCCCAAGTTCCAGAGTGCTTTGAAGCAGGTTTTTATCAAGGATGTTTCAGTACACTGCTGCATTCATCTTTGCCTGGATCCTGACTATTCTTCCAGTTTCTGCCACTGAAAAACATCCACACAGCATGATGCTGCCACCACCATGCTTCACTTTAGGGAAGTTGTTGGCCAGGTGATGAACGGTGCCTGGTTTCCTCCAGACATGACGGTTGACATTCAGGTCAAGAGATCAATATTTGTTTCTCATGCTGTGAGAGTCCTTCAGGTGCCTTGTTGCAAACGCAAGACAGGCTGTCGAGTGTCTTTTACTGAGGAGTGGCTTTCTTTTGGCCACTCTACTATACAGGCCTGATTGGTAGAGGGCTGCAGTCCCAGTTGCTCAGTTTGGCCTGGCGGCTGGCTCTAGGAAGAGTCCTGGTGTTTCAAACTTTTTTCCATTCATTGATGATAAAGGCTGTTGTGTTTATTGGGGCCTTCAATGCTACAGCATTTTTTTTTTTTACCCTTCCCCAGATCTGTGCCTCGATACAATACTGTCTCAGAGGTCTACAAACAATTCCTTGGAATTCATGGCTTGGTTTTGTGCTCTGACATGCACTTTTAACTGTGGGTCCTCATGTGTGTCTTTCCAAATCATGTCCAATCAACTAACTTTACCACGGGTGGACTCCAATCAAGTTGTAGAAACATCTCAAGGATGATCAGTGGAAACACTGAACTCAATTTTGAGTGTCATGGAAAAGGCTTTGAATAATTATGGCCATGTAATATTTTTACATTTATTTATTTGTAATAAATATGCAAAGATTTTCAACAACCTTTTTTCACATTGTCATTATGGCGTATTGTTTGTTGAATTTTAAGGATAGTAATGAATTTATTCCATTTTGGAATTAGGCTGTAACAAACCTGTTACAACCTGGAAACTGAATTGAGATTATATAAACTTTCTTTCGGCTTCTCCCATTAGGGGTCGCCACAGCGGATCATCCGTATTCGTGATCTGAATGTTCGATTTGGCACATGTTTTTACGCTGGATGCCCTTCCTAACGCAACCCTCCCCATTTATCCGGGCTTGAGACTGGCACTAAGAGTGCACTGGCTTGTGCAACCCTAATGGCTGGGTTGAATTGGGATTATATACAATTTTATATTTATTTAACATTTCCTTATATATAATTCCAAAATTATCCTCCACTCTTCTGGAAAGAAGTTCCACTTGGTTTTGGAGTGTGATTTGGGGATTTTTTAACATTCAGCTACAAGTGTGTTAGTAAATTTAGGTACTGATGTAGATGAGGTGAGGAGGCCTGGGGTGCAGTCAGCGTTTACATTCATCCGATAACGAGTTCAATAGGGTTGAGGATAGAGCTCTATAGCAGGCTATTTAAGATCTCCAAACCATGTAGAGCATATCTTCATTGACTTGCTTAAGTATCCCAGTTCAAGTGAAGGGAAACATTTCAGTTTGATTAAATACATTTTTATTTGTATGGCGCTTTTAACAGTGGTCAATGAAATTTTATAGGTAAAAGCAGTTATGAAGTTGTATAAAATAATGTATTAATGTTTAGCAAGTTTAGTGCCTATAATTTTGTTCCTTATCATTAAATACGTTTATCCCTAATGAGCGATCCAGTGGTGATTGTGGCACGGAAAAACTCCTGAGATCATCACTCTGAGAAGGCATCTGGAAGAAACCTTTAGAGGACTCAAAAGAGAACCTGTCTTCATCACTAAATGCCTATTCATTACAATTCCATTGGTTCCAAGCCTAACTCTAAACCAAACCCATCCAGAGTCATTCAATATAATTGGGTGCTTCCAAATTTGTGGTAACAGTTTGGAAAACAACCACATATGGCTAAAAAGGTCAAGTGTGTAACTAGTTATATCCATACAGTCTTTCACAAAGCTGCACAAAAGTGCCCATAATACTGAAGTATTATGAAAATTATGTAAATTATGTAAATTATGTCAATTATGTAATACAATTAAAAGACATGTTTTGTTTGCATACACATTTACCACTTGTTCACTTCTCACTCACAACCCGCTGCCATCAGGAGTCATGTTATTATTTAAAGTCCACCTATGAGCAATTAAAAACCTTTTCCAAAGATTTGGTAGAAACAGCTTTATGAAGACCAATGAGCTATGAAAAAAGTTCTGGAAAAGTAATATTTATGGTTTGGTTATGAAAAGCTCTAATACACATCTAGTCTAGATTGTTAAAAATGGGAAACTGCAAATTTGGGTAGCGAGTGTGGTCCAGAGAAGGTAAGACAGAGAATTAGATAGAATTAGAAGCCAGGAAGTTAAGGGTGAATCTCAAGATGATGCTATAATAACTTTTAATCAACTTTAGGTCCATGATTGCAATACAAGTATTTGTGTATTTGGACTCGATTGGCTGTTCTTGCCTCTTTTTAGGTCAGTGTATGTGTGTGTTTGTGTACATGCATATATGTGTTTTGACTGGGTTTCCGCATTCTCTTCCCCACACAGGTGTGCCAGTGCTCATGATGGAGCTGAAAGACAGCTGTGCCAGCGAGGGCAGCCATGAAACAGAAAGCGCTGGCACAGGCAACCTGTCAGGCCCCTTGTCCTGGCACGTGTTTGCCCAACGCAGCACGCTACACGGCCTGCGATACGTTTTCCCACACCGCCGCTCCTCAGCCCTGCGACGCATTCTCTGGAGTGCAGCTCTCCTGGCCTGTCTTGGCCTGCTAGCGCTGGAGGGTGCGGAACGTGTAGCCCACTTCCTATCGTATCCCCATGTCGCCAGCGTGGGCGCCGTGCCCGCGACGAGCCTAGTGTTCCCGGCCGTCACCGTGTGCAACCTAAATGCTTACCGCTTCACACGCCTCACACGAAATGACCTGTACCATGCAGGAGAACTGCTGGCACTGCTTGACGTACATCTGCATGTACCCGAGCCACACCTGGCCGAGCCCCACGTGCTTGACTTTCTCGCAGAGCACGCCAATTTCAGTGGCTTCCGGCCCAAACCGTTTAGCATGCGCGAGTTCACCGAGCGCGTCGGACATGACCTCCACGAGATGATGCTTTACTGCCGCTATGAGGGCCAGGAGTGCAGCCATCGGGACTTCAAAACCGTGAGTCTCCTGATTTTTTTTTTGTTTTCATTTGCAGAGCCAGGAAAAGGCGGAATGATTCTTTTTGAAAACCATGGATGGATTTATAATCAATAGCTCATAACTTTAAGTGGGTTGGGCCACTTAATGGATCATTTTGAATGTTTAATTAACCCTTGGATGAATTTAAATGGATTATCTGATGTGTTTAACCTTCGTTAGGCGTCCTTACTTACATTAAATACTTACTTACACCTTTATGAGGACTCTAAATGTGCGGGTTGTAAAATGCAGATTGGAGACACAAACCTGTCTGTCATGATACTACAGTAATCCTAAAATGGCAGCTGTCTCTGATGAAACATTCCCAATTACCACTATAATGGCATGCTGTTTATTTAAAGTTTTCACTATTAAATTGAATTGAGTGGAACACATAATGAAGAAATGGGGGAATGTGAGTTATGCTGCTCATCTGGAGCTTTTCTAATTTTCCTCGTGCATTTGCAGTCATTTGCTCTTGTTATATTTTAGATTTCTTTAATGCAGGTGCCTAAAGATCTGTATACATTTCATACATATAATTTCAAAGACATTATTTCGTACACCAGCCCAACTAGGTATCTAAAAATATTTCTCGAGCTCACTGTGTGTTTTTTGGTAGATGGTTGTTAATGACTTTTCATATTTCAGTTAAAAAAATTGAATACAAAGGCAAATTGCACTCTCCGATTCTGTTTTTAGCCTGTTTTTCCCTTTTTTGTGCGTCATGTCTCATCAAATGTAAAGGGAGATAGAGAGGGAGATGTAAAATGATTGTATGCTGTCTGCTTTGAAGATTCCCCTTTAGAGATAAGTGTGTGTCGGTGTCTGTGCTCCCTTGGGGAGTCTGGCTGGCTGTGTGTGTGTGTGTGTGTGTGTGTGTGTGTGTGTGTGTGTTTGGCTCTGACCCACTTCCACACACAAACTCGTGCAGACCTTGATCTTCTACACGCGTGCAGACCTTGAGCCTGCTCATTTTTCAAGTAGGAAAAAAAATATTTATGATGACATCACATTTATTGAAAATTACTTAGCAATCAAGAAATTTAGGTGACTTTGACCTTTCATTGATTTGTCGACCTGAATTAAGTACTGCCTAATGGAGTAAACCATCAGTTCTTCTCAGAAGTGTTCAACTTTGGAGAGAAAAATTCGCAATATGAATTATATAATGTTTTCAACTATGACTACATGTATATAATTATATACAGTACACATATATATGAAGATTAATTACTGGTTAGGGTGCCGGATTAGCAGATTAAATTCCATTGTTGGACAGTAAAGAAGAAAAATGTAATTCGTTAGTGTATTTAAATAGCGTTTATCTGTACTGAATTATTTCGATTTGGGGAGATTGTTACATCACTACATTTCAAATATTTTACTTTTTACTCATCTACATCAGTCGTTCCTTATTATTTATGAGCGGATAAAAACTCCTCGAACACGCCGCAATCCAGCAATCAGGGTCGAGCTCACGCTTTGTTATCGACTTGTTTTGATTGGCGCTTGGTGGTGTCTACTTACCAACAACATTCAGTTCAGCATCAGTTCAACAGCAAGTAGAACATTTTGAGAGGAATAAATGATGTCACAACAACACCCGTGGTCTCATCTGTATTAATTTTTTTTCAAGTCATTGAAAAGAAGGTCTGTGTTTGAATCATTAATATGATTCTTTTAATAGATTGGTTGCTAAGAGTAACATTAGAGTCTTTTCACATAAACTGAGTTGATCAAAGTGAAAAATGATAATAAGCCATAATTAATCCTAGTATTTTGAATACTTAGTATCCAAACTAAGTACATTTGAACACTTTTGTACTTTTACTAAAGTGAAAGTTTAAAGGGACACTTTTACTGGAGTAAACATTTCCAATACTGTACCTTAACTCAAGTACATGGATTGTGTATTTCAATATTACTACAGTTTAGTAGTTGCAATGCTGATTTCTCTAAATTGGTGATGCAGAGCCCAAAGACAGCTCAGCTGGTTGTTTTTTCCATTTTTTCCCATGTTTGTTCACCTGCCTGGAAAATCGTTTATCTGGTTAAAAAACTTTGGAAATCTCTCATGATGCTGTTCATGCATTACCAAACATTTATCTCTATAAAACTCTATTAAATTGGACATTTGGTATAATAAGGCTTATTGATTTTGCCATTGCAATAACAAATGGCAAAATGAAAACCCACCAAAAGACCAAAAGACAATAAATTGTGTTATGAAACTATAGACAATAGATAAATCACTTACATGCAAGTGAATAGAGAAAACATAATTGACAGCCATTTTGGTTCTAATTCTCCTAGCGGTATTATTTATACAGCTTTTTAAAATAACATAGATTAAATAAGTCTTTTGTTTCTGAGAAACACTTAATGAGAATGTATGAACAGCGCGTTGAACCAACATGTTGAACCCCTGTGTGATAGTGTGCTGACTCTGTAGTTATAGTTAGTAATTACTTTTTTGAGCCTGAGTTTATCCGGCTGTGAGTCATCGCGATTGAATCGTCTTTGACTAAAGTGTAGTTTAGTATTAAATGCTGTCACTGCTTCAAAAATCTTGAGTTCTCCTTCAAGGACTTTATGTAGGTGTAATGCATGGGTTTCAAACTCATTTCAAGTAGAGCAAACACACTTGTATCAAAGTCAAGTGGGCCAAAAGCAGAGCAAGAACACATCTTACCTCCTCTGAAATGTGTTGATTTATTAACATTCGGAATGCACAAATGTATCGAATATCACAGACGTACGGTAGATCACCATCGAAAGAGGTGAACGCGCTTGAATTAATTAAAAAAAAAAATCAAATATAATTTTAAGTGCCAAAGAACTCAGTCTAATTACATTTTTTTTTACTATCTAATTGAAGATTTACATCATTGGCATATTTTGTGAGTTATGGCCTTGAATTTATCACTTTTTTCACTCTAGTGGAATAAAAAAAAACTGTACTCTCTCTTCATCATTACGTTCAGTTATATTTGTGATTGCGTAGTGGTTAAGACATTGGATTACTAATCAGACGATTTTTTTTTTTACTTCTTCCTGTAGTGTCTGTTTACGTTGGCATCTGCATTTTCACCTCTTTTGATATGATGGTCAGAGAGTGTGTTAGTCAGCGCATGCGATCTGCTGCATCTGTAGCAAACTGCACAAACTCATATTCATGCGGATTTAATAGCCGTGTATTCATTCCACGCTGGCTAAAAGAGAAGAAGAAATTATACGGAGGAGAAGAAATGTGGTCACAGATACTCTTACAAGGATATTTACAAGACGGACTTTGCTAGAAAAACTGGATATTGTGGAAAAGGTTGACTTTATTATGAACGAGTTAAATCTTTGCATGTTTGAATGTATTTGCACAAAAAACACAATTCGCCCCCATTTTTAAATCCCGAGGAAATCCGTGAAGCAATGGGTTCATTTTATGAGGTTAATATTGACGCTTCTGCTAGAGATGATGGCTACAGTGAAAGGAGACGTGTTAAATTGCATTCCTTGTTTTTTTTGCTTTAGCAACACTATTCATTCTCACTGTATGAGATTCTTGTCTGTGATGCAGCACTCTGTTATACTGCGTTTTCATATAATATTGATGGTTTCTATAACCGTGGCACTATAATGATGGTATTTAGAGTGTGTGAAATACACAGCCCTCCACTGTTCAGCTGTATCCTGAGTTGCTTTAAATGAAAGTGTCAGCCGAATAATATACATTGGTTCTGGTTGTATATTTGACACTCGTTGTCTAACACCAGATTCAGATTGTGTCGTTTGTTCAGTTTTGATTAAAGACACCAACACATTTCTAACATTTCTAACACTATTATAGCTTTTATAGAGACCAGATGAAACACAAAATGGCCTTTGTTTATTTCATTTCTCGAATGTAACTGCATATCCTTGCAGCCCATAGAAAGTTTTTTCATTTGGCACACAGACTCTTTCATACACTCAAAAAAAAGGTCCCGTTTCTGGCTTTAGCTAAAAATCAAGGCTACAGCACCTCACATCTTTGTGTTCTTCCCACAAGAATTTTCACTTCTGAGGTTTAAGCATCTTTTAAGCAAGGCTGCTTGGATCTATTATTTATACCAGGTAACAGAACTAGGTCTGAGCCGCTTTATGCGTTGGGCTTCCACGTACGTTCAATACTCAGATTGCTGAAATATGACAAAAAAATGCAATGAAATACCAAGAAACAATAATGTGTGTAAGCCAAGCGAGTGTCGTCCAGCAGAACAACACTTTAGAAATACTTTTTTTGAGTAAATAATGATAGTTTATGAACTTCACTGTCTCCGACATGACTAAGACAAAACGAATAAGATCGAATATGGAAATTGTTGAACATGATGAGTGCTAATGGTTCTAGAAATTGTCATTTTATTAAAAGGAATAATTATCTCCATCCACGACAAGCTCGTAATGTGTAGCGCCGAGCACTAAAGCCCGGTTGGAAGTGTGTGGGGGTCCAGGAGAGCAGTAAAAATAGCATCATGGGAAGAGGTGTGTGTGAAATATCGCTGAGATAATGCAGGAGATAGGATATGTGTGTATGGTAAGACAGAGGATAGATGTGTGTGTGAAAGCATAATCACATGGAGTTCCAAAAGAGTAGACAAATAGACAGATCTGGGATTCTGTATATGTGTATGTGTGTGTTTTCCAGTTCTAACACATCTAAATAAATCTATTAAGAGTTTGCTAATTATATTATTATTATTATAATTATATATTATTGCTAGTGTTTTATATTGGGGGAAAAACTAAACCACATGGAGCTTGGTCTTTTCAGGGTAGTGTTGTGTATCACCATCTGAACTAGCTAGATCTTTTTAACTTGATACACCACAAAAAAAGTCTTCTTCTTCTTCTTTTGGCTGCTCCCATTAGGGGTCGCCACAGCAGAAAATCCGTCTCCATACCACCCTGTCCTCTTCATCTGCCTCTTTCACACCAACTACCTGCATGTCTTCCCTCACCACATCCATAAACCTCCTCCTTGGCCTTCCTCTTTTCCTCCTACTTGGTGGCTCCATCTTCAGCATTCTTCTACCAATATAATTCATGTCCCTCCTCTGCACATGTCCAAACCATCTCAATCTCGCCTCCCTCACCTTGTCACCAAAACATCCTACATGCGCTGTCCCTCTAATAAACTCATTTCTAATCTTGTCCATCGTCGTCACTCCCAACGAAAACCTCAACATCTTCAGCTCTGCTACCTCCAGCTCCACCTCCTGTCTTTTACTCAATGCCAATGTCTCTAATCCATACAACATCGCAGGTCTCACCACAGTCCTATAAACTTTCCCTTTCATTCTTGCAGATACCCTACTATCACAAATCACTCCTGTCACTCTTCTCCACCCACTCCACCCTGCCTGCACTCTTTTCTTTACTTCTCTAACACACTCTCCATTACTTTGAACTGTTGCCCCCAGGTACCCAAACTCCTCCACCTTCTCCAGCTCTTCTCCCTGCAACTGCATCACTCCACTGCCCTCCCTCTCATTCGCACACATGTATTCTGTCTTACTCCTACTGAGTTTCATTCCCCTTCTCTCCAGCACATATTTCCACCTTTCCAGGCTCTTCTCAACCTGCTCTCTACTCTCACCACAAATCACAATATCATCTGCAAACATCATATTCCAGGAAAACTCCTGTCTGACCTCATCCGTCAACCTGTCCATCACCACTGCAAACAGGAAAGGGCTCAGGGCCGATCCTTGATGTAGTCTAACCTTTACCCTGAACCAGTCTGTCGTACCTACTGCACACTTCACTGTCGTCACACTGTCCTCATACATGACCTGCACCACCCTCACATACTTCTCTGACACACCTGACTTCCTCATACAATACCACAACTCCTTTCTTGGCACCCTGTCGTACGCCTTCTCTAAATCCACAAATACACAATGCAATTCCTTCTGTCCTTCTCTATACTTCTCTATCAACAACACCACAAAAAAAGTATGTACAAAAAAGTAATAGCAGCCTGTTATGTAGCATGGACATTTGTATGAGTGTGAGTTCATGATCGGGTTGATTTAAGGATGTGACCTAGCCTCGATGAGCACTCAAACAGCCAACATCAGTGTGTCAGAATGCATTGAAATCAAAGCGAATGCCGTGATACACCCGGAATAACTTGCGTTCCTCAGTACGCTGTCTCCATTAAACCAAATAACATCTGTCTAACCATCATCTTAAATGCGACTCATTATTTTCAGGCAGTCAGGCTGCTTTGTTGATGGATTTGAAGGTTAACTGTGCTCCGCAAATGACCGTGTGTTTTTTTTTTTTAATACTGAAACCACTACTTGAACGAAAGAGTGCAGTTTATGAATCGCAAGAGCTATGATTAAAACTAGGACATTGTATCAATGCATTTTCTTCATTTTCCAGACAATTTGGTCAATTCAATTTAGATTTAGCTCTTTGAACAATGGACATTGTCTCTAAGCGATATTGAAAGAGTTTCTTCCTCTTTTCTTCTCCATCGTCGTCACTTCCGGTGAAAATCTCAACATCTTCAGCTCTGCTACCTCCAGCTCCACCTCCTGTGTTTTACTCAATGCCACTGTCTCTAAACCATACAACATCTCAGGTCTCACCACAGTCCTATAAACTTTCCCTTTCAATCTCACAGATACTCTTCTATCACAAATTTACGTCTCTAGGTTACGAATGTAACCCTAGTTCCCAGAGGAAACGAGACGCTGCGCCGTAACTCTTTGAGACTCGAGTTCCCGCAGCTCGAGTTCCCGAAGGGGAACATGAAGTTATGGGAAAGAGTTGTGAAAGCCAGGCTGAGAGAAGAGGTGACCATCTTTGAGCAACAGTATGGTGAGGAAGAGCACCACAGATGCATTATTTGCTTTTAGAATGTTGATGGAGAAGTATAGAGTAGGTCAGATGGAGTTGCATTGTGTGTTTGTGGATTACAGGGTGGAGAGAGGAGTTTTGGAATTGTATGAGAAAGTCAGGTGTATCAGAGAAGTATGTGAGGGTGGTGCAGGTCATGTATGAGGACAGTGTGGCAGCAGTGACGTGTGCAGTAAGAACGACAGACTGGTTCAAGGTGGAGGTTTGACTGCATCAAGGATCGGCCCTGAGCCCTTTCCTGTTTGCAGTGTTAATGGACAGGTTGACGGACAATGTCAGACAGGAGTTTCTCTGGACTATGGTGTTTGCGGATGATATTGTGATTTGTGGTGAGAGTAGGGAGCAGGTTAAGAAAAGCCTGGAGAGGTGAAGGTACATGCTGTAGAGAAGGGGAATGAAAGTCAGTAGGAGAAAGACAGAGTACATGTGTGAATGAGAGGGAGGGTAGTGGAGTGGTGCGGTTGCAGGGAGAAGAGGTGGAGTGAATAAAAGAGTGCAGGCAGGGTGGAGCTGGTGGAGAAGAGTAATGGCAGATTGAGTTCCCCTTCGGGAGCGAGACGCTGCGTCATAACGCTTTGAGACGCAGCATTTCGTTCCTTCTGGGAACAAGGGTTACATTTGTAACCTAGAGATGGTGTGACTGATCACATTTATTCCCCTGTAGTTACTGCAGGTCTGCACATCTCCCTTATTCTTAAAGATCGGTACCAGCACACTCCTTCTCCATTCCTCATGCATCATCTCACCTTCCAAAATCTTGTAAAACTTTCTTGTTAAAAACTCCACTGCCATCTCTCCTTAACATTTCAACACTTCTTCTGGTATGTCATCTTGTCTAACCGACTTTTTTACTTTTCATCCTCTTAATAGCTGCTCTCACTTCCTCTTTACTAATACTATTCACTTCCTGCTTCACCATCTCCATTTCATCCAACCTTCTCTCACTCTCATTTTCCTCATTCATCAACTTCTCAAATAACTCCCTCCACCTTCTCAACACACTCTCCTCACTAGTCAACACACTTCCATCTGCATCCTTTATAGTACATAAAAACTTCTTGAGATGGCATGAGGAAGAAACCTTGAGAGGAACCATACTCGAAAGGGAACCCATCCTCATCTAGGTGGCACCGAATGTCCCCTTATTACAGTTCATCACTGTTAAGGTGTACCATTGTAGAGGTGGAAAGTAGTGAAGTACAAATACTTATTTACTGTACTTAAGTAGATTTTTCTGGTATCAGTACTTTACTCCACTATTAATTTTCGGACAACTTTTGACTTTTACTTATTAAATTTTTACACAAAAATCTGTACTTTCTACTTCTTACATTTTCAAACCAGCCTTTTTGTATTACATCTTCTCATTGCACGGCTTTTTCACCATATCACTGGTGTATTATTTCCTGGCTATCAGACGTAGATGTAGGCAAGCAGAGCAAACAATGAGCAAGGCAACAAGAGGAATGGGTAATGTGAATTCAGAGGAAGTCACCGATGTGAAAATAAATAAAAACGAAGACATTCCTCCAGACCCATGGCCATATCTAAGGAATATGTTCGAAATTATCGGTGTAAAAAAGTGCTGGCTTTCAAGAAATCGCCATCAAATTTGAAAAAGCACATACATAATCTAACGTTTTATTGTTATATCTTTCTTTTTTATGAACCGTTTTGATTTTTCAAGTTTTTTTTCCCCTACATTTTGGTTTGTCTTTTATATAAGGGATGCTGCCACATGTCGCTATTCTTTTTAAATAAGGATGTTTTTAATGTTCTTAATGTCTGTAGTATGTAGCTGTCATTTGAGGTTTAGTCAGATAGTTTCTATATGATGTAGAACTGCTATACAGGTAAATTATACATGATAAAATTCCTGTTTGAACTTCAATAAAATGCACAGAATAACTCACCTTTAATTTGTCATTCATAAAACAAGAATATGACCTGGTGATGGCAAAAAAAAAAGGTGGCAAAAGTATACACATCGTTTACTTAAGTAAAAGTAAACGATGTGTATACTTTTGCCACCTCTGATTGTAGTAGATGAAGCTCACCTGTACACCTTTTTGAACTGGTGATCATTGAGCAGCACAGAGCAGTGTAACAAACCCAGGAGAAAGCATTTGCTGCCCTCTTGTTTATACATGCGCTCACAGACCCCCAAGATTGCATACTGGATAGAGTCTGCTCCCTCACACCCAGATCATTGTCTGACCACGTTTGTTTACTTGACTCTCAAGATGATCACCTTGAATAACCTCCTCCAGGGTAAGAGGTGGGTATACATCAAGACTCTTTTCTGTTCTTCCACCGAAGTGGTGGAATGAACTTCTTCTAGATAGCCGAGTCACTGCCTAACTTCAAATGACCTACCTAATGTGGCTGTGGCATTGTTGGGATTTGAACCAGCGATAATCTCTCAATAATGTGGCAAAATGCTTTTCATGGCTATTCGATATAAACATCCAACCACACTTGTCTAAATATGGCTGAGGAAAAAATAGAGCCTACGACCTGAAGGACCTGATCAGCTCTTTTAGTGATTGCTGTATTTTGCTGCCTTTCTATTTTAAGATGCTTTTGTTGCATTTTATGCATTTTTTCACCGATTAAAAAAAGATTTTTTTGGATAAAAAGAAAAAGCATTTATTTTCTAAATGCTCTCAAATGGAACGCTTAAACAAAAAGTTGAAAAAAGTTTGGTTTTGCTAAATTCTTTTAGGAGTATACAGTAAAATTACAAGTGCAAAAAATGCAGTGTTAATCGTTAAGTCCCAAAAAGTTTAATTAACCTTCTAATAGTGCCAAATTGTGCCAAACACCCTCAACCCCTTTTGCCTTGAGGGGCGAAGATGCCATTTTGTCTACTCAAGTCTAAAATCCTATTCGGACGGGACTATTTTTACAGGGGGTCGTTAGAGAAATTTATTTTTCACAGACGTACTTTGTGATTTCAATCCCGTTCGAATCTGCCATGTCTGTCTTTATCTTACACGACCTCTGTAAAAATTCCAGAGCAAATTACCTACTGTTTTTCAGCAAACTCGGCGCTCCTCTAAGAAATCAAATCCCATCCGAATGCGAATGTCTGTGATTGCTGAAAATGTTTTTCCCAAAACGCGTTTTCTTGTGTGTTTTGGTCAACGTGAACTACCGTACTAACTCTAGCGTGCCGTATTTAAGTTCATATGACCATACGCAATCCACGCATCCTGGATATGTGGTCTTTTGCAACGCACCCATGTAAAACACAGACACTCCTACCTCCGTAATAAACACGGCGATGTTAGTCTCGTTCGAATCCATACATGAAATGAACTCAAACGTTGTTTGGAAAACTAGTCCTGTCCAAAATAGGGCTTAAGTGCATTTCTGTGGTTTTTTTATGCATTTCCACTGATCATCCTTGAGATGTTTTTACAAATTGTTCGGAGGCCACCTGTGGTAGATTGAGTTGATTTTAAATGATTTGGAAGGCCACACACACCTGTCTATATGAGGTCCTACAGTTAACAGTGCATACCAAGCACATACCAAGCCATGAAGTCTGTAGACCTTAAAGACAGGATTGTATCGAGGCACAGATCTGAGGAAAGGTACAGAAAAATCTCGGCAACATTGAAGATCCCACAGTGGAATCCATCATCCGTAAATAGAAGAAGTTTGGAACCACAGGGACTCTTCCTAGAGCGAAGTTGCCCGGCTATACTGAGTGATCGGGAAGAAGAAACTTAGTCAGGGAGGTGATAACAAGTCAAGATAACAAAGGAGGCGCTACAGGACGACTCTGTGAATGCCCTTGAGTGGCCCACTCTTTCTGGATGCACAAGGATGAACAGAATTTTACCACACCTAAGTTTTGAACACTTTGTGTTTAATTGAAACTGCTTATTTCATTGTGAAGGCATACGGAGAAATTAGGCATAAGGACAAATTATATGTTTAGTATACTAGTTGTTTAAAAAAATCATATCTATCCGATTGATGGCACAGGGGAGAACACATGATCAATTAGCTGGTAAAGTAAAAGCACTAAAGAAAATCAAATAGCCATGACGTAATTGTATTAGGCTTAAAAAATGCAAATGAAAATGTTTATTCCAGGAAGTATGTTACTTTTCTTACTCCGATTCCTGAAACTATGGGCATCATTGATTAAAAAACAGCTCGGCCATAAAATTCTGATAACATTTCCCTGTTGTGTTTATTGCCTGAAATGCCTTTCTCTAACTGAGTCCATGAATTTTTCTCTTCAGACCCCAATTGAGGTCAGAGCCACTGTGCTTTTGGGGTAAAAGCGTCAACTCCGATTAGCTGTGATGTCTGTGTTCTGTCTCGCAACCCTCGAACGGTCTTAACACCAAACAACATTCTGAGAGCATTTTACTACGAATTTCTTGATAATAAACAGATAGCTGCTGGCTGCCCTGAAATTAAGTTTTGTCTGAAAGTACCATTTTGATGGTTTTGCCTACAAATTATAAAAATCAGTATATATATATATATATATTTTTTTTTTTACTTCATTATTATAGACATGCTGAATTATTAAAGAAAAGGAGGAACAGTGGACATGTTTACTATTATCTGCATATTATTTGGCAGAGGGGGCGTGGTGTTTACACCCATGCTTGTCAAAGTGGGTTTCCAGATGTTTTACACGGGCAAATTTTATGGTGGTGGAAAACTTTGTTTGACTGAGCTGTAATTTCTACAAAAACTTTTATTATGACAAAAACATTGTTTTAAAAGTAAATTAAAAGTAAAAAAAAAAAAATTTACATTGAAAAAATGGCTTTATTGAATTTGATTTTATTTCCATTTAACCAGTAATTGTTGTATAATGTATAATTATTGTATTAATGTACATTAAAACCCAATAATTAATGGACTAGTGGGCTATTTTTTCCTTGTAGTGTAAAGCTGTGGCTAAGTCGTGGCATTTGGATGTTCTTTGCATTATCAGAATATGTCAGCCCACATGACATTTCAGATTTTGTACTGCACTGTAGCTCGAGACGATGACCTTTCTCAGATCTTTATTATTTCTCCTGATAGTGTTTCTTTTTTCATACCAAATCCTCTCCGTGGACCAGCTTTTTAACGCTGCTTGCTGTCTTTCCTGTTTTTTCTTAAACCACCTTCTTTTTTTCCCCCTAAGCACACATGCACACACCTCAGTGCTGATACAGTAAACTAGGCTTTTTTATCTGCTCACAGTAGTTGTAGGTCCCAGTGGATCGATTTGCGTGTGTGTGGTGTTGTCGTGTGTCACGTTACACAGGGAAGAGTGGATGCAGAATTTTATTTCATTTAGCAACACATGAAAGACAAACACAAGGAACAAAACCCAAGATTACCCAATGCATAAACAAAAAAACAAAAAACAACCTGGAAAGACAAATGTGAGAGTGTGAGCGCTGTGAAAGATAAAACTACATACACGAGTGCAAATCACGGTGACGAGCAACAGGTGTGAGTGATCAGTGACATGTGACTGACAAGGAAGTGCAGTGCCTGCTGGGTAATGTAGACATAATCGTGGCATTTGTGAGAACCAAATTTTGAGTGCTTTTGTAGTGCTGTAGTGTAAAATATTGAGTTTTCTATCTATCTATCTATCTATCTATCTATCTATCTATCTATCTATCTATCTATCTATCTATCTATCTATCTAGACAAAAGTATTATGGGTAGCTAAAGTATTAAAGCTACCTGTGGTTCTTCCTCATGCTTGACCTCTTCATGGACCTCATAGTTTACATACCAGCTGAATGCTCCTGATTTTACTAACAACCTTGTGGCTGAGTAGTAACAAATAAATGTAGTGGAACATCTTTCCAAGCATTTTTATTGCTTTTGTAACAGCAAATGTATTGTGTTGAATGGGGTGTTCAAAAAGCACATACAAAACTTATGGTCAGATGTCCATTAACTTCTGTCCTGTCCTGTCCTGTCCTGTCCTGTCTGTCTGTCTGTCTGTCTGTCTGTCTGTCTGTCTAGCTAGCTAGCTGTCTAACTATCAACATAGTTGCATCAGTCATATTCGATTTCAGATCTTCAGGCAGCTGTATAGTTGTTAACTCAATTCTCGACTTTCAAAATAAAAATAATGAGTCAGTTAAATTTGTAAAATGATTTAATTACATTCTGAGGCTTTTAACATACCATACTACAATTACTACTTTTTTTTTTACATTTTTTATTCAATCAATATAAAGTAATTATAACTATCAAATGCTGGATTTGTTTAATAGTTTGCTGCAGTGGTTGTGTTTCTGATCTTTTCTTTTCATGGTACTATAATGAATGGACATTTAGTGGCACTCAAATGAGTAGTGGCTCCATTTTTAGTCTGGTTCCTCTCAAGGTTCCACTTTTTCATGCCTTCTTAGGGAGTCTTTTCTTGACACAGTTTCGCTTATTATGGATAAACTTATATCGTAATTTCCAGACTATTAAGCGCACCCAAATATAAGCCTCACCCACTGAATTTTACAAAGATTTTTATTTTGAACATAAATAAGCCACACCTGTCTATAAGCCGCAAAACTAATGAACTTTACACAGGCTTTAACGAAAGACAGTGGCCGTTACACTGCTTGTATCTAAACAGAAGCCTACCAACAAAGTCATTGTTCACTGTCTTCCTCCTTCCTTTCACAACTATTTCTCGCGAGAGTTTATCTTTTGGCATCGTCGTGTGTTTAAAAATCACCACCGATGCCGTGCAGATCAGAACACATGCCCGTTTTTTCATGCCCGTTTGTTTTCAGCGTGACGAATGATTCGCATTTCCTGTAGACAGTCCGAGTGAGCGGCAGGTCAAAGGTCAGAGGAACCGCATCCATATTTATGATGTGGTGCGGCCCGATTCAGTGGGAGCGCATCTGATTTAATATAAAGAATTTCTTTGGTTCACCTGAACCCGTTCCGCAATGTCACTGGTCTAATGTTATGGGGCTCAGTTTTTTGTCTTGAAGTTTGTGAAACCGGGAAAAAGCCAAGAAAAATCCATAAATTAGCCGCTTCCCTGTTTAAGCCGCAGGGTTCAAATCGTGGAAAAAAGCGGCTTATAGTCCGGAAAATACGGTAAATCAATAACAATAATTAGTAGTAATTACGGTAATAAAAACAGTACGGAAAATACGGTAGCTATAAGGAGCAAACTGTTCCTTATATAAGTTATTTCTGTGAAGCTGCTTTGAGACAATGTCTATTGTTAAAAGTCTTATACAAATAAAATACAAATTTAACCTAAAGATGAATGAAATATGTCATTTCCCAGGGGTTGTCCAAACACAACTATCTATCAGCAGGAATTTGCAATAAGAAAAAAATCACAGTCTATCAGCAAAAAAAAAAAAAAAGATTGAAAAGCTAGTATAGAAACACGACCAGGTTTCACAACTCAGTGTGCGTTTTGCTTTGTTTCTGTTGTATTGTTCTTATTCTGTCTCTACATTGTCTCTACAGTGTGTGTTTGCCAGAGGGGTGTGTAGCTCCTGTGGTTTTAGAACAAAAAAACAGCACTCTTGTGCAATCAAATCAATATGGTAGTGATGAGCTGCTGTTACTCATCACCTGCTTTATACATTACCATGTACCAGCACTACAAGAATACATCTCTAGCTTTGTTTGAGATATAGGTTTAGTGTGTGTGTGTGTGTGTGTGTGTGTGTGTGTTTGAGAGGAGAATATGGTGATAAAGAATGACATGTGAGAAGATCATTGGGGTCTCTCTTCCTTCCATCATGGACATTTAGACCACCTGTAAAGTCACTAGCATTGTGGTTGATCACACACACACACACACACACACACACACCCCTCACACACACTCTTCACTCTCCTGACATCTGAAAAGAGGTACAGAAGCATTTGGGCCCCGCATTCAGACTGTGTAACAGTTTTTTTTCCCAAAAGCCATCAGACTCCCCAACATGAAGGATTGAACTGGACACACACAATCAATAAAAAAAACCCAAAAAAAATAAACCTGTGCACAATCTGCTGTTTGCACATTTAAGTTGAACCAAAAGTATACATCCAGCCAAATGTTTTCATGTACAGTCTTTATTTTTTGATTTGCATACGGACAAAATATTTTGCATAACCTGTCGGAGCGACTGTGTTAGTTTTTTTTTCCTGTTTCTTGTTGTCTCTTGTCTCCTCTTTTTGCACTAAATGTTGCAAATTTGCACTTTTTGTTCTTAGTTAAGAGTTTTGTGTAGTTTTAGGTTCCTTGTGTTCCCTTTTGCTAATTTATGCTGTTTGCTGTAGCGATTTGGTCCTGGGGAAACGTCGTCGCGTTTCACTGTGTACTGCACTGTATATGGTTGAAAAGACAATGAAGTCACTTAACATGACTACTTGACTTTATATATTAGAAAAAAGATCTCTATGTGCCTGCTTTTGGATTTTTATCCTCAGTGAATCCTAACATTCACTCGACCTTTTATGGTAGTTGAGAAGGAGATAAAGAGATCAGAGTTTGTGCAGGCTTATAATGAAGCAGAAAAAGAAAAAGAAAAAGAAAAGGGAAGATGGGTTAATAATGCATAAAAAAAAAAAAAAAAGCCAACGTCTGCGTAACCTTTAGGGGTTTGGGATTAACATGGGGTGAAAATATTACCACCAAAGGTCAGTAAAGTGCATGTGTTTGTTATATTTTTTGTAAAAAAAAAAATATGGTGAGAAGAAAAACCAAGAGGAAGCAGCAAGAGAAAATCTTGGAGCCTCACTCAGACACTTCCTACACACACATTTATATTAGCTATACAGGGCTGGTGTATAGAAAGTGATGTATGAAGTGAGCCACTGCAGACACCAAAGTAGCTGAAAAATGCAGATTTATGCAAATTATAATTCTTACATTTAACCTCGTTCAATTCAATTTCATATGTGTTGCGCTTTTAACAATGGACATTGTCCCAAAGCAGATTTACAGAGATAAAGAGCTTATAAAGTTGGAATGTATACAGTTAGTGCCTGTTGGTTTGTTCCTTTTAATGTTAGTTTCATCCCTTGCGGTGACTGTGGCAACAAAAAACTGGTATGAGGAAGAAACCTTGAGAGGAACCGGACTCAAGACTGAAAACGATCCCATCCTCATCTGGGTGAATTTCCCGAATGTCAAGTCAAGTTTATTTCTATATAACAGACATTGTCTCAAAGCAGCTTTACAGAAATCAACATTAAATGTGAATGGTGTGTATTTATCCCTGATGAGCAGCCGTGGTGACTGTGGCAAGGAAAAACTCTATTAGATGTTATGAGGAAGAAACCTTGAGAGGAACCAGACTCAAAAGGGGAACCCATCCTCATTTGGGTGACATCAAGAGTGTGATTATAGTCTTTAAACAATACAGAACACTGGAGAGTGAGAACTAACATGAGCACTGGAGTGTAAGATTATGAGTAATGTTCTTTCTACAGTCTTCTACAGTCATTATCGTTTTAAAACTAGGAGCTACTGAACAACTCATAAAATAGCTCAACATTTGCGATCATTACAGATCCAACACCAGCTTCTCCATGCCAGAGCCTTGTCCATTCAATACAATTCCATCATTGTTGAGGTGTACTGTTCAGTGATATGCACTTAAATGCAGAACTGTTCATGTAGAATGTTGATATTAACTACAGTCCAAAGTTCTTGAGTTGCTCAATAACTTTATGGAGCTTTAGCTTCTTCATGAAGAACCATTCTCAGCTGCACAGAGTGTCCTTAATTGAGGAGGACTGATCCAACAGATCCAAAGAGAAATAATGGACAAGAGGTACCTCAGGATCATTTTTAGCCCCACAGAGAAAGAAAGAAAGAAAGAAAGAAAGAAAGAAAGAAAGAAAGAAAGAAAGAAAGAAAGAAGCAGAGTGGCAACAGGGTCATAATGGTGATAAGCAATTAATTCTTTGCCAAAAACATTTTAAACATTGTTTATTAAAATTAAACCTTGTGTAAGACATTTTGATACTATTCCAATCTAATAAAGAAAACATTTCAAAACTATTATTATATTATATTGTCATTTTTTAATTGCATAATTTTCATAAATTTAGCCGTAATCTTCCCGATTCATCCTGCACCACAAACCAAAATAGTGAACAGAACTTGCAGTTCATGCAGATTGTAGGTTATCATTATGGGTGTGTACTGTGTGCTGTACTACACACTGTTTTGTTAAATTCAGCTTGTAACTGTAGCACAGATTGTGATAGTGCTTTGTGTCTGACAGAAAGTATATTCACATAAAAAATCCTGTAATCAAACATATTTTTGCTGGAAGGTTAGTGAGTAAGTCATTATCACAGATCATTAGTCTGCTTATGTGCAAAACTGGGAATTGTTTGCAATTTTATTTTCTATTTTCCAACCCTTTAAATTTGTCTACATTCTGTCCTTCATGGTGGCTTTCTGAATAAATCATCATAAAACAAGAATCAAAAAAATTACAAGTTAACACATACAGCTAGTTTGTACATGTAGAGTTAGTTTGAACATGTTTGATTATACAGTTAGATTTTTACAAAATAATAAAAAAAGGCACCTTTACTATTGATATTTTGCGCCTTTCAATGGATATTCTTCAGAAATATGTACTTCTTGGGCCCTTGAGCAAGACCCTCAACCCTCTGCGCTCCACGGGTGCCGTTTTATGGCTGACCCTGTGCTCTGACCCCAGCTTTCAAGCAAGCTGGTATATGCGAAGAAAGAATTTCACTGTGCTGTAATGTATATGTGACATTCTATTCTATTCTATTCTATTCTATTCTATTCTATTCTATTCTATTCTATTCTCAGACTCTTCCAGTAAATTCTAATTAAGGATGGAGAGGTGTGAGTGATCTTTCACCGATGCATAGAATTTGTAGCTCTTTCATATTCGGAGGTCTGATTGCACTTGTCTGATCAAACCAAAAGATTCCAACAGAGATTTAGTTCAGAAACTGAGATCATTGGTGCAGAAAATTGTGTTGCTTTGGATGTATATATGTAGCCCCCGTAGTATATATGTTGTATAGTGTATATATATATAAATATACACAAAATATTACACACACACACACACACACACACACACACACACACACACGTGGGCTGTTCAAGCTGGGACCTTTGAGTTTAGAAAATAAGATTTTATAAAATAAAAGAACAAATTGGAAGTGGAAACTGCATTTATTTATTTTTTCCTGATACTCGCCTTTACCTACCTACCCATACCTACCTTTCTACACTCATCCTGGCGTGTAACAAATTCCTGGAAAGATTTAGCAGAGAAAGATTTGTCAGTACTCCTGAACTATCTTAGGACAGCCTGATTCACTTCATCATTAGAGAACCACAACAACGGGGATCACCAATGACAGACGTATGGCCTGTAAATGTATCTTTGAAATGTTTACATCATTCAAATGTCTTACTGTGGCTGAGAGTGCATATACTGTGTGTGTGTGTGTGTGTGTGTGTGTGTGTGTGTGTGTGTGTGTGTGTGTGTGTATATATATATAAATATTTTTTGTACCTTTCCTCTAACTTTTTGACATCATAGGACACTTCAACCAATAAACAAGCAGAGAAACTACGCATAGGCCACGCTACAGTACTGTACTGTACTACAGTACTCACTATAAATAAATGGGATATTTCTAAGAATTGACACAATATCTATCCCGCTGTATTCTTGCAAATGTTTTCTGTGTGTTTAAAAAGTATGGGAGGATTATTTATGGCTTTCCCATTAAAAAAAATTGTAAAAAGAAGCATTTACGGGGTGGCGGAAATTCGTTTTTCCACGGTCGGATAGAAACTGGACGACTGTATAATGGACATGTGAAAAGTAAAAAACACCTAAGAGCAAACAGTAGCTCAGTGGTCAAGGCTCTGAGTTACTGAATGGAATGCATAGGTTTCAAGCCCGAGTATCACCAAGCTGCCGCTTTTGGGCCCTTGAGCAATGCCCTTGGCTCTTTGCGCTCCAGTCGCACTGTATCATAGCTGACACTGTACTTTGACCCCATGCAAAGAAAGAAATTCACTGTCCTGTACGCCATTTGGCAAGTACAAAACAGCTTAACCCTTATATCATGTACAGAATGGTGGTGTACTACATAAGGGTGGGAGTAAAGAGTTTTGCACCTGCAGTGCTCTTTTGGTCCCTGAGCTCCTGACCCCCTAAAAAAGTCTGCACCCAGCTGATTTACACTGCGTTTCAAGAGAGGACACAGCTGTTTATAAGACTGTATCTGCTGGCTTGCAGGTGTGTGCTTTATCATTTCGGGGGGCATTAGCTTGGCCTAGCACTCATCAGGTGTAACGAGGCACTTCGCTCTAATATACTGTGAAATGAAGACGATGAGAGACTGAAGAGACTGGTCACTATTTATGAGGCAGGCAGAAAGAAAGGGTACAGCAAATCCATTTCATAAATGTGTTTACAGGTATGTGCTTGAGTGTCTTCGAAGCATGTAATTGCTCGTCTGCTTCTTTTAGTTGTAGAAGAAGAATGGTTTTAAGCGTCTTCCATGCCTCCATTATCTTGCTTAATTCTTTTAATTGAACACACGTTCATGTGTTAATTTATGTCAGAGAATTCTCATTGTCAGTGCTCCATTTGCAATTTGAACCATTTTTGTGTTCTTTATATAGCAGCCACATTACAGACTTGCAAAACGCAAAATATAAATGTATATGAACAATGATCTGAAACAAAAACAAATGAAAGGAAAAACTAGTTGCTTTGTAAAACTTTGGCAGGCACATGCTGACATATACCAGAGTTCATCAGGTTGATCATCTTTCTTTCATGATGTAAGTCTTCTCTGTTCGCATATACAGGGCACAAGCCTTCACTGAATGCTTTGAAGAAGATAAAAATGATCTAAATCACAAACTCTGGCCTTCATACTCACCTGATCTCCAACCACCGGAGCACTTACAGGAGATTTTTGGATTGATATGTTAGATGGTGCTCTCTATTACTATTATCAAAACAAGAGATGAGGGAATCGCTATTGGAACGATAGTGTTCGGCTCCAGTGCAGTGCAGAAATGCCTACAGTTTTCGGCAAGCTGTTCTGGAGGCTCCTAAAACCTCACTTACACACTGTAGATTGGATTTTGTGGTCATGTCTTTTATATCACCTCAATCCCAATTATAAAACTAAAATGTATAATATTTAATAATTACTAAAATGTAAGTTTTGTCCATTTTCCATTGTAAATTCTTATTTATTTATTTATTTATTTATTTATTTATTTATTTATTTATTTATTTATTCTTATCAAATAATGGCCGATTTGGCTTTTAGTAAATTCCAAATAATCCTGGATCACAGTGGAATTTAAAAAATCGTAAAGAGGATGTTTTATTGTTTACAAGTTATATATGTACACAGAGAGAAAGAGAGAGAGTGAGAGATAGAAAGAGAGAGATAAAGAGAGAGAGAGAGAGAGAGAGAGAGACAGAGAGAAAGAGAGAGAGGAAAGAAAGAGAGAGAGATAAAGAGAGAGAGAGAGAGAGAGAAGAGAGAGAAAGAGAGAGAGGAAAGAGAGAAAGAGAGAGAAAGAGAGAGAGAGAGTGAGAGAGAGAGAAAGAGAGAGAGAGAGAGAGAGAGAGAGAGAGAGAGAAATTGTTTTAAAAAAGTAATTTTTAAACAGTAAACATTTGTTTCACTGATGCGCCAAGTCTCAAATCAAGAGCCAATAAATATATGTATAAAAAGCTCAAAATGTATAGAGTTTAAATAAACCAATTCACATCAAAAACAACATTTTTTCTGATTATGTAATCTGTATGAAATTTAGAAGAGGTACAGTGTCTCCGGTATCACCTCATTAACTGTCCGTGTGGAAACATAGCGTAGGTTCCGTTTGGTGTCCTGATCATTTGCGTAATTTAAAACACCATAATTAATAAAACGTTTACAAGAACATTTTGTCTTCATGCTCTATATTGAGTTTGGTTTTATTAATAATAAACATACATTTGCATAAAGTATCAATGATTGTCCATGGCCATGTTGATTAGAGTGTTAAAAACTTGATAAGTATTAATTTATGGTACATTGACAACAGATAAAAATGTACGATTAAGTTGTGATTAATTGTGAGTTAACTCATGACAATCATGCGATTAATCGCGATTAAATATTTTAATCGATTGACAGCCCTGATATTAATATTACATAAGGTCTAGTTACTAGTGTGACACTAAAACAGGTAGTAGTAAAGGCTAGTTTTTACTTAAGTACAGATCAGAGTCTAAAATTCTTAACTTTAACTTGAGTAAAAAAAGTATAATCAGTAATTTAACTTTTACCAGAGTATTTTAAATCGGATTATGAGTATCTGTAATTCTACTTAAGTGTAGGATGTGTGCACTTTTGTCACATCTGTGTATACTGTATATAGAGCATCGAGAGCTTCTTCCCAATAAGAAAAAAGGACTATTTGTTTTTTCAGCACTTATTCAAGTCTTCATTTTGCTTTAACATTGTTGGTTTGAATTTTGCTGCATTTTTCAGTAAATTGATTTGTGAAAGTTAAACTAGATGCATACATCATGCTTTTGGGAGAAATATATGATTATTCATTGGTTTTATGAGTGAATTTCCTCTGTGAATGTGTACATGTTGTGTGAAAATATGATTCTTTGTAAGTATCTGATCACTTTGTGCAACGTAGCCAGCACATTGCAGCGAGATTTTGCAATTAGATGAGAGAAATCTTTTATGTATGCCTCCTAGGGGCTGTATGGTGGAATAATTAGTCTTTTGTTTTATTTTAGTTTATTGGTCTCTGAGGGCCCTGGAGCTAGAATGATGTTGAGCCATTGCTTCGTTGCATTTAAATGCAGCAGTTTGTTCTGCTCTTTATCATTGAGCATAATGTCTTCAAACTCATTCAATTAAAACGCGCCCAAACAGCCAAGCGGCCACATTGCATATGAATGAACGTTAAGCAAACACCGTTCTCTAGGGCAATGGCAGAGAAATTAGATGCTTCAACCTTTTGTCCTTTTCTCTTTTCTTCTTTTGTTATCATTTCTAGCAAATGTGCCTGTTTGTACCAAACCCTTATCTCAGATACACTATATTTCCAAAAGTATTGGGTCACTTGCCCCTTCCTGTTATATGTGGCTTGTTTCCAAAATGTTACCACAAAGCTGCAGGCACTCAATTGTATAGAACGTCTTTAGATGCACTATAATTAGATTTTGCATTCACTTGAACTTGGAAACCCAAAACCTGTTCCAGCATGGCGATCCCCCTGTGCACAAAGTGAGCTCCTTTAAGATCTGGTTTACATGCTTTGGAGAGGAAGGATCTTGAGTGGCCTGCTATAGAGCTCTGATCTCATATACTTACATTTAACTTGTTCTGCCTTAATACAGATCTTTGTTGATTGTGTCTCCTCTCTGAGGTGGTTCTTGAGCTCCTTGGTCTGCCATCATGTTCAGTGCTCTTGTTAAAGATCATTAATTAATTGCAACATCTGCTAAGCTGAAGAATGTTTCCCAAGAGGACATAATGATTGGTTGCAAATTCCTTTGACTGTAGAGTCGACCTCCACCTTCATATCGATCCGTTAATGTTAATGTTAATCGTGACTCTTGAAAGTGGAAGCCATTCGGGGCTAAGACAGTTGTTGGTGGATGGCTTGTCACTCAGTTCAAAACCGTCAGATGTCACTCAAACAAGCTCCCAAGGTGGGAAAGTCATTTCATTTTAACGTGTTTATTGCAGCCTGGTAGATTGCCATGACATGTGGTATTAACTCTTCAAATGACAGACAGTGAAGTGTGGTTGAACATTAAATTTCAATTCAATTTGGGATTAAACTAGCACAGATGGGATATTCTGTCTGAAGATTTTGTACATACCTTAGAATGCCTTGTTTCGAGGGGCTTTTACAAAACCTTCAAGTCTTCTAAGTATTATCTTTTCCAAATCCAAATGATCTTTATTGTTAAATCACAGTAAATAAATAAAAAATATACGTACATATATACATTGTGCATTAATATTGAAAACCTCCAACATATGAAACATATAGACAACATATGAAAGAACATATAGTATTATGTAGTAAACAAAAAAACATTAACCAACCAACAGTATCACCAGCAAAGCACCTCCACATCACCACACCTCCTCCTCCATGCTTCACAATGGGAACCACGCATTCAGGAACTGTCTGTTTACCCTCTGTATGTCTGACAAACACACAGCGGCTAGAACCAAAAATCCTAAATTTGGGCTCATCAGACCAAGAGATAGTTTTCTACTGATTTAATGTCCATTGCTTGTGTTTCTTGCCCTAAGACAATGAATTCTGGAGGTGTTAATGAGCCCATGCAGTGATTTCCATTACAAAAACATGACTGTTTTAAATGCAGTGCCACCCGAGGGTCCGAAGATCGCAAGCATCCGATATCGATTTTCGCACTTGTCCCTCGTGCACAGAGATTTCTCCAGATTCTTTGAAACGTTCGATGATATTATGTTCTGTAAATTATGAGATAGTCTACAATTTGTAGTTAGAGTCTTTCACAAATTGGTGAAGCTCTGCTCATCTTTACTTTTGAGAGACTCTGCCTCTCTAAGATACACTATTTATACTCAATCAT
Organism: Silurus asotus; assembly: GCA_024362625.1. Lineage (NCBI taxonomy): Eukaryota > Metazoa > Chordata > Actinopteri > Siluriformes > Siluridae > Silurus > Silurus asotus. Next base: position 2,099,461 of record MU535751.1, on the reverse strand, counting down.
CTTATTGACCTGTTGTCAATAACCTTAATCAGTTGCAAAATGTTTTTCAGACTGCTTCATTTAAAGAACACTTATTTTTTTCCAGACTTTTGTTGCCCCGTCTCCAATTTTTTGAGACGTCTTGCAGCTATCAAATCAAAATGACCAATTTTTTTTCTTTAAGATGGTTTCTTCAGTTTCAACACTTGATATGTTTTATATGTTGTATAGAGTATAAGATAAAGGTTTATAATATTTGTAAATCATTGCATTTTGGTTTCGTTTAATTTTTTTGGGGAATTGGGGTTCTACAATTGGTATTATTAATATTTTTAAATTCTACAAAGCAGTTAATTTTTAGCTGCCCATCTTTAGGGTCTAGTAGTACTAGGATTAACCACTGAGCTACCACTTTTTTCGTAGGAGAAACAAGTTAGCTCATATCACTCGTCTTACTGCAGTAATCATTCATTACATTCATTAGCTATTGAATACAAACTCAAAAAATTAGCTTGATATCCATTGTGAAAATGTTAACAACAAAAACCTTCAACTTCCACTGAATGCCTTGTTTCTTTCGGCTTCTCCCGTTAGGGGGCGCCACAGCGGATCCTCCGCACGTTTGATTTGGCACTTGTTTTTACGCTGGATGCCCTTCCTAACGCAACCCTCCCCAATTTATCCGGGCTTGGGACCGGCACTGAGAGTGGCTGGGGATGGTCCCCTGACCCGGGAATCGAACTTGGGTCACAGCGGTGGGAGCGCTGCGTCTCAACCACTAGACCACCTGGGGACTCAACTTCCACTGAATGTTGTAGTAATATTAAAACTCCAGTAAGAAATCGCATGCTTCAGCACATACGTTACATTTATCAAGCATTTTACTCTATAAAATCTCTGAAGTTCTAAAAAAAAATGTGCAAACTGTTTGATATGGGGTCATGGAGTCAAATAAGCATGTACTTGTCTCTATTATCTCAGTTTGTTTGGCAACATTCTTGGATCTGATCCTATAATGGATAGATCTTGTAGATTTGTGTCTTTTCCATTAATTTGGCACCGATATTCCGTTTGTATTGCAGAAATGGGTTTAATGATTCACGGTAATAATAGCCACATATTACTGTTCGGGACATCGAGGACAGGGGTGGACAGTGGCAGTGATGGATGATACTGAGCTAAAATCCCAGAGATGTGTGTTTTCTTTTTGATCAATGGTATAGCATTATTTATGGACTTTAAGGAAATTTGTGGTCGAGGCTTAAGCTTTATTATTTACCTGAACTGAAATGATTTTGCTTTGTAATCGGTAAAAAATTATTCTTCAAAATTACAAGGTACTGAAAAAAACTCTTTCAAACTCTTTCCCAATGACCAGAATTGATTGATTCTTTTAAATAAATGTACCATGTCAACATGCTGCCATATTTATTATAATACCTCTTCTGACATAAACAAATCATAAGATATCCAAAGAGCAATCAGATGTGTAGGCTATAGTTGGTAGCTGAAATTCACCATTTGATTTTTTTTCCCCAAACTAATCAAAAGCATTGTGCTGTTGCAGGTCAAATCCACTGTTCATATTTGCTATTTATGTGCATCCACTTATAGAGCAGAGTTTAATAAATCAGAAGGTGGTAAAAAAAAAAATAATGCAGTCAGACATCACAAAGCCAGACAGAGAGATCAGAACAAAAGAGAATCTGTCTGAAGGGCAATAATCCCAGAAAACATACGAAAGTAACATTCGCAGGCAAACAATTATAAGTAAAGCAATCGACGAGAGGCTTCACAATAGGTTAGATAAATATTGGAATATATAAACGGTAGGTCGTTAAAGAAGGTATGAACTGCAGCTGAGCAGAGGTGAAGCGTAAGTGTTTAGCATTCAGGTGAAGTGGATCCCTGGTGGTGTGACGGTACTTCCAAAATGTTAAAAGGTACTAAAATAATAAGGGTTAGCTGTTGAGTGTCACTCTGTGCCTTTGATAAGAGCAGCATTGTTTGCCATAAAGAAGATGGTGGCATTCAGAAAACCAGAACAAATAAGACGTCTTTTGGGTTACTGATCAGGCGGTCGGGGGTTCAAGTCCATGTATCGCCAAGCAGCCACTCTTGGACCCCTAATCGAGGTCTTTAACCCTCTGTTCTCCAGGGACGCTGTATTAAGGCTGACCCTGTACTCTAAACTCAGCTTCCTAACATCATTAGGCTCTGCGAAGAAAGAATTTCAGTGTGCTGTAATGCATATGTGACAAATATAAAGCACCTTTTAGATCTTGCTGCATATTCAGCCGACATGTGGCATTTTCCACTTTTCCATATTAAGGTTCTTCCTTAAGCTTTTTTTCCATAAAGTTGGAGGCACACAATTTATACGATGGCTTTGGATGTGGTAGATTTTCCTTTTACCTCAACACTTATTGGATGAATTGGAATGCTGACTGCACTCCAGGTCTTTTCACCCTACGTCAATAACGGACTTTTCTAATGTCCTTGTGCATGAATGAGCACAAAAGTCTATCAAAATCAAATGGAACATCTTTCCAGAAGTGTGGAAAGGGGACTAAATGTGGAATGGAATTTTTAAAAATATATGTGAATGTTATAGAACGGGGTTCACAATCTTTTTCATATAGAGAATGTAATTGAGATTTTTTTGCCCTCAATTGATGGAGAATTCTTTTATTGTCTGGTTATATTGGGAAAAGTTATATGATACCAAACAAGATAACTTTTGGATGAATATTTATTTTTATATCCCTGTGTCGAAAATCTCTGTTTCTCTGTGTTTTTATAGGCAGGACAATGTGTGTTTTTGTGTTTGTGTATCTTTTCAGGAGAATAAAAGTACTGACAGTGACTGAGACTTATCAAAATGTCTTAAAAACCCCACATCAGATTAGAGAAAGAATGTATCAGATCACTCTTTTCCTGTTCTTGTCAACCAAAATAAAGAATTTGTAGTTAAATGTAATGTTTGACAGGGGATACATGCCGGAGCAGATTTAAAGAACATCACAGTGTGTTTGCTTTGGTTTACGTGTTTTTTTCCTGCGTATTTGTATTTCTTATTTTACAGTGCGATGCTCATGGGGTTATACGTTTGTTGTCAACCCAAATTCTTTCCCTGTTACTATTTTATTAATGTTTGCAAATGTCTTGGGTTTACCCTACATGTTTATTCGTCTGATTTGGTGAATAGTGTGATTTACACAAGGATAGGCTTTAAATAGTTTTCTAATTTTTACATTTTGATTTTCCATGTTTTTTTTTGTTTTTTTTGTAAAAACAAAATTACAATTTGGGATGATGATGATAATAATAATAATAATAATATATAATATTAAAATAAAATATTATTATTATTATTATTATTATTATTATTATTATGCACAAATGCACAAAACAAACAAACCTAATGATACAAACTTAAAAAGTATTCCAGCTATAATAATAATCATATTCAATCAAACATTCATTTGGCTTTCTTTTTCTTCTCTGTGTATGTCTTACATGTGGAAATTGCTTGACATTGTGCACTTAAATTTATAATATAATATAATAATAATATAATATAATAATATAAACAGAAATCTATATTTTTTTCTTTTTAAATGCAGCTGAAATTAAACTGAGATGCCCTTTTTTATATCTAGTGCCAACTTATTTTCCGACTTTTTTCTTTTTTTTTGCATGTTACTTAATGAGGCTATTTCTGTTTGTTCTATAGAGGAACGTTGCACTTGGTACATTACATGTACATGTCATATTTTACCACCTTTCTTTCTGCATCTTACTGAATGCATGTAATTTACCATCTCTCAGTGCCTGGCTTCATTTTGACACTCGGATGCCAGTGGCTCTTACATCAACCTTTTCACTGCTGGCTCATACTCCTCTTCTGTCCTTAATTGCACTGTTGAAAAGTTCTAGTCACTTCTAAGGAGTGTCATCTGCAGGTCTTTTCAGGCTTTGCTATCATCCCAACCATGTTGCTATTATATTTTATATTAGTGGCTGGTTTTCTCACCTGGCTCACCATCTAGTCAGACATCTTTAGTATTCCTGCATGTATATGTCAGAGCACAGTGTTCTTTATTATGGCTGCATTTGCTGAAAGACTATTTTTCAGTATGCACAATGCTGACTGATGTGAATGCTCTGTCAAAGAATAGCTGACTTTATTTGAAATCAGACTTCACCGTGTGCAGGACCATTGAAGCCCCAGTGGCTAAACCTTTCCCAATAAACATATTCTTTCTTTGGTACATTTTAAAATCTGTAAAGGGGAAGAACAAACATACAGGCCAGTAGGTTGGGACTTGCCAAAACAAACTGCTTATTTGGACAGCTGCCTGTAAAAGGAATAATTTATTTAATTTATGCAGAACTTACTGTTTTGAAAGCCTTGCCCTGCCCTGCCCTGCCATGCCCTGCCCTGCCCTGCCCTGCCCTGCCCTGCCATGCCCTGACTTTCTGTCTCCTTTCTTTCATTTGTTTTTATTTATATATTTAATTTCTTTCTCTTAAATCTCTTATGCAATGATGCAGTTTCTGAGACTTTGGCTTTTTTCCCCCAAATCTTTTGATTCTTGGATATCTATAGTGAAAATTGATCAGTAGTGGACGAAATACACAAACCATGTACTTGAGCACTCGGTAAAATATGACTCCAGTAAAAGAACAACATTATTTGCATTCAATTGTACTTAAGTATCCAAAGTACTGAGATTTATTATTGCTTTTATGCCTTATTGATATTGATATCTTTTAAAATGATCATAAACCCAAAACCTTCTTTTCAACTACTTCAAAAAAGAATCGCGCAAATAAGGTCACGTGTTGTGGCGAATTCGAGTGAGGAGTTTCTCCCATCTTTTATTCCTCTCTAAATGTTCTGTTTGCTGTTGAACTGATTCTGAACTTTAAAACAAGTTTAAAACAGAATGCATGCTCTAACCTGATTGATGGATTGCTGCGTGTTTGAACAGTTAACTTATTATCTGCTCGAAAAATGTAGTTGAGTAAAAAAATATTTGATTTGTGTGTAATGTAGTGAAGTTACAGTAAAAGGCTCCGCAAATAGAAATACTTCAGTAAAGTACAGATATGTGAAAAAGCTACTTAAACACATTACATTTACTTTATTACTGTCCACCACTACAATTAATATACCAAAAAAATATTTTACTTTCCTCTTATGTTAGGTACAGAAATGTTTCTTTAACCTTTTTCTCTCTTTGCTTCGTAAATTTTATCAAATCTTTAAAGCACTGAATTGGAATAAATTTTTTTACTGTAAATATTCATCTACAGTACAGACCAAAAGTTTGGACACACCTTCTCATTCAAAGAGTTTTCTTTATTTTCATGACTATGAAAATTGTAGAGTCACACTGAAGGCATCAAGGGCTATTTGACCAAGAAGGAGAGTAATGAGGTGCTGCGCCAGATGACCTGGCCTCCACAGTCACCGGACCTGAACCCAATCGAGATGGTTAAGGGGTGAGCTGGACCGCAGAGTGAAGGCAAAAGGGCCAACAAGTGCCAAGCATCTCTCGGGGAACTCCTTCAAGACTGTTGGAAGACCATTTCAGGTGACTACCTCTTGAAGCTCATCAAGAGAATGCCAAGAGTGTGCAAAGCAGTAATCAAAGCAAAAGGTGGCTACATTGAAGTACCTACAATATGACATTTTTCAGTTGTTTCACACTTTTTTGTTATGTAAATAATTCCATATATAATTCCACATGTGTTAATTCATAGTTTTGATGCTAGTGTGAATCTTTAATTTTCATAGTCATAAAAATAAAGAAAACTTAAAAGTTTGGTGTGTCCAAACTTTTGGTCTGTACTGTATGTTAAAGTTCATGCATACAATATTGTAGTGTGGCCGTCTTGATAGGTGCAAAGTAGGCAGCAAAATGAGCACAAAAACTTATCTTGAGGTTACTTTAAGTTTCGACTCTCCTTTTGATGGTTCCTTTTTCAAAGGGAATTGAACATATACTGTGCTGTAAACTTGACAAAAAATATTTTATTTACTACTTTAAACGGATGTGCCTCGCTTTACCTACATATATACAAATTGTATAGTTAAAGTCTTATTTAATACTTTTTTTTTGTTTGTTTTTAATATTCTTTATAGCACCAGAACACAGTGGCAAATTCCTTGTACATGCAACCCATAATACTTAATAAAAACAATAATAGGCAATAAAAACAATTCTAATTAATCCTATTAATCTGTGTCTGTTAAATGATTTGTCTTCCTCAACATATCCCTCTGTATTTCTCATCTAATAAATGAAAGTCAGACTATCTTTTAATAATTGTATTAATAATAATTATTATAATAATTTAATTTGTCTCTCAAAATTTATTAGGCAGAAACAAATATGGATATCATTGCACAAAAAAATCTATATTTGACTAACCTTTGCTCTTTTCATAAAACGGATTGTTTTTATAGAGACAAATTTAAGGTTGTCAACCTTTTCCTCCAAAACACACAAACACACATCTGGTATCCCCGGAAGGCTACGAATATATTCCTCAAAGTACAGCAATAATTAAATTGCTTACTGATATAAGAAAAGGAGGAAATATGAAAAAAAGAATATCTGCTATTGCAGACAGAAGTGAATAGGACGGGTCTCTGGAGGAGAAACACTTAAATTTGATCAATGTCAGCTGTTAAGGAGACTAGGATGGGATTGTTTTTATAGAGACAAATTTAAGGTTGTCAACCTTTTCCTCCAAAACACACAAACACACATCTGGTATCCCCGGAAGGCTACGAATATATTCCTCAAAGTACAGCAATAATTAAATTGCTTACTGATATAAGAAAAGGAGGAAATATGAAAAAAAGAATATCTGCTATTGCAGACAGAAGTGAATAGGACGGGTCTCTGGAGGAGAAACACTTAAATTTGATCAATGTCAGCTGTTAAGGAGACTAGGAAGGGAATGAAGGTTTCTGGAGTGTTTATATTGGTTGTCACTTGATGGCCCACTATGACCTCTTTCTCTCTCTCTCTCTTTCTTTCCTTTGCTCTCTAGGTATCTCCGTAAAGCATATCTTGATGTATGTGTGTTTGTTTTGTGCCTTCACATAATGTTATTCTGCATTTTTTTATACATGTGTATTATACACACAACAGACTGTTTTAGAATGTAATTATCGACTGGTTTAAAAGCCTGTAGTTTTAATTAAACCTATTTAGATTTGTTACAACACAGTTAAATACTTATGCTGAGCAATAAGCTGTTGATAGTTGGGAACGCACCATGTCTGTGCTATGTTTCATTCTTATTAAGGCATGAACATACTGAACAGTGCTACAAAGTTTTGTGTTATACCTTCAGGCTCCAGAGTCTCAGAGCTTGGGTCTGCTTGTGCACTGGTTTCCTCGGGGTACTCTGGTTTCTTCCCACTAAACATGTAGGTGGACTGACTGTTGTGATGTAAGAATGTTTGTGTTTGGTCTTGGTGCTTCATGATGGATAAAGCAAGCAAGAAAGAAGCTTTTACTTGTCACATGCACTTTACAGCACAGACAAGTTATTTCTTCGTATATCCCAACGATGTTCGGAAGCTGAGGTCAGGAATGATACAGCACCCCTGGAGCAGATACAGAGCATCCAGAATGTGTTCACAGCGCTTCACTTTACCACATTTTGTTACATCCTTATTCCAAAATGGATTAAATTCAATATCTTTCTCAAAATTCGACAAATAATAGATCATAAAGACAAAGAGGTTTGTTTAAAATGTTTGCAAATAAAAAAAAAAAAACATAAGTATTTACAGACTCTACTATGACACTCCTGTTTACACTGATCATCCTTGAAACGTTTCTACAAATTGATATGAGTTCACCTGTGGTAAATTTAGTTGATTGGACATGATTTGGAAAGGCACACACCCGTCTTTACTCATAGTTAACACTGCATGTCGGAGTACAAACCAAGCCATGAAGTCTAAGGAATTGTCTGTAGACCTCCGAGACAGGATTGTATCGAGGGTACAGAAACATTTCTTCAGCATGGAGCCCCCTCAATGAGCACAACATCCTCCATCAAATTTGAATCGAACTTCTTTCACATTGTCATTATGGCGTATTGTTTGTAGGTTATTTTAAATAATTTTGTCATAAGGTTTCAACATGACAAAATGTGGAAAAAAATCAAGTGCTGTAAATACTTTCTGCAAGCACTGTCCATATGTGGTTCTTTTTCCCAAACTTCATTAAGATCTGCTTTGCATGGGTTGGAGTGGAAGATCTCCTGCTATAGAGCTGTGACCTCAACCCTTATTGAACACCTTTGGAATGAATGTAAATGCTGACTGCACCCCAGGCCTCCTCAACCCACCTACATCACTACCTGACTTTATATACACCCTTGTGTCTGAATGAGCACAAATGTCACACTCCAAAATCTAGTTGAACATCTTCCCAGACAAGTGGAGGGAATTATAAGAGCCCATTGGGAATACAGGTGGAATAGCACAATACCTATGACTAGGTGTCCACAAACTTTTAGCAATATAGTGTATGTTTTGCTCTGTGTATATGATTTAAAATAGATGATTAATTCCTGACAAAATAGATGCAGAGTTTGTGTGTTTGTGTGTGAGGTGGGGTTATTTAAATGATTGAGTGTTTTGTATCAGACGCAAATGTGCTGGTCAGTTTGCAAGGCCGTTACCATGGAAGGGAAGTAACCATGGAGACCGTGGAATACCCCGACTCTGATCTCCCCTGATTGTGATGTCTGATCTTTCTTTTTGTTACACTATGGCATCACATCTGCTCCCTGCTGCCCCCCCCCACCGACACCCACCTACACACACACACACACACACACACACACACACACACACACACACACACACACACACACACACACACATATGTCTTTCTCACTTATTTTTACACTGGATAAATCAGTGGGCAATATTTCAACCATTTTTTGTTTTTGTTTTTGAATAATTACGTACAGTTTCAGAAACGCTTTGCTGGCACTGCTGATGAAGGACTTCCATCCAAAATGGATGCATTGTGCACTATGCTGTTATTTCTGCTACTGCAACATTTATTACAGAAGATTACTCCAGGGAAATCTATGTTGCAAGTCCTACATTATATTAATTCATCCTGAGTTAACAATTATTTAGTACAATTATTGCTATTCCTCAGCTATCCGTCAGTTACGTAACGAAGAACTCAAATCAGTCCCATTTTACATAACAAGCCTGTAAAACCCACATGCTAATTGGGGATGTTAAATTGGGGAAGTTCTAACCTTATTTTTAGGTTATGATCATGATCAAAATACAGTTCTATTCGAATTATGAGATTATGTGGGACTACCTTACATTAAGAAATCTTCCTCTGTGTACGTTTCAGTAGTCTGCAGTGTGTGTGTTTGTGTGTTGTTTGTGTGTTTGGGTTTGCTAGTTACTTTGCTAAGGCCACATAAATATCCTCAAGGTTTTAACTCTCTGAACTGTGTTAAACATGACTGAGCAGTTTCTGCTGCTCCTCTCCATATTGTGGCTTGTTCTTTGTGTTTCCTCATGTTGACCCCGTTTTTATGTTGCCTACATTGGCCCTGAACTTTCATAATGAGTCCTGGATTGCCCGACATAAGACACATTATGTTTCAACCTTCACACATCCAAAGATGGAATGGAATTGGTGAATTGTAACAAAGTTTTGCAGTAGGGTATCTACACTTTTTACTCAAGTATGTTTTTCAGGTACTTTTTACGCCTCTGAATCTAGGTTAGCGGTTTCAGGCAGCCTGATTACTCATACATTTCTCATTCCTTCATTCAAAAAAAATGCTCTCTGGCATATTAGAATTCTTATGAGTTTGGCCTAAAATCAACATGCATGAAAGGGAACATTCATCATGCCCTTGTAATGATGCATGTGGCATCTCTGAAACCTATTATCCTGTTTTTTTTCTGTGAGGCAAAAAAAGTAGATGTTACATTAAGTGAGGCTGAGCAGCAGAGATGATTGGAATCCCGCTTCGCCTTCCCCTTGCTCGATTCACTCTATCTCGCTAGTTCATTCTCTGGCAAATCAACCTTGCCCTGAGGACCATTGGCTTATTCTAGGTTCAGAAGCACTTTGCTTGCACAGCTGATGAAGGACACAGTTTTACTAGCTGGAATCTATGTAGTGTATTACTTCTATTTGAATTCCTTTTTTTGACAATGCAAAATAGACTAATCTCAAAGAAACAGAAAGCTCATACATTCATGCATGGCTGTAGAGCTTTGACCTGACCTGGATTAAGTTAGGATTATATGTCATACACAAAATAGTCCGTAATGTTGAAGTTGGTCTGGTTGCTGTGATACTGTGAAACTAAATGGAATGTGATGCAACCACTTGCCATCGAAAGTCACATAATTAGCAGAATGGAGCCCACCTGTGGGCAATTAAAATAATCTGTGGCTTCAATATAACTACAGCTGTTCCTGAAAGGTCCCAGGTTTTGTTAGAGAACATCACTAAACAAACAGCATCACGAAAACAGAGCTATCAACGAGAATCGGAGAGTTTTTTAAATGTTTCGAACAGTACTTGGACTTACTGTTTAATAACAATAAACTTGAGGGTCAGCCATGATATTGCATTCATGGAGCTAAGGGTATTGCTTAAGGGCCTAAGAGTGGCAGCTTGGCAATACTGAAGTTTGAACCTCTGACCTTCAGATCAGTAACCCAGAGCCATAACCACTAAGCTACCACTTTCCTCTAAAGAAACCCAACTGCACTCTGCATAGAGGAGGCCATCCACCAAATGTCAATGACTGGATTAAAAAGGGCATTAATCAGAGAATAACCAGGAGGTTAAGGTACGTCTGAAGCAGTTGGAGAAAGCCACAGCACAGATGGGAGAAAAATGCTGAGTCATATGAAATGTCATTTGAGTTTAGGATGTTGAACAGCAAAAAAAATGGCAAAATGGAAAGATTTCTAAATGAAACAGGATGAAACCGAACTTGGTCACTTGGAAACATGGTCAAGGAAGGTGGCCTCAGGGGAAATTCTCTTTCTTGTAAGTTTCTCAGAAGTGAGCGAACAGGGGTCAAGAGTTGACACAGGAAGGCTTTCCGCTGCTGCTAAGAGTGAACTAGCGGGGGAACGAGAAACGGTGCGAGAGAAATGAAAAGAGAGCGAGAGAAGAGGTGTTATTAGATATAATTAAGTGTTGTGCAGCCAATCAATGCTCTAATGGGCTTCTAACTGTGGTGCGCTTTGTGTGGGCGCTTGATGAAAAATTTCCCAGAGGTGCACACGTACACAGACGTGAAACGTTGATATTGCAGTTCGGAAAAATTTCATCTGCAGTGCAGAATTGGTTTTGAATGGAATATTAATGTTATCGATGTTTTATTATGTTGTATTCACTGATAATCTTTTAGATTTGCTGATATCTTCCCAAATCATAAGTGTGTATCAGTCAATTTCCCAGAGGTGCACACGTACACAGACGTGAAACGTTGATATTGCAGTTCGGAAAAATTTCATCTGCAGTGCAGAATTGGTTTTGAATGGAATATTAATGTTATCGATGTTTTATTATGTTGTATTCACTGATAATCTTTTCGATTTGCTGATATCTTCCCAAATCATAAGTGTGTATCAGTCAATAGAGTGTGTGTGTGTGTGTGTGTGTATGTGTGTTTGTATGTGTGTGTGTGTGGTGTCATTTATTGAGTGGTTTGCACTGTCAGCTCTAAAGTAGTCCTCACTAATCTTGCTTTTCTGCTCTTCTGCTTATTTGTTTAGATGATGGCAGGCCTTGACCCTGATGCACAAAACACTCTGTCTCTCTACTGCAGCATAGATGAAGACTGAAGGGGGGGTGGAGAGAGAAATAATAGTGAGACAGGGAAAAGGACAGGCAGGCAGACAAGCAGACAGACCAATAGGGTGGTTAAGAGAGGAAAGGAAAATGTATTTATTCCAACAAATACATTTCCCTCTAAAAAATGAGTGGTAGTGTTTCATTAGGTGTGTCTGTGTGTGTATGTGAGGCTCCCAAGCATGTTGGCAAAGTCCTAAAAGCAGCACTTGATGGCTTCTTGCGCAAGATCATTGTACAGACGTACAGTTTTATGTCTCGAACCTTGATCCGAATGCAAGTGATGCATGTATAGTTGCGATTGTATCTGTATGTGTGTATGCATGATTGTGTCTTATGTCTTTTCTCTATCGGTGAGAGTATGGAGGCTTATAAGAGCAAAGCTTGTATTTTTCAGTCTTTTGCAGTGATACCCTGATGGTGAGGTTAAATATTCTAAAAACCTCTGCTCAAGAAAAACATTCTGTCTTCTGGTGGACGAGGCTATGAACACACAAGGAAAACAAAGTCTCTGGATGTATCCAGATGTGCGCCTGTCAGTATAGCAATGATCTCCTCTTGTTCTGGCATTTAGCTGGTTTAAATGTGTGTTTAATCGTAACACTGCTACAAATCAAAACTCATGCAATATTAGAATTATTATTTCTTCCTCTCTCTCTCTCTGTCTCCTGGACAATCACTTCACTATGATGCCTGTTTCTGTCATGGGCCAATGTGCAATGTCTTCTATGCTTGTTCATCTGGGTTTGTCTGTGATGTCGTGATTGTATTAAGAAACGAAGGTGGTGCTTTTATACGTGTCACACGTACATTGAATTAATTTCTTCGCATATTACATCAATCACGCTACAGATGGAGATGAGTGTGGGACGAATGCTGGAGTATTTCTTTAAAGTCTTTCTAAATGGCATAAAACCTAGCAAAATTATATATATATATATATATATATATATAAAAAAAAGATATAAAAAGCACACATACCTAGTCAGCTTTTAATAACCTCGACAAAAGTAAGTGGAAAGCCATGTTAAATTAGCTGTAAAAAAAAAACACTTTTATGAGCTGCTATGTGACCTGCTACTGCTGAAGTCATTTTTATGAACTCTTTTTTCACAATCACTGAAACAAGGGGTCATAAAATGAAGCCATCAGGAAATGTCATCAATCATTCAGCCAGTTACATCATGAGCTAAAATAAACCATGATTCAGTGTTAGCCTTTTACCTTGGCTATGTTCTTCCTAAGATTTGAAAATTCTCAGTTTTGGTAAAACTATTACTTTTTTTGGTAACGTGTAAGAAAAGCAAGAACGTAGACATCGTTGTGTACAATCCTGCCTGCATGGTTGTGCTGGATTGTGTCGAGTGTGTGTGGTGGCTCTTGTTCTACTCCCATTTGGCTAATGGTCTTAAATAAAAAATTCAGCAGACTCTGATTAAAGGCTGGAAGTACAGGTGCTTTGTGTCAGAAGCTCTTAAATTGAACGCTGTCACTCCATAAAGGTGTGGACGCACAAACACACGCTTGTATTTGATTTGTTTAGAAATAAGACAGGGTAAGGCAACCTTGGAGAACCAGCGGAAAGTAGGAGACATTCAACCACACAGTCGCACAACCACACACACACTTTAAACCGGTTTCATCACCTCTGTTTACCTGTAGTAGTATGCGAATGCTTTTAAACATTTAAACATCACTTCTCCAAGATGCCTGGCTTAGAGTACGTCTGAAACTTTATTGAAAGTGTCAGGTGAACCTGCAGTCATAAAAAATTTCATGGATTCGCTCAAGCAAAGGGGGTGAGGTTGGATATTTTTTTCACATGAATAAAGAAGGAAAGCTATGACTACCAGCACTGCCCCAAACCCAAACCTTAGAATTAGATTAGAATTAGAATAGCCTTTATTAGTCACATATACATTACAGCACAGTGAAATTTGTACTTCATATCCTATAGCTTGCTCAGACGCTGGAGTCAGAGCTCAGGGTTGGACATGATACGGTGCCCCTGGAGCAAAGAGACCTAAGGGCCTTGCTTAAGGTCCAAAGAGTGGCAGCTTGGCGATACCGGGGCTTGAACCCCTTGCTGGGGCTTCATGAAAATTTAATTATCTGAATGTTCTGAATGGTTATTTGTTGGTCGTCATGAAGAACTTACTCTGACATATCTTGTTCACTGTCATTAAAATAGATGAGTAGAGGGCAGGAAGAAGGTGCACTATGTAGACAAATTAAAAACCTCACAGTCTTTAACATCTACACAAGACGTACTCAGATCTATGCTGCATACTATGGAGTGTGTGATCATGGGGTGTGTCATAATATGGAATGAACTCTTTCAGATATGTGAAAGATGGAAGAGGATGCCGTATCTCTCTTGAGATATTACTATTACCATTGTTTTATTTACTTTTCCCCCCCCTCATGACATACTGGAATCTTCTAGGAAGGTATGCCCCATCGTAACCCAAATAAAAAAAAACAAAAAAACGACGTAACCCCAAAAATGCAATTTGTCATAACGCGATTTTCCCAAAATAAAGGTATGCTGCTACTTTATTTTTGCTTTTTGTCACGGTAAAAGGAGCTCATCGTGAGCTCATTCCTGTGTAAACAGACAAGCATATAGTTATTATTCATGCCAGTGACAATTCCGAACTGATAAATGCTGCTGCATGCGTATCTTTTTTTTTCAGACACTAGAAACGTTTACATGCAGGTCTTCTTCTTTTGGCTGCTCCCATTAGAAATCACCACAGCAAATCATCCTTTTCCATATCACTCTGTCCTCATCATCTGCCTCTTTCAAACTTAGCATCTGCATATCTTCCCTTCATCCACCATCCTTAAACCTCATCCTTGGCCTTCCTCTTTTCCTCCTGTCTGAACCCTCCATCGTCAGTATTTGAAATTTCAAATGCAGTTCTGAATATACGATAATAATTTCATCGAATTACACGTTTGTGATCCAAATAAACACTTGTATGGTGTATATGAGCTATATACAAATGATCACTGTACATAATTAATAATAAAATATAAAGTCATTTTTAATTTGAAGACTGCAACAAAAGTTGGGTGAGGGCAACAAAATGTTTAGAAAAAGTAATTAAAAAAAAACATTTTGCAACCAATGAGGTTAATTGATAGCAGGTCAGAAAGATGATTAGGGATAAATAGTGTATCTTCAGAAGTAAAGAGGAGCAGAGCTTCTAATGTTCCTCAATGTAAAATTAAAAAAACATTTGAATATCACATGGCACTGCATTTTAAGCAGTCATGATTCTGTAATGGAAATCACTGCATGGGCTCATTAACACTTCCAGAAATTATTGCTCATTTAAAATGTATTGAGGCGAAGTGGAAAACTGTTCAAAACAAAAATCGAAGTTGTAATTTCTTTCTGGAAACCATGGACACCACATCCTCCAGACTAAAGAGTGGAGGGATCATCTGGCTTGTTATCAGCACTCAGTTAAAAAAGCTGCATCTCTGATGGTATGGAAGTGCATTAGTGCCTTTTAATTGTGGAGCTTTCACTTTTGGAAAAGCTTAATCAATGCTGAACAGTGTATACAGGTTTATGAGCAAATAAATGCTGCCACCCAGAAAACACATATGGGACAACATTTATCCTCCAAAACCTCAGCAACTGGTCTTTTCAGACAGAAGATATGATGCTACACAGTGGTAAACATGGCTCTGTCCCAACTTTTTTGAGACCTGTTGCAGCCATCAAATTCAAAATAATTTTTTTTTTTAACATTTGATGCAATTTTCTTTTTTTTGCTTTATTGTGGAAAAAAACCATGTATTTACATGAATTGAAAATCATTGCATTCTGTTTTTATTTACATTTTACACAATGCCCCAATGTCTTTGGAATTAGGGTTGTATGTAAGCTGCATTACTGGATCCTAATCAAATTTATTTTAGCAAAGTTTTAATGTATACTACTGTACATGCAGGCAAATGGTACATATTGCCGATTGAGTCCCCTTTTCAAGTCAAGTCAAGTTTATTTCTATAGCGCTTTTAACAACAGACATTGTCTCAAAGTGGCTTTACAGAAATTAACAGTTAAGGTGAATGGTGTGTGTTTATCCCTGATGAGCAGCCGTGGTGAGTGTGGCAAGGAAAAACTCCCCTAGATGTTATGAGGAAGTAACCTTGAGAGAAACCAGACTCAAAAGGGGAACCCATCCTCATTTGGGTGACATCAAGAGTGTGATTATAGTCCATAAACAATACAGAACACTGGAGAGTGAGAACTAACATGAGCACTGGAGTGTAAGATTATGACTAATGTCCTTACTACAGTCTTATACAGTCATTTGTGATTATGGAACCAGAAGCTACTGAGCAACTCATAAAATAACTCAACATTTGTGATCATCACAGATCCAACACCAGCATCCACACGCCAGAGCCTTTAAACACTCAAAGATGTCCAATGTTCAAACACTACATGAAGTGGGATCCGAATGGTGCTGGTACGTCTCTAGAAGGGGTTCAGGATGTTTGCGGGTTTGGCATCTACTTCTTATTTTACTTCTAGTCAACCATCTGACTCTCTTGTTGTTCTTGCCATCCTCTTTTTCAGAATCCATTATTTATCTACTTTATTAAAGAGCGCTAATGTGCTGCCTTCTGGGTTATGACTGTAATCCTTAATATTCTGTCGGGATCAATAAATAAAAGCTATAATGAAATGTCGCGTGTCTGTGTTAAGAGTCGAGGCCTTGTAAAGGGAATGACTGAATGATGGAGTCGTATATCAGCCCGTCATGAAGGAGAGAGTGAGGAGTTAGGGACTTATTCAGGACATGCACTACTCATTTCTGAATTTATGAACAGCTGCTTAAAATAGGTGGATTCCTCACGCCCAGTGTTCATGTTTCTGACCAGGAAAAAAAGCGTCCTGAGATAAACGTCCTGACGATTGCAGGTCGAAGCGATGGGACTGGAGAAGAGGGAGCAGGAGCAATGATCACCATTTTAACACTATTTTTCATCTCGACTGCCTGATTGGTTAGAGCCCCACAGGGATGCTCTGTAAGGTGAAATTCGATTGGTTGTGAATTGAGATAATTTTTTTGGCTGACATTTTGGGGGTATTTATATTGGATCTAATTAGAATTTGGATGGGATAAGTGAAGGATATAATTGGTAAGGGATTTAGTGGAGAACAGGTGTGGAATGAACTCCTGATTTGTTAAGATGCAGAGGGAACTCTTAGCTGAAAAGCTGGAGATTGGCCCGTTTTCAAGAGTGGAAATGACTCTAGGGTGTGTTCTGTAATTCATTAGATCTCTTGGATGTAAAACGTTTCTTATAACTAAGATTGATTAACTGTGGCGGTGGTTTGGATAAATATAGTGCATTAACAGAAGGTTTTGGAAGCATTTTGCAAAGGAAACATGCGATTTCATTGGCGTTATACATTTTATGCAACCTTCTTTTTGCTCGGTAAAATGAGATATTGATTAATAATGCTTTGTGATGCTTTCCTAATCACTATAATTCACCCCTTTCTGTCTGGTGATGCTTTTACATTTAATACTTACCTATAGGAAGCTTAGATGAAGCACAAAAGTAGCTTACAGTTTAAAATAAACAGGTTGTTTTCACAGCTCCATAGTGTTTTTTTAAGCTTTTGGAAATAATGAAAGTAGTTAAACAGGTGAAAAAATAATTGAAAGGTGAATATATTCTTGACAATATTATGCTAATAATTTTTCTATACATTAAATGTTTGGACACACATGACTGATTAAAACCAGCACTGAGGTGCAGTGTGCAGCCTCACGGATTCAGAGCCCGGTTTTGTTACTGAGTTTGGGTTACTGCTTGCAAGTTTCTGTGCAGGTTCTCAATTTGCCTGAGTGAATTTTTATGGATCTTTGTATTTTATTTTTATCTACCAAAAACATGCCTGTAGGTACACTGCAAAAAAATTACTTCATAGCGGTGGAAATACAGAACAATATATTTAGGATATTGTAATGTAAATGTATATACCTATATTATATATATAATATATTTATAACAAACACACACACACACTATAATCATCCCAGTAACCTACCAAGTGCTTCCACTGTCTGATGGCCAATCTGAGAGTCTTAGAAGGAGCTTCTTTCTCACAAGCTATCAGGCTTGCTCAGTTCTTCCTTCAGTTATACTTGTGTTATTCTTTATTTTTATTTCTATTTCTTTATTTAAATTTCCTCATATTTTCTCTTTTTATATTTATAGTCCCTTTATCTAATGCACAGATTTCTGAGCGGCCGATTAGTGTTAGGTTTAAGGCAAGTTTTATTCCGCACCTAACTGTTTTTTGTGACCAATAAAAAATCTTATATTTAGTAGTTCAAGCTCTTCTCAAGCTTGGAACAGTTTTTGTCTCTTGTCAGATAATTTTGTTTATTTTGAACATTCATTTCTGGAAAGAACGATTTGGCAGTTGAGCAAAAAAAAAAGAAAGAAAAAAAAAAAAAGGAAAAAATTATTGGGGTTTCGAGCAAATATTTCTTTGAGATCTCTGCTAAGTGTGTGTGTGTGTGTGTGTGTGTGTGTGTGTGTGTGTGTGTGTGTGTGTGTGTGTGTGTATGACCCAGTCTGGATTTTTATTCATTTCACAAATAACACAATTTTACTTTTGCCTGTGTGCCTAGAGCTTACAGGAGATCATGTTCCTCCATTTTTCACTACCTTTACACACACACACACACACACACACACACACACACACACACACACACACACACACCCCTGCTCCCACAATTTTTCTCCCTGTAACCATTTCCACACTTTTTTTTCTCTCTCTGTCAATTCCTGTCTATTTTATGATTTCAGGTCATTTTAAACAATTCTACTTTTCCAGGACATTCAAATCCTGTTGTCTTTAGTTGTTTCAATTGAAATACTATAACATACCAATTATTATAAATACAACTTGTTTTTGAACCTAATACGTCTTCCATTAGGCTTTTCTTAATTCTCACATAATCAACTTTCTTTTACTCTTTTAATTAAGTTATTACCCTCAGCTTTTTGTTTTTTTTTCAGTTTTTTTTATAATTACAGTGGAAAAGCAACAGTAAAATATATGCTTAGGATTGTAATATTTAATGTTGTTAATTGTATGTGTGAATAAGGATCAGGGTCCTGTGTTTATTCCTGGTCTATAATTCTGCAGTTTTTGCAGACTTTGGACAAATCGTACACGTTTCCCAGAATTATAGACTTAACTGAATTATTGTCTTCACCAATTGCAGTAATGTGTGGAATGAAAGAAGGCATTCCTCTTCTCTGCGTTACTTATGCTTATCTCTTTCCGTAACGTGTTTATAGCAGCGGAAGTTCAACATGCCCGTCTCATTATCAGCCTCTGAGCAGCGGAGCTCGGCATTCTGTGTAATAGTTTAATGAGGCTTTTCTTATTGCACAGCCTTCTGTGAGAATGTGTACGGACTATTACTTATAGGCTCTAATAATTAGTGTATTATGAAGCAAAAGATACCTTGGGATGAAACTAATTGAAAAATAATATATATGATTTGTGTGTGCTGCAAAAAACTGATATAATTACAGACAAATTACCATGTAATGATTGTCTCAAGCAGTTTTTATTATCTGTCATTTTCCATCAATGGGTCCAGTTCCACCTTTGGTAATCTATAATGCTGCTAAGCGCAATAATTTTTCAATTAATTTTTAACACTGTTATTCATAAATATCAGTTATTTGATCAAATGCAGTCTGGATTATGTTCAAGGTCTGTTTTTTTTATAGTTTCATTATTGCTTGGATTTCTCGTGATTTTTGTTCTTCCCCTAGATTCTGATCTTCCATAACTTTGTTCTTAAGTTGAAACATCTATTGAAACCATCAATATTTTAGAGATACGCCGTATAATAAAGATGATAGATGTATAACAGTGAGAATGATTGCCATCACAAAAGCAAATTCTTAGGAAAACCCCTGCAAAAGTGTACATGTTTAACAAAAAAGCTTAACAACTGGTTTGAACTGTTTTGGCCGTCCTTTCTTAATGATATCCATCCAGCCTTTCTTAAAAAGTCCATCTTGTAAACATCGTTGTAAGTGGACGACCATATAGATTTTCTTTTCCTTTGTCAGCCATTATGGAATGAAAAAAACAAATCAAACAAACACTATTTTAAAATCTACACAAATATATTTGAGTTTGTGCAGTTTGCAACAGATGAGGTTTGCGAGCTCTTACTAGTGCACTCTCTGACCATCCAATCAAAAAAAGTAAGATGTTCTGACTCCTGGTAGAGGGCCTCGGATTGACCGAACTGCAGTCTGATTGGTTACAGCAACAGCTTCAACCAACATAGCGTTTATAATAAAAAGTAATAATACGAAAAAACCCCTGCAGTGCTCACAGTGCTCACAGTGCTGGCCTTGCAGCAACACGTAATGTGATTTACATACATTTTCATCCTTATCAAACAATTCAGAGAGCCCTAATGGCCTGTGTCTGGGGGTAAAGTCATCTTGAAAACGACAACTTCTTTCAGCTGCTTCTTTTAGGGGGTCGCCACAGCGGATCATCCGTCTTAAACCACCCTGTCCTCTACATCTGCATGTCTTCTTTCACCACATCTATAAACCTCATTTTTTGACCTTCCTCTTTTCCTCCTTCCTGGAGGCTCATCAGCATTCTTCTACCAATGTATTAATCTCATACAGTGGAAATGAATCCATTACTAAAGCAAGAAACGCATTGAACACAATTTAACATGACGAAGAAATCGACTGCGAGGTTGATTGGTTGTCGAATCAGGCTCCTCCTATCAAAATATTACATTTTTAACTATTCAGGTCACCCCTTATTCTATACTCTATTCTAATTTATATATATTATTTATATAGACACAAAGGTCAGACCTTTTTCAAAAGAGTCAGAGTTCACTTACAGTACGTTTAAGAACTTGGTGATATCACTGGCACTAATGCCTTTTACTATGAAAAAGTAACAAAATGGGATTTTTTATCGTTGTTGGAAGGCAACTATATGGCCACAACCTGATCATTATCAGAACAGTACTGTAGTTTAATGTAATTTTAGCAGCTTCTGGAAATATTAACTTGCCAATACTTTTATGAATACTTCCAAAATTGAGAATTTGTACAGAAATGTGTGAAAGTCTTGCAGTGAGAATAAATTAAACAAGTCTCCTTTCACTGTAGCCACAGCTGCACCACCTGCATGAGGTATCTCTAGCAAAAGCAGTGATAATATCCACCTACAGAAAAATGATCCTGGGTTTTATGCATTATGGTTTTTCTGGGGATTTGAAATGCAGTGCAAATTTTACACGACAGAAAGGCAGCTTGCCTGGAAAAGCTGGAAAAAGCTTTTGTTGAAAAAAAATCTGTATTGTAAATTTCCTAAAAACTATTCATTGAGCTCTTGCGGCCGGTGTCTGGGAGTGGAGACCACTCTTTTCTTATAAATTACCTAAAAATATATATAATCGCATGTGATCAGTGAGAAGAACGTTGTATTGATTTTTACTATTGGTTTGCTTTCAGGGGAAGTAAAGCCGAACTGTGCAAGGAACAACAAATCACTACAAATAGCGTAACAGAGCAGCCAGAACCCCACACTTTCGGGGGTGAATCATACAGGCCTGTATTGTTCTGTTGTGTAAACCACACATGCTCTCACCCACTTGTTGAGAATTTAAGGATTGGTGACTCATCTGACCAGATCACTTTTTTCTCCACATTTCTGTAGAACAGCGCCTGTGGTTTTTGGACCACTAAAATTGAACATACATTAATCTTTGTAATGAGGGGCTGAGTCAATGCAATCCTACTGTATATTGATTTGCAGCAAATGTACATTTGTTTTGTAATGAGGGGTTGATTCAATGCAAACCCACTGGATGGATTGTTCTTGTTGACAGTCCTGCTATGGCACCTTTTATCACCATTGCTATTGTGGGTTTTTTCCCTTTCCTTTTAGAAAACACACTAATGCACAAGCATCCCAGTCTTTCTATGTGTACTTGTACTTTCATGCACAATTTCTTACCTTTGTATTCATGACATCGGTTCTATAGAACCAAATGTGAATGTCACTTTACTGTAGTTACTAATCGTATATATATATATATATATACTATTTATATAGACTATGTCTCATTATAACAGTGCTGTCATTCTTTGTTTATTTTCCTCAATGGTTTTGTTTTTCCCTTTCTTGTTGTTGAATGCTAGGTTGTTGAATCCTATGCTGTATGAATGTAAAAACAAGGTCAACCAGGCCTGTTCAGCATTTTTATACATACACGGAGCATTGTAGAATAGGTAATTGCTTAATTGTATTATGTAGTCTGAAAGCATCTGCAGCCATTATGTTCCCATTGGTATTTCAGTGCCCATTCAACAATAGGAAAAGACACAGACACACACCCACATATGATCTTCCAGGGTTTATTTGCTATAATAAAGTCAGTAACAGTTTGTAATATTTGGCTTCTCACATTCCAGCATCTGTCCAAAACACCCTGTTTTAAATTCATTCTATAAGTCACAGTAATTGCCGGTTGTTAAATTACCAGAAGACTCAAACTGTGTAGAGTATCAGCAACTTTTTGCTTACTAGACTGGACACATGGTGAGTTTGGTGGTCCCTGGGATATTGTTTTACATTTCGCTGATACTAATAAAGCCTGTACAATTTTTTCTAAGGATGCAACAATGCTATTACATTTGCACAGTGTCTAGGCCTAGAAGAAAGTACAGGAACTATAACAGTTTACTTTTTGCAAGTTGTTGCATCGATGGGAAATGTAAAAAAAAAAAATTGGTTATTGCTTTTAATGATCATATGAAAATCTGACTGACAAACAAGACAGCAGCCACAAGATATCTCTTTAACCCTACTAGGTAAGTGATAGGTCAGCGGTAGGTCAGTTGGTTGCTGATTGGAAGGTCAATGGTTTAAGCCCCAAGCTGCCACTCTTGAGCCCTAAAGCAAATTCTCTGTGCTTCATCATGGGTGACCCTGCAATCTGACCCCAGATTCCTAACAACATAACAACATGGGACATACAAAGAACGAATTTCACTGTGCTGTAAAGTACATATGATAATCAAAAATTATTTCCCCCCCCTAAAGGAAACTACTATCACACAGGCAAGAGAATATGAACAGTGGCAAAGAAAATTAACATAAAAAGGAGACTACACTTGACTGAATTTTAATTAGCTAACCTAAGCAATAAACACCAAACAAACTAGCTGACTACACTAGGCCGACCTAACAAACAAATACAAGGGGTGCCACCTGCCATGTGACCTAGCGGTGTCTAGACAATGCTAGAATGTTGGTCCGACTGGTTGTCAAACCAAGTGAGCTAGTATATGACAACAAGTGGAATAAGTCAAGTCAAGTCAAGTCAAGTCAAGTCAAGTCAAGTCAAGTCAAGTAGGCTATATACAGTGTCATTCCAACTATATACAGTGCTTTACACAGTGAAACTAAATGTTTAACCAGGACCAAACCAGACAACACAAAATGTAAACAACATTTAGTGCAAAAAAACAAACAAAAGACACCACGAGACAAGGGGACAGTAGACACAGTAATTCTCAAAAACATGTCTACATTTGGTTTAATGCACACATTAGGTTCAACAACAAGTGTGCAAACATACAAATTTTTTCAAATTCCACTTTTAAACCCTAAGCTTTGCCGCTTTGATTGGTTTCTTGCTTTTGATTGGTCCATTCCCAGCCATTTAATTATGACTAGGCTCCAAATATAGTAGGACAGCAGAGAGACTGCAGAGCAAAACATGTGAGGGGCACTGACAGGAAACGAATTGAAAATCACGGAAAATATGCGACAATTCAAGTTGGTTGAAATGTTAAACAAATTGTAATGCACATTTTAAACAAATGAGTGTTGAAGCTGTATACTGTGACCTCGTTTCACAGGTACAATAGCAGTGAGCGGGTTTTAGAAGTAGCAAACATGGGTATAGACGTTGATGTTCAGGATTCACCAATTGGAGATCGGAGACTAAAACTAAAGAGCTGAGCTGATCACAGAAAACCAAACTGTGTGCAGATACTTAGTTGTTAATATACACTAATCACAAAATAATCAGACACCTGGTTCTGCGTACGAAAATATATTAATGAGCCAAACCGTGCTGACCGGTGGATTTGCAGCCCCGCTTGCAATGATACATACGAGAGACCTGGAGACAATGTGCATTCAAGTTTTCGTCATAGAAAATTTAGGATTTCTGCTACTGGTCAACACATTGAAGTTTGTTAATGTGAAGAGATTTATTTGTATTGTTCTTTTATTTATTTGATTGATTTGGGATTTGTTTAAAAAATTTCGATTTAGATTTCTTTACAATTTCACAAATAAGCAGCAGGAGTTTGTAGAAATAATAAAACAACATTTTCATTTATAAATTGTCGAAAATCTAATGTTGGTTGAAAAACTATCCCTAAGGACTTGAACCCATCATCAAACGTATTGCATTGTATTGTTGAGTGAATTGGTGCGTCCCTAATTTTTACACAGACATTGTTATTTAACGGTGTCCCTGAATATCAATATTTGTCGACACATCAAGTTTGCACTTTTTTCCCCTTTATTTTAATAATTGTTTCCAATAACACAATTTATTATGAGTAGTGTGAAATTCTATCCCCACTACACTTCCCTCATCTCCTTTCCTCTCACAGATTCTAACCAGCACACAACTTGAAAACTTGAGCGACCTGACTAGCTTCAAAAAAGCCGTGTTTGATTCAATTTCTTCACAATCTGAGCGCAGTTGGCCTGCTGCCTGTCCTGATAACATTACACTCTCCCTCAGCGCACAGCCAAACCCAGATTAGGAGCTTGTGTGCTCGATCTGCTCATTTGTCTTCATGCTTCTTTAAACACTTTAAGGCTTATAAATGCTATGAAGCTATAGATGGAGTTCGGCTTGAACGATGGAAAGTCACGATTTAGAACTTCTAAGAGAAGATAATTCAGTCAAATGACTGTGTGATTATTGAGTAAACAGATTCACACCTTTCAAAGGTGATGCATGGTTCTGCTGAGGAAACACACACACACACACACACACACACACACACACACACACACACACACACACACACACACACAGAAGCTTCTTAGTTATTTACTGTTTCCCCATTAAGCATTTCTTTGTAAATAACCAAGTGCTTTTCTTTTAGTTTTGGTCTTTCACCGTTTTGCATGAATGAGTCTACGCACTTCCATCTCAGCTCATATAACCCACACATTAGCGCTCAATTTACTCACGGTAACCAAAACGTCAACCTTTTAATTTTTAGCGAAAAGAAGTGCTTCTTTACACACTGCAGTGTTCCATCGTTAATGGGGCTCCTTCTCAACCGCTCAGTGTTTCATTTTTAATGATCAGCAGGTCGATTATAAGTTGCTAACCTTCCTTTTGCTTTATCCTTCACACACACACCGAGCTTGCTAGCATCAGGAGGTGCTTCGGTTGATACTTCTATAAGGAGAGGCACTTGTTTTCTTGGGTAGCTCTGGGAAATCGTTCTATGAATACTCAGCAAAACAAAACCAGCCTGCTCACCTTTAATATGAGACCCATTTATTGAAGGGTGACACACACATACGCATACACACAGTCTTCTACAACTAAAACGCAGAAAAACACCATGCCGTTAATGACGTTATTGCTCTACCAAGGTGCTTTTATTTCCTCTGTTATTGGACATTTTACACTTAATAGTTTCAGAGAGCTTTGAGGCAAAATTTGATGTTGTAAAAAGGAAATTTGCGCAGAACTGTTGTCTTTCACATCATATGTAACCCATGTGCAAAAATGTATACCTCCTCTAAAGTTTTTGTTCTATTTTAGTGTCAGTAACTTCAACATTAGCACTTTTATAATACTTGAGTAATAACATAAAAGTCTTGCTTCAGGTCCGGTCACAGCATTTGTACTGCCTGTAGATACCTGGATGATGTATCAAATTTGAAGCAGTTAAGGTGTTTAAAGTTAAGGTGGGGGGTTAATATTGTTGTCGAAAACAACTCGGAGTCATGGGTTTTGCTTCCAGAAGATAACGGCCTTTATTATCAATCAACAAAATCCAGAGTTGGTCTGCAAAGCGACTGAACCTCCAGTTACAATCCAACTTTATTTATACCTGGACCACAAATGCATGTCTATACATCCCACTTCTCCATCCATCTCATTTGGGACCGCTTTATACATACAATACAACGCCCAAAAGTCTAGGTACAGACACACATAACAAACGATACTATTTCATGCATAGATAACACACATCGTACATTATACAATATACTGTGCAAAAGATGTGCATAGAGGTCAGGAGATAACATCCTCTAATGACAAAAGTATAGTTATGTACAAGTATGATTGTTGTATGACACGGTATATACAGTATATACAGTAGTGCGGTGATAAACAGGTTATGGATGGTGCAAAAATGCAGTGTAAAAAAAACAAAAACAAAAATAATAATAATTAAGGAAGTGACAATGCAATAGTGTATTTTGACATTGTATGATGATCAGCTGTTCAGTGAAGTAACAGCCACAGGAAAAAAGCTATTCTTCAGTCTGTTTGTGCGGCTCTGAGGCACCTGTAGCGACTACTCTAGTCATATTGGAATTGGTGACTTTGAAGTATTAATAGAGTTTTGACATGAGATATCTATACTTTTACTAAAGTATGATGTTCAGCTACTCTTTACACTCTTTATATATATATAGCTGCATTCAGATTAAAGTTAAGTATGCATAGTGAAGAGTTTATTTTGAAATTGCGCACACATCAGTACTCAGACATTGCATTTAATTACAGACTTGATAGCGCTTTAGAAGGTTTGTAAAAGAACATGCGGTGGAGTTTTTTTATGTGTCGCACAATGTTGACCCTCAACTTAAGATCATTTTTTCCATAAACATGACTTTCTGTTTTGTTTAAAGGCAGTGTATAGGCATTAAAGAAAACCTCTAACTCAAACACTTCTACTGAAGGAAAATATGGTACAGTCATCGACATGAACTATGTGCAGGTACTGTGCACTATGAAAATTGATGTTGGTGCACAACCTGCTATGTAATGTTCTTAGTACCTGGTAAGTCTTATTCATTTTTATCACCACATTATCTGTGTAAAGCTGATTTGAGACAATGTTCATTGTTAAAAGTTCTATACAAATAAAAATTAATTGAAAAATAATTAATTGATAGACTTCAGAATGTATAGCCAAACATATGTGAGCACCTGACCATCAAATCCATGTGTAGCTTTTTTTTGACATTTGCTACCATGTTATCAGGACACAATTGTACAAAAAGTCATTGTATACTGGATTTTTAAGATTGTTATTCACAAGGCTTCCAAAGCCTATCCTGATAGTGTCCCTGTGGACAAAGTGAGCTCCTTGAAAAACATGGTTTAGGACTTGTGTGGTCGTCACAGAGATTTGATCTCAACCCCAGTGAACACCTTTGGGATGAACTAGAATGCTGACTGTGCAGCAAAGATGTGTCTGTCAGTGTGAAGCCATGTATAGCACATGTCATAAAAAATGAATACAAGAATATAGATTTCCTCCCATTAGTTTCTGATTTTCATGAACCGTTTAGTGATACAGAGTATAGTGCATGGTGCAGCTCATGTAGAGTGTTTCAGGGGGAAATCCTGGGACTGTACATTTTTTTTCGGGTTTTGAATTTTGTGCTCCATCCTCATGTCCACCTATCAAGGCAGATATCTTGTTATCAGTATCACTTGTGCTTGTGTGGTGCAACCTGTCAGAAGAGAAAGACAAAGTAAAGGAGAACAGGAGAATGAAAGTAAGAAAGAAAAAAAAAACACCACACAGCATGTAATTCAACCCAACAGCAAACATTGAATATGTTCTTGAATATAGAACTGCACCATGGTGTTCAGAAAATTGGTCTATATCTCACTGAATCACGATGAAAAAAACGAATACAGAGAGTGGAATGAAAGACAAAGGAAGGAAAGGTGGGTGGCGTTGGAGCTCTGCTGATGGGAATGGATGACTGTAGTGAATAGACTCAAAGAAGCTCATGAAGAGATTGAGAAATGAAGCTCGCTCTCTGCTTTTTTGTTTTATGCAAGTTATGGGACAGAAGACATGTCTGCAGTCCAGGGTTGTGTGAATGTACAAATACAGACGAAGATACTAAAAGACAAACGATACGACTGAGAGAATGATGATCTTTTTTTGAAGTTCGTGAGACTAAAACCTCGAGTTGATTAACAGGTCAAATGAAAAAGTAAGGCTGTTTTTTTTTTAATTGGAGTGTAAATGATGAATTGCTTTAGGGCTGCTCCTTAGGCTATTATTGTTGTATCTGATCCAAAAAAAATTACATTTAGATTATGTATATCAGGGATGGATAGATTTGCCGATTCGTGTGATATATTAGTTTAAAAAAGTGTTATTTGCATTGGGGAAAAAATATTTATTTATATACAGTTATTAGTAGATGCACTTTACTTTTATTATTTAGAAATAATTTGTGACCAATATTTAACATGTAGATTAATTTCTCCACGCTGCCACGTGAATACGACGTATCGCAACACTACAGAGACCGAGGCGTGTCCTGAGTGTCCCCTGTGTCCTGAGTGTCACAATACAGATTAACATGGCAGAGTTCGAGCTGCATCTTCCCGAAGATTCTTTCCTGGTTTTATTGAATCTTTTTTTTTTTTTTTTGCACTACAGAGGCCTGTTTGTGAAAGGGACATGCGTTAGAAGTCGGTTTTTCATGATTGGTTGTCTGTCCGAACCAAAAGAAATAAAAGCAAAGTGTCTGTATCTGTATATTGGATTGTATCGCATCATATTTGTTCTATTTGCATCGCAAATCCTCTATGATGCACACAATGAACCCTGTGGGGTCGACGAACGCGTCGGCGCGTTTTGTGGCATTTTTTTTTTCCCCTCATATTGTGAAACGAAAAAAAAATTTTTTTTTTTGATCATACAGATAAGAACAATACACCATCTGGATCTGTAAAGGGTGTACTTTTATTTGTACACACATAATAACAAATATAAGCTGTGCTTTTGTAAAATAAAGAAAACTGACAAAGGGGGCGCTCTCTGCCATATCTCTTCACCAACACATAAATGTGTGGAAGATAGGAAAGCTTCTATTTGGTGTCTTGATGATTTACATAATTTAAAACACCATAATTACTTGAAAACATTTACAAGAATATTTTGTCTCCATGCTCTATGTTGAGTTTGGGTCAACTAATAATTGCAACTAAAAATTAGCAATAAAAGAGTATTAAAAAACTGAAAGGTATTCATTTAAGGTAGCTTTGATCACGACAATCACGAGATTAATCCCGATTAAATGTTTTATCGATTGTCAGCCCTAATTTTAATATGATGTGATATCCGGTGTCCAGCGTGACACTAAAACAGGTAGTAGTAAAGGCTACTTTTGACTTAAGTACATGTCAGAGCCCAAACCTCTTTAACTTAAGCAAAAAAAGTATAATCAGTACTTCAACTCTTACACAAGTATATTAAAACATGAGTATCTGTACTTCTACTTAAGTGAAGGATGTGTGTCCGTTTACAATCTCTGCGCATCCCATCGGTAGCCGCCTCATATATACCTTTAATGCGTTGTATATACATGTATCGTAAATCTCGTTTTACTGCCAGAACCTTTATAATAATTTTCATGTACATATATTTACAGATTCATCACCATTTGTCAGGTGATAATATTTGTACTTTTGGTAGATTTTGCATTCTGCATTTTGTTGCTGTGTGTTTGTACTATGCAATGACATTTACAGTGCCCTCCACAATTATTGGCACCCCTGTTTAAGATGTGGTCGTGGACTTCTAAAAATTATCCTTTTTTTTAAAACAACATAGAACCCAAATGCAAAAAAAGAGAAAAATCCAACCTTTCATTTAAGTACATTACTTTGGTGGTAAAAAAATCACACATTTAGCAAAAAAACTTGAAATCATGTGTGCCACAATTATTGGCACCCCTGATGTTAATACTTTGTACCAACTCCTTTTGCCAACAAGACAGCACTTAATCTCCTCCTATAACATTTTACAAGATTGGAGAACACAGAGAGAGGGATTTTTGACCATTCTTCTTTCTAGATCATCCAGTGTCCTGGGTCCCACAGGTTTTTAATTGGGTTGAGGTCTGGGGACTGAGATGGCCATGGGAGGACCTTGAGTTTGTGACTCTTAAATAAAACCTCTTAAATAAAAGGTTGGATTTTTCTCTTTTTTTTGCATTTGGGTTCTATGTTGTTTTAAAAAAAAGGAGAATTTTTAGAAGTCCACGACCACATCTTAAACAGGGGTGCCAATAATTGTGGAGGGCACTGTATGATGTTAAACAGGGGCTTTGGAGCTAATGTGTGAGCACTCTGATGTTCCTTCCCTCTATTCTGGGCTAAGATAGATTCCTGGCTCGTGCCTACATCAGTCCAAGTTCGCAAAGACGTATAATAAAAAAACAATGCAACGCCAATACAAACAATAGTCCTTAATGCTAATTTATTGCATTCATTATAATAATAGCATTATCATAATGATTACATTGCAGGAAATGTGTCTTTCTGTAGTTTGCGAACTCTCTGATACAAACAAACAGATGGTATTTTAAAAATACACAAGCACTCGCAGCAGTGGGAGCTACGAGTGTTGACTGTGGGTTATAAGTGCAACTCGAGTAAAGCTCTGTGTCAACAGCCGTGCAGCTTATTTTTGTCTAGACAGGAGTGAAAACTAGTCTGTTGTTTCGACTCGTGGCAAAATAGAGCGCGAGAGAGAGAAAGGACAGGCCACATATGTGGACCGAACTCGACACATCAGCGACTGTATAAAGTTGTCTTCCCTGCGTAACGGTCAGTTAGTGCCTCACTCGATTCCCGAGAAAATTTAGAAGGAAAAGAATACGAGTGATTGGAATAATGATGCCATTTCATACTAGACTTTTTGTGCCATTTTTGTCCAGATTGAACAAACAAAGCATCACAGCCAGGAGGAATCCTCCAATGGCTGTTTAGGCCCACTTGAACCCTGTTAAATACCATTAGGCTAAAACATTTATTCTCCCCGAGTCTCTTATTTCACCTGAGGGGATTGTTCTGACAGAATAACCCAGACTTTATCAGAGATCTAATAAAACAGTGTTACAGTTCAGCACCAGAACAATGTGCAGAAACATCAGCATTTTCCATAATAATGTTTTTCTTGTCAGGCTAATGTGTTTAGTAAGCTGTTATATCCATATGCGATTTCTTTTTTATTTCTAGCAGCCGAGGAAGTGAATAAAATGCTGAAAAAACAAGGGTGAAATGCTAGAAATTGGGCCGTGAACCTCCTTGAGATCAACATTAGTTTTGCTTATTATATTTCCACTCATAAAAGCTTTTTTCAATGAAGCATAAACAAGTGAATAGATTATACCACGCCCTGTAGTCATACACTCCGACGTGTGAACAGCTCAGAGTAAGCAGATTGGACCTGGTCGTGATGATAGCGTGGTGTGTTCTGCTATGGTCAGCTTGGCTTGGTGCCGTTTGATGAAAATCACTGCGTCTGCAACTTTCCATCTGTGTGAAAAAAGCGATAGAATTGAAGAGTAATATGCCCTTTTTTAGTGTTAGAGAGGTAGGAATATTTTTTCTAAATAGACTTACTTTATTATTATAATAAAATGCAATCAAAAATATGAAAAATTATTTGCAAATATAAGATCTGTCCATCTCGACTGGATCCGTTCTTCATTGTAAGCGGTATACATTTTGCTTCATTCACATGCATCAGGAACAAAAAAATCTGATTTATGTATGTGGCATTCAGTTATAGATAAAGCAACCAATCAAATAGAAGTGTGA
Organism: Silurus asotus; assembly: GCA_024362625.1. Lineage (NCBI taxonomy): Eukaryota > Metazoa > Chordata > Actinopteri > Siluriformes > Siluridae > Silurus > Silurus asotus. The sequence continues at coordinate 2,067,600 of MU535751.1, read as the reverse complement.
TTGTGTGTCATGTATGTGATCTGAATGTCCACAAACAACTCAACTATACAAACCCAGTTTCACAAAGGGGGGAAAAAGAAAGTTTATTTTTCTTTTCTTTTCTTTTCTTTTCTTTTCTTTTCTTTTCTTTTCTTTCTTATATTTTCCGTTCTTTTCTTTTCCTTTTCATTCCTTCCTTAAAACTTCCATTTCACTTCCTTCTTTTCTTTCTTCCTTTATTTTATCCCTCCTTTCCTTTCCTTTCCTTTCCTTTCCTTTCCTTTCCTTTCCTTTCCTTTTTTTTCTTATATTTTCCGTTCTTTCCTTTTCCTTTTCATTCAATCCCTAAAACATCGATTTCACTTCCTTCCTTCCTTCCTTACTTTATTTTCTCACTTTTCTTTCTTATATTTTCCGTTCTTTTCTTTTCCTTTTTATTCCTTCCTTAAAACTTCCATTTCACTTCCTTCTTTCCTTTCTTCCTTACTTCCTTTCTTCCTTTATTTTATCCCTCCTTTCCTTTCCTTTCCTTTCCTTTCCTTTCCTTTCCTTTCCTTTCCTTTCCTTTTCTTTCCTTTCCTTTCCTTTTCTTTCTTATATTTTCCGTTCTTTCCTTTTTCTTTTCATTCAATCCCTAAAACGTCGATTTCACTTCCTTCCTTCCTTCCTTACTTTATTTTCTCGCTCCTATATATTTTATTATTTTCCTTTTCTCTCCCCTCCCTTCTTTCCTTCCTTCCTTTCTTCCTTCCTTTTTTAAATTATTTTCTTTCCTTTCCTTTCCTTTCCTTTCCCCTCTCTCTCTCTCTCTCTCTCTCTCTCTCTCTCTCTCTCTCTCTCTCTCTCTCTCTCTGACACTGAACATATAGAATGGGTGTATGTGTGAGTGGGTGTGAATGTAAATGGATGACCTGATGATGTGGGAGATGAAGCATGTGTGCATTGCAATTAGCTAATGTGTTTTCCAATGTGCATGTTGTGCTCCTTATTTCCTTCCTTTCCTGCATAGCTGACAAGCTTCCACTACTGTGTGTGTGTATGTGTGTGTGTGTGTGTGTGTGTGTGTGTGTGTGTGTGTTTGTGTGTGATGCCTGACCTGTTGAGCTGGCAGATTGGAGCAGTCTGTAAGATGTGTGCCAGTTGGCCAGTGTTCAAGTGTGTGTGTGTGTGTGTGTGTGTGTGTGTGTGCTTGTGAATGTGTGCATCTCCACACTGTGCACTATGAATGAGGAGATTGACACACATTTCTGCCATTCATTAATCTGCTCTCACATATTATGCTAATCGATCTATTTCCAGAATCCTGATGCTGATCATTCGGACTGATTCGGCTCGAACTCATCAATTTGTGTTTGTGTTTTTTTGTAGGTGTGTTAATGACGAATCAACAATCCAGAAAGCCTCACCCTGTATTTCTGTGTGGAATAATAACCAGATTGTGTACAAAACATGGTTCACAGTTTGTCCATTACATCTTCTGCATGTTTCTCTGTTTAATCTCTGAAATACACTCCTTCCCTCTTTACCTTTCTTTTCCTTTTCTTTCCTTTCCTTTCCTTTCCTTTCCTTTTCTTTCCTTTTCTTTCCTTTCCTTTCATTTTCTTTCCTTCCTTCCTTCCTTCTTTCTTTCTTTCTTTCTTTCTTTCTTTCTTTCTTTCTTCCTCTCTTTTCTTTCTTTCTTTCTTTCTTTTTTTCATCCCTCCTTCCTTCCTCTTTCTTTCTTTCTTTCTTTCTTTCTTTCTTTCTTTCTTTCTTTCTTTCTTTCTTTCTTTCTTTCTTTCTTTCCTCTTTCCTCTTTCCTTCTTTCTTTCTTTCTTTCTTTCTTTCTTTCTTTCTTTCTTTCTTTCTTTCTATCTTTCTTTCTTTCTTTCTTTCTTTCTTTCTTTCTTTCTTTCTTTCTATCTTTCTTTCTTTCTTTCTTTCTTCCTCTCTTTTCTTTCTTTCTTACTTTCTTTCTTTCTTTCTTTCTTTCTTTCTTTCTTTCTTTCTTTCTTTCCTCTTTCTTTCTTTCTTTCTTTCTTTCTTTCTTTCTTTCTTTCTTTCTTTCTTTCTTTCTTTCTTCCCTTCTTCCTTCCTCTTTCTTTCTTTCTTTCTTTCTTTCCTCCATCCCTGGATTCTGTTGAAGGAAACTGTGCCTAACTTGTGTATTTTAATGGTGTAATTTTAGCATTGATGTGTTTTCGATATTGTGGGTAAAAAATCTCCTTAAATACGCTTCACATCACACAGCACTTTTCTGAAAATCTTAAAAAAACAAACAAAAAAAAACAATACTGCTAGCTGGAGCACTTTGTAAAAAAAGCTGATAAGATGTGAAATATGTAGCGTGAAAGCCGTCTCTTTATATCTACATGCACATAAATTTGCATCATATTCACACATAAAACATGTACATATCTGTAATGCAAGAGCACATTTTCTCACATTTCTTTCATGTTATACACAGCTGAGCATCTTAACACACACACACACACACACACACACACACACACACACACACACACACACACACACATTGAGCTTGTTGAGATTTGTGATCAGACATGAGGGTGTAAAGTATAGTCAGATACTCATGTGGGTGAGGTGATGACATCAGGAGTGCAGTCAGAGTTCACATTCATCCCAAATGTGTTCACTAGGGTCAAGGATAGAGTTTTCTAACAGGTCACTCAAGATCTGGGCCCATCAACCTCATGCAATAGCATCATTTGAAATCACTTCAGCCACATGAATTTCCCAGAAATGCCCTCGAAATAACGTTTTAAGCTGAAGTGAAACCTTTGTAAGAAATCAAATATCAGCAGATATCTTCTTTTAGCTTTTACTGAAAAACCGTCCACAAATCCAATAAACAGTGGCAGGGTTTAAACATCCGACCCACCGATCAGTAGTCGAATTCATAGTTTTAATCAGTGAGCTACCACTTCCCCTAATAGTGTCAGGTATTGTCTCACTACTAAAGGAAATTTAATTGCAAACCAAATGATTGCTTTTAGAAATCATTAATATTCAGGAGCTGATTTGGCCACATGACTGTGTAGTCTTGAGCTACGCTTTTCCCTCGACATCCATTAATGGAAAAGATACCAGGTTAGGTCCCTTCAGATCTCAGACGAGGTCCAAAAATGTAAGTTTTAAATTGAGATTTTATTTCAGATAGTTTTTTTTTGGAAAATGATTAATCAATAAAATCTGCCAATTCCCCCCATAATCACAATTTGTGCTTTAGCTCCCTGTCTAATGTTCCTCTGCCCCTCTAAGTGATGCATTTAGATACCTTCTCATTTCTAATACCTATTTCATATAAATGAGTTCAGCTTGGCAAAGTGGAGGAACACATGATGAGTTTTGGTTCATTCCTGAGAATTCCTCCTGTTCATTTTAAAACAGTTGAACTTGCCATGAAGGAAGAGTGGATAGTGTTGAAGCTGAATAGATCTTGAGCTTGGGTGATTGTGCATGTTCTCCTTGTGTTCATGCTTCCTTCCACCCCCCAGAAACACACCAGTAACTTCATTGGCAATGCTAAAATGTAAACAGATTGTGTTCACAGCGTTCCCGAATGCAGGTCCCCAATGAACCTGACAGGATCAAGCATTTACCTAAGAATTAACTGAATTTAAATATCTGTCTTTGTGAATTTAGAGCTTTTTCAATATCTTGATATGTTTCACTGGACATTTGCTATCACAGGAGGAAATAAGGAAGGAAAAGCTTTCAGGGTCTTTCTTCTAGAAATGACATTTAGGGCATTTAGCAGACCCAAAGCGACGTACAACTGAGCAAGTAAGAGTTAAGAGCCTTGCTCAATGACCCAGCAGTGGCAGCTCCTTGGCGCCGGGATTTTAATTCATGATCTTCCGATCCAAGGCTCTTGGATGATACCTTGGAATGCCATAAAAACTGAGCTAACACATCAGTCAAAGATGATCAATTAGCTGGATGATAACAGCAAGTCAGCACGAGACTTTGTAAGAGACAGAGAGACAACACCTAATTTCCATGAGGGAACTATGTTGTCTATATTTCAGAGAATGGACTTGGTGCACTAGTGTTATCTTAAATCACTTCAGCCACATGAATTTCCTGGAGATGCCCTAAAAATGAAGTGTTTTAACCTGAAGTCAGCAACTCAGAGAAAATGGCAATGAAAGCTAAGAGCCAGATAGCATTGTAAGGAACCAGCAGGAGAAGTCCATCTTCCTTCAGCTTTTACTAGAAAAAAAACGTCTACAAACCTGTCATAGTTTTTTTTCTGTCATTTGTATAATTTTTTAAATGTTGACTGATTTTCGGTCTTCTGTAATCACACCACACTGCTCCTCTGGAAGTTGAGTCATGGAAAATGGACTTCTGTCTGGTGCAACCAAAACGATCCACTATTTACCCAATTCAGCTTCAGTATGAAGGAAGTTGTCAGGATTCCACAAATTTGTATGCTCCAGGGTCAAGGATCCTCCCCTCTCTGGAAAGTCTTGTTATGAGAACAAAGGGGAGGTGAGACTGGGGGAGTGTTAGGTGTGAAGGGAATTGTATGGATGTAATGAGAAGGAGAGTAAGAAAGGTGTGTATAGAAGTATTAGAGGGGTAACGATCAGCAAATGTGAGGGGGGATGTGGGGTGCTTAGGTATGGCTTTCTTGGCAGACATCTAAAGATGTTATGAAGTTTATTTATCTTCTTTTACACTCTATCACCATCAAAATAGTCCTCATGCACAGCAATACAGTGCAACCACTTTTCCTGCTTTTTCTGGCACATGTCCTCTCAAGCACCTTCTGTGATTCTCTGCAGTGGTGTCAAAACAAAGACCTGAGCTGGATCTTCATCCTTGGGAAAAGGATCCTTAGTCATTACTACTATTCTGATACCACCTTGTAGATGGCCTTCTCCACTTCAAACCATCTGTCTTCTTTGTCCAGAATGTGTACTTTTTTGTCATCAAATATGTATCCTTTGTCCTTCAGATGGAGGTCCATGGCTGATTCTCTTCCTAAGGTGTTGCTTCTTCTTCCCCTTCCACACACCTTTCTGATCCATACTGATCCACACCTGAACCAATTATTCTTGATTACGATTTACGATTTACGATTTAAATGTATACAAAATCTCTGTAATGTATTTTGACAGTTGCAAGCAGCACAACCACAAGACTGTTTACACACACAATAATCTATTTACTGCTCATCTTTTGCTAAACATAAATCAAATGGAAATGCTGGCTCTTAAAAAAAAGGTTTCAGTATTTGGATTTTGAACAACTGCGATTGCTTCAGCTGCTTCATCAATTATTCAGTGATGGCTAGGAGTCACGATTTGGCAATGTGGGCGTTTGTGTAATGTATGCTAGATATTTTAGGGTCATTTTAGGGTTAGATATGCCAAACAGTACGAAACTGCGAATTCTGCCCAAATGCTGAAGCAGTTCGATGCGACTTTGCAACCACAAAACACTACCACGATGTGTTAAATGATAGAGCTACTGTATGACAGAAAGCGTTTTTTTCTTCTTGCTTTGTTGTTGCTCCCTTCGATTTTCAACAAACGTACTACATATAAAAGATCTGCCGAATAATAAAATGCATAATACGAGTACTGTTAACTCATGCACATTTTGGTTATATTATTTATTTTTTTTGTATTTAGATGTACACACATGCTTTAAATGTACCTGTCATTAGCGAATATATTACATTTTTATTTGTAGCTTGATGGATAAGGCATTGGACCACTGATGGGCCCTTGAGCAAGGCCCTTAACCTTTAACTACGCATTTGTAAGTCGTTCTGGATAAGGCCATACGCCATTAATGTGAAAATGTCTTTTTATGGATAGTTACTGTATATGCCATCAGACAGATATTGAGAGAGGAAGAGCATGAACGAGAGAATGGCCGAGAGATGGTAAGTGTTTAATGACTCCCAGTGCTAAACTGAAATCCACTGTTGGAACAAAATGCCAAATGATCCATTACTCTATTTCAAAACTTTTTTCCAGTCAACTGAAACTAGATATACATATACGATTTCACACATGGGCACCTACATGGTACCAGGCAGATGCACTCTTATTTTAAAAGTAATTGTTTATTGATGATAATTGGATTAAGGTGCTGTAATTTCCGGACTATTAAGCACACCCAAATTTAACCCGCACCCACTGAATTTTACAATTACCTGTAGACAGGTAAGTGTCTACACTGAAACTAATGAACTTTACACAGGCTTCAATGAAAGACAGTGTCTGTTACACGGCTTGTATCTAAACAGTAGTCTACCAAGAAAGTCATTGTTCACTGTCTTCCTCCTTCCTTTCACAACTATTTCTCTCAGGAGTTTTGGCATCGTCGTGCGTTTTAAAATCACCATCGGTGAACACAGGTAAAGTGCGTTTTTTCATACCCGGTTGATTTCGGCGTGACGAATGATTCGCATTTTCTGTAGACAGTCCGAGTGAGCGGCAGGTCAAAAGTCAGAGAAACATCATCCATATTTATGATGTAGGGCGGCCCCATTCAGTGGGAGCGCATCTGATTTAATATAAAGAGTTTCATTGGTTCACTTGAAACCGTTCAGCAATTTCATTGGTCTAATGTTACGGGGCTCAGTTTTTCGGCAGCATGAAGTTTGTGAAACTGGAAAAACCCAGGAAAAAATCCATATATAAGCCGCTTCATTGTTTAGGCCGCAGGGTTCAAAGCGTGGGAAAAAATTAGCGGCTTATAGTCCGGAAAATACAGTAATTAATATAGATGAAGGTGGATGTAATTGAAAAACCCAAAAACTAAATTTGAGGAAAGAAATGACAACCAAGGAAGGACAAAAGCAAGACAATAAGGAAGAATGATGCCATGTCCACACTAATCCATTTTCATTTTCAATAGAAATATAGTTTTTTTTTTTAAACGCTCCCTCAAAAAGTGTATACGTTTGAAAACGCCAATTCTGATCTGCAGTGTGGACTGTAAAAACAAGTGAAAACATTTTTAGTCATGTGATTTTCTCGACATTGCCGACAATTTTCAAAAGAGCCGAAAAGTAAATAAACCCCAGGCGGAAATTAGGAAGATTGAATACGTTTTGCTCATGTGCAGTACAGGGAGGTTTCTCAGACATTTTAGTGTGAATGATCAACTATTTAAAAACGATATTGTGGAAGCGGAGTGGTGTTTTTTATAAAAAACATCATATGTGCCATCATATACATATTACACATACATGGATCTTGAACCTGACACTGCTACTAGAAACAGTGAGAAATCCTCAATTCTGATTGGATGTAGCTGCTTGCCAAAATATTCAGGGGTGTAATTGACTTCTGACAAGCACTTGATGTTTTTGTTCTATCTACAGGAAGAGAAAGGAAAAGGAAAGCAATCTCTGGATCCTCTTAAAGGATTTATTGGGTTTTTGGTATAATTTCAGCCAAAGTTTTATTAGTAGGATGATCGACAAGCACCAGAGGAATTCTTTCTGCCAGACGATTATGTAGCGGTCTGGTGCCGTTCTTCTCTCAGTTGTGGGAATATGAGCTGTGGCATGAGCTACGACTTTTGAGTGAATTCACAGTCTATATATAGATTCACTTCATCAGTTCAACTTGATTTATTCTTACTGTAAGTAAGAGAATAAGGTACAGGGTGGTGCGAAAGGAGGTAGGGATTCATGTTGAATGAATAGTTTGAAGAGTTTTTGTTTGGCACATAATATAGAGAGGTCAGACCCATAAATAACAATATTATATACAGTACAAACCAAAAGTTTGGACACCTTCTCATTCAAAGAGTTTTCTTTATTTTCATGACTATGAAAATTGTAGATTCACTCTGAAGGCATCAAAACTATGACTGAACACGTGGAATTATATATGGAATTATATACATAACAAAAAAGTGTGAACCAACTGAAAAATGTCAAATTCTCGGTTCTTCAAAGTAGCCACCTTTTGCTTTGATTACTGCTTTGCACACTCTTGGCATTCTCTTGATGAGCTTCAAGAGGTAGTCACCTGAAATGGTCTTCCAACAGTCTTGAAGGAGTTCCCCGAGAGATGCTTGGCACTTGTTGGCCCTTTTGCCTTCACTCTGCGGTCCAGCTCACCCCTTAACCATCTCGATTGGGTTCAGGTCCGGTGACTGTGGAGGCCAGGTCATCTGGTGCAGCACCCCATCACTCTCCTTCTTGGTCAAATAGCCCTTGATGGCTTTAGTGTGACTCTACAATTGTAATAGTCATAAAAATAAAGAAAAGCCTATGTATGAGCAGGTGTGTCCAAACTTTTGGTCTGTAATGTATATATAACAATAAAATAGTTTCCTTGTGTATTTTGGACACATTTAACCACCTTTTCTTCAGGAGCTAAAGTCTGATCAGTCCTTCGTTGTGGAACCCAAAGCTGCTGTAAGATTGACTAAAGTCATGTAAGATGACATGTTAAAGACCCATATTTTCTGGCTAATGGTAGCTAGCAGCAAACAAAAGCAAATAAACAATCAATAAGAAATCAAGGTTGAATTCCGAGCAGCATGTTGTAAATTAATCAGCATACCACTGAAAGTATACCCATGAAAGATATTCTGACATGCTATTGTGTTTAGTCAGAGATTGCCCAGAGGTAGCAGAGGAATATACACACCTGGTTTGCTACAGATTCTTCAACATCAAGAGAGAAATATTAATAAGTAGAGAAAGTACAGTAATAGAGAAAAAGTACTCTATGATGATTTTATTATTTTTAATTACCTAATTAATACAACTGAGATGGGATTTGAACTCGCAACCTTCTGTACAATTCTGTACAAATAACAATTGTGTTCCTATAAACAAACAAATACCCCAAGCCTCAACTTCTGTCTAAATCCCTAACTTCTGTTACATTAAGAAAACACCATTTGCAGTAATGACATTTGTTACAAGATTGAATTTTCCACATGGTTTAGGAGAATTTTTAACCTATTTATTTACAATATTGCCTCATTTTTAAAAAAAAGTTTAATCGCATTTGTCAGCTTGATCTTTTTACCATTGCACTTGGGTCACTGTTGTTTGTATACATCAATACCGTTACAAACAGAGGGGAAATGCAACTACCTTTGCTTCTTAAGGATCTAAATATATGTCTACATAATTCTATACTGGTAAAAGTTCTCAACAAATATAATTTAAATAAAGTATGCTGGATTAATTCTTTTTACAAATAATAATGTCAGAATTTTTTATGTTTTTTGTAGAACCTTAGTATTTTAACATTGGAGCAGGTTACTATACATTGTAAACTCAAAAAAATCAAGTGCAGTCATATTGGTTTCCCAATTAAACAAGTGAAAAAGAGCGAAAGTATTGTTAACTTCATAACACTGATCATACGGTTTTCCTGTTTTAAGGACGGAACTGCATGCCATTTTTGCATTAGGTTTATTAGATTTACCTTTAGATCACTACTGGCCAACTTTGGCCCACTATTTTGGTTCATCTCTGCTATAAACCATTTATACCTCAAACTCAACCTATGGTTTAGCAGGTTTTCATTAACAAACTGGATTTTACATTCTATTTCTGCATTAAAATGTAACTTTAAGATAATCTGCTGCATCCTATAGAGAAACACCTGACATTCGATGTCCATGAAGGAAAATGCTAATTCTTTTGCTTATTACCTTTATCCCTTTACATTTGTTTAAAAGTTTGCTAAACATATTCTCCAAATGCCATGTTTGTGGTGTGCTTTTGGCCCAACAATATTGAATTCTGCAGGCATGAAGACCTTTTAATTAGGAAACAGGTTTCCGATGCCTGCGAGCTGTGGATGTTAAACAGAACAGAAGTGTGGAAATCGTTCTGAGGCGTAAGATAGCAGTAGCACATTTAATCTTCTAACAAGACTAGGCAGTTGTAGCAATAAATCACGTTAAGGTGTGTGTGTGTGTGTGTGTGTGTGTGTGTGTGTGTGTGTGTGTGTGTTTTCTGGTAGCAGTTATTCTTGGACAGTAGTGATATGAAATTCGCTGTTTCATCTCCGAGTCTGTAACACTTTGGCCAGTTAGAAGCATACATGCACATAATGCTAGTGTGTGTAGGGTAATATTTTATTCAATTGTGATTTTCTTTAAAATAAGTTTTTTTTACTCTCAGTTTAAACATCTCACATCTTCTCACTCACATTTTTTACTCTTGTAACTGTATAATAACGTGTGTGTTATTATTTTGAAACACTTCACATTAAGGTTTCTATAGTAGTTTTCCAAGAATACATTTTTTAGAAATATTTAACATTTAGTGATATTTTTATGATCTACGTTATGTTCCTGATGTTTTGAGTGTTTGTTTTGCAAAATCTACGCCAGATTGTGTTTTTCAAATAGGTAAACTATGAATTTTTTTACCTTAATGAATACTTAATAAATATTAAATACGCTGTTGAGTCGGTGCATTCTGAATAATTTAGCACAGTTTGAATTACCAAGAGTAATCGCATGCTCAATTGAGTACTGAAAAACAGGTATTATATGTGCAGAAGTCTATTGTGCTGTATTTCTGCCAGCTGAAGCAAAATTTTATAATTAAACAAACGTTAAACAAATAGCAACTATTTTCTAATTTCCTGAACAGGCATTTATGCAACTTTTACCGTGTGTCGAGTTGAAGGGGAGTGTAAGACATCAGATCGACCGATTATCAACTAGTTCTCTAAAAGGACAAAGGTCAAAGGTGAACCTTTAATTGGCGAGCGTATACAGACAGAGCAAAACACAGAATTACAATTTCTGGCAATGAATGAAAAACCGAGAAACAAATGCTTAAAATACAGTAAAACTGCGAATCCTGTCTGGTCTCTTGCAATTAAAATTAATCAAATATGCAATCAAATTAATGAATTTGTGCTGTTGAAATTTATAAACAGTACCCTAAACCGAAGAAATTTAACTGTGCATTTTCAATTATTGTAATTCAAATCGTAGTTACTATTAAGAAATCCCATAGTGTGCAGCTTCATACTGACAACATGAACAAAAGGACTTTTTATTCTGATGAGAATGAGATGTTTTTGACACAAATACTAACTTTTGAGAAGTGAACTAAAAATTTTGAAAAAGTACATATTTTTTTTTATATTTGGAAACCACTTTCATTTAAGAAATGCGAAAAAATTTAAAATAATATGGGAAACAGCATAAATCAAAGCAAAAGGGCTGCTGAAAGGAACTTCAAGGGTTAAACTTGTAAGGCTTATAAATGAAAGAAAAGTAATGTAAGTATGATCTGTGGCAGGTGTCTGGTTGATGGTCAGGTTGTGAGTGGATGGTGCATCTGGTGGAATTGAGTAGTAAGGATCAGACACCTGTGTGTAATTTCCATTTACGCGAGTTCTTTGTTTCAGTGAGTAGTGGAAAGGTTAAAAGATAAGAAAAGTCATGGGAGACATCAAACATACAGAGAGCTGTGTGTGGGTGTGTGTGTGTGTGTGTGTGTGTGTGTGTGTGTGTGTGTGTATATGCAAAATTTAAATAAGGCATATAAAGCTGTTTTTTTTTGTTTGAAATCAGTCACCTGTTTCCAATTCCTTCCTTCCTTTCCTGAGTCATCAAGCTTTCTACACTGGTGCCAAACCCAAAAATGAATTATTTACACACAGGTATTTAATCCTTACCACTCACTTCCTCTGGCCCCCCCACCCTCCATTTACACATTTTTACACATAATTAATCTTGAGAAATCATGAAATCAGATCATTTTGGGTGTTAAAGCCTGTTTTGATCTCTAAACCATAAAATGATATTATATTTATAGTAAGTCAAAACAGTGGTGTTGGATATTTGATAGAGAAACAACTGGAAATGAAACATCTGGAAAAAAAAAGGTTGGGATGTAAACAAATTCAATCATTGAGGCTTGCTATTATTTTTAGACGATTTCACGTTAAGGTTTCTATAGTAGTTTTGAAAGTTTTTAATTTTTAGAATTGTATTATTTACTTGCTTAATAATGATTTACTATTTAAATGACGTTTTTTTCCCCCTTACATAAAGTTTCTTTCGGCTTCTCCCGTTAGGGGGCGCCACAGCGGATCCTCCGCACGTTTGATTTGGCACATGTTTTTACGCTGGATGCCCTTCCTAACACAACCCTCCCCAATTTATCCGGGCTTGGGACCGGCACTGAGAGTGGCTTGGGATGGTCCCCTGACCCGGGAATTAAACCCGGGTCGCAGCGGTGGGAGCGCTGTGTATTAACCACTAGACCACCAGGGGACCTTACATGATTTTCCTAAACAATTTTTCACATGTAGGCCCATCATTCAGCCCTCATGTCACGTCTATTTACTTCGATTCAATTTAGAGCAACCATTATGGAATGCACGTATACATATTTTCAAAGCATAATGATAGATCTTGTGTGTGTGTGTGTGTGTGTGTGTGTGTGAGCCATCTAGAGATGATAGTACTATGTTTAAAACAGCAGTTGATAGATTGTGAGCGGTTGGAAATATTGACATGATGTGATGACCTTCAATCCTCGCTGATCTTCTGTTACCTTTCTGGAAATAAAAGGCTTTATACACACAATCCCATGCCAGAGTGGAGGTCAGAGGAGATAGTATGCTTGCTTTGTTGACCTCCATTTTTTTCTGCTTTTGTGAGCAGAACCCTCGCTAGATTTACAGACAGTGGATATCTAAGTGTGGATAGTTGTTTGTATTTAGAATATTTTATACTGGTGTTTCATCAGATTTTTGCTGGGGCTCATTTTGCAATGCAGAATTACAATATATTAATAATATGATGATAATGATGTGATAAATAATGCAATTTATATACGCTGGATATTCAGGTTATATTTTTATAAGAATTCAAACAATGTATTTATTTTTCACCAAGATACAGTAAGCACACATTTCTCCGTGCATTACTTAAAACCGTAATTAGTTTGTTTGGTGTATTTGTGTGAATGTGTGTGTGTGTGTGTGTGTGTGTGTGTGTGTGTGTGTGTGTGTGTGCCCTCTCAAACTTGCGGCTTTGCTCTGAATTGCATCACAAGAGCTGAGCATTTCTTCTGAATTCCTTATGTCTTTTTTTAGCATTCAGCAGTTGGTGTTCCTGTGTGTTTAGCATGACATGCATAGCCTGTATGTTTGATCCACTAGTGTGTGAATGTGTCCGAGCATGTCATTAAAGCTGTGAAATGCAATCGGGTTTTGCTTCCTACTGTCTACTGTGGAATTAGCATGGCTGTGTTGAAAAACATGACAGCTAAATATGGGCAAATGCTTAAAAATGATGTAGTGGAACTTTATAATTGGTTGTTGTTCAGTAAATAAAAAGGCATTAGTGTGAACTCGATTGTGTTAAAAGGTCTGTTTGCTTAATTAGTGTTTAATTGCTATTTAATTATGCTTTCTTTATGTAGTGAAAATTATACTTTATTACAGTTGCTGGTTGTTTTCTTTTCATTTCTTCTTCTTCTTCTGCCTCTTTCAAACCAACCACCTGCATGTCCTCTCTCACCAGATCATTCACCTCCTTTATGTCCTTCCTTTCTTCATCCTGCCTGATAGCTCCGCCCTCAGCATCCTTTTACTGATATACCCGATGTCTGTACATGACCAAACCAACTCAATCATACCTCTCGAATCTTGTCTTCAAAATGTCCCACATGTCCCACCTGCTTAGTAGAACCTTGTTTCTAATCCTTTCCATCATTCCGATGAAAATCTCAACATTACAAGCAATTTCTCCACCTCCAGCTTCTGTCCATAGAAACCATAGAAATTAACAGGTCTCACCACAGTCCTTTAAACGTTCCCTTTCTCTCTTGCAGATACTCTTCTATCTCAAATAATTCATTCCCTTTTTCTCCACCTCTCCACATATGCTCCCTACGTTACACCATTTGTTCATGTCGTCTTTATTCTTTATTAAGCGCTTATTTAATCCACAGCTTATTTGGTGAACACTAGGTGTTGTGGAATATATTTATTGAACTTGATTCAATATAATACCCGGAATACCTGTGTTAGCGGACGGAGCAGCCCCTTTAAGAAGGTAGATGATGGAGGTAAGACATGTGACCAAGGCATCATGACATGTATTAAGAGTGAGTCATAGACAGATGTGGCGAAGAGAATCCGGTAATATTTATAAAATAATACATCGTTCAGAATCAGATAATAAATCAAACGGAAATAATGTAAGTTATGTATTCTTTCTGTGCGGCCCAGTACCAATTGACCCACGGCCCGGTACCGGTCTGCGGCCCGGGGATTGTGGACCACTGATAGACACAGATCAGGCATTATAACATTATGAGCTGTGAAATGAGTAACACTGATTATCTTTGTATCATGGCATCTGTTATTGGGGGGTATATTTCAGGCATTTTGTCCTCAAAGTTGTTGTATTAGAAGCAGGACAAATGGCAAAGCGTAAGGATTTAAGCAAGTTTGACAAGTGTCAAATTGTGGCGTCTAGACGTCTGGGTCAGAGCATCTCCAAAACTGCAGCCCTTGTGGGATGTTCCCGGTCTGCAGTATCTATCAAAATTGCTCTAAGGAAGGAACGGCGATGAACCTGCGACAGAGTCACGGGCGGTCGAGGTTCGTTGATGCACGTGGGGAGCGAAGGCTGGATCGTGTGATCCGATCCAACAGACGAGCTCCTGTAGTTCAAATTACTGAAGAAGTTGATGCTGTTAATGATCAAAGGGTCTGGACTGTTATGGCAGCAAAAGGGGACCAACACAATATTAGGCAGGTGGTCATACAGTTATGCCTGATCGGTGTATGTATTTAAATCTTGAAAAAAATTCATTAGAAGGAAAAGGACCTTGTCTGTATGTACAGGATATAGAAATAAGTGTGTGAGTAGTTATTGATCACCAATCAGGAGCTCGTACTGTATATGGTAAAAGATTCTTAGTCTAAAAATACAGAAAGACATGTATGGAATCTGGTGAACAGCTACAGGATGTATATATATGTGCGACTGCAAAACTGGATTCTGGAGTGGTGTTTGGAAACATTACTCAACCTTTTTCATAAATGGAAAAGAAAAAAGGTACTTTAAACTTGTCACATGTAATTTTACAGCAAAAGGAAATTCCATCTTCTCATGTTAGGCAGCTGGGGTCAGAGAGCAGCGCCCATTGTGCACTAAGGGTTAAGGGCCTTGCTTAGGGGCCCCAAGAGTGGCAGCTTAGTGATACCAGGGCTTGAATCCTGACCTTCTGATGAGTAACCCAGAACCCTAACTACTGAATCTCTCTGGCTTCAAAACCTTTAAGAGCAATTTATTCTAAAATCCACAACACAGGAAGGTGGAAATCTGCCATGAATAGGCCACCAAGTCATCGCAGTGCACCGCATTCATATAACACACTCGCTCACACCTTGAGGCAAATTAGACTCGGTTTTCCAGCATGTTTTTGGCAGGTGGGAGGAGCCAGAGAACCAGGGGTGAACCCACATGAACAATAGAAGCTCGTGTAGAGACACTAACAAGGGAATGCAGCACAACCCTGCCAGATTTAGTTTGTAAACGGTCTAAATACCAGCTGTCAAATTATCCAGGCTGCACACACACACACACACACACACACACACACACAGACACACAATTGCACACACACTCTGACACTGTAGAAACGGCAGAGGACAAATGCTAATCCAAAAACTAGGAATTCTACCCAACAAAATGAAAGATATCATTACACCACCATTTAAGTATAGTCAGGGATCAGTCAATTGCTGAGCGAAAATAAAGGCGCCTGTCTGTCACATGCTGTGAAAAATGACATTACCCTCAGGGCATCGAGACTGATGTGGATGAGGCGGATGATAGTTATGATAAATGCTATTACTCATTCTTTATTCCAAACCCTTTAAAACAGTGTCACAAGTGATTTTTATTTTGTAGGTTAAATTGGTTACACATTAAATGTAGGCAGGTGCTCACTTGTCTGTCAGCACAGGATAATATCAAATAGAAATATACCTTTAGCTGAGATAATATAGAGAGAGCAGCAGAGGTATTGAAAATTATAAATGTAATATAAATTCTCGGAGGAGGGTGAAGTCCTCGTGGTCAGAATAGCACCAGTTGCACACTGTACACAGGGCGATGTTTTTTGGCACACTGACTTAAGAAGGTTGGTGCTCCCTGTGAGTGTGCATGCAGCCTCGTGCTGCCATCTGTTGGCATGTTGGAAAACTATTTACCACCTTGCATGTTTTATCAGGAATTCGAATAATCAGTGAAATTGTTTTTGTATATTGTAAATGACAAATGATGACAGGCATTGGTACACTATATGGACAAAAGTATTGGGACACCTGACCTTTTTTTGCCATATGTGGTTCTTCTTTAAACTTACCACAAATCTGGAGGGACACAATTGTATAGGATGTCTTTAGATGCGGTATAAAAAGATTTGCGTTCACTTGGACCTTAGAAACCCAAACGTGTTCCAGCATGGCATTGCCCCTGTGCACAAAGCCAGCTCCATGAAGATACGCTTTACATGATTTGGAAAGGAAGATCATAAGTGGCTTGCTCTAGAGCTCTGATATCAACCCTACTGAACATCCTTGGGATGAATTGGAACACTGACTGCACCTCAGGCATCCTGACCTCACCTACATCAGTAACTGACTGTTGCTGATGTACACAAATGTCCACAAGCACACTCCAAAATCAAGTGGAACATCTTCTCATAATAGTGGAAGAAATTATAAGAGCAAATTGGGACCAAATGCAGAATGCGATGCTCAAAAAGACCAGGTGCCCACAAACTTTTTGCAATATAGTGTATTTTCTGGCTCATACTTATTGAAGTATGTGTGTGAAGAAGTCTTGATCTTCTAGGAGGTGGATGAAAGAGCAGCATGAATATAGGAGATAAGTTGTGTCTCCACCTAATTTGAGAAAAGAATCCTTTTCTTCTATGAAGGAGCAACACCTCAGGATCAAAATCAGATGTGTCCCCCTCATCTGATAGGCAAAGGATACACTTTTGATGATCAAAAGCTACAGAGAAGACAGATGTTTAGATAGAGGAGTGAAGGATGCCATCTATGTTCAGGTGGAAAATCCTTCTATCAATAAAGGTAGAGATCTTGGGCATAACCCATCTCCTATTTTTCATGCTGCTCTATCATCTATCCTAAAAAGATCAAGACTTATTTACAGGTCTACTAGAAATGCCACAATTAACGAACCCCCATTCAATCCCACATTCACTAATCATTACCACCTGATACATTGATACACCCCCCCCCCCCCCNCCCCCTTACTTTGGGTATGCCATCGTGGCAGAATCAGAATGGTTAGAATCCATTCGTAGAAACAGACAAATCCAAAATTTTATCCAGGGAAGTCTTGGAACTGTAGCAGGGGAGAAGGTACAATGCAATCTGTAATACTAACATTCAAAACCGTGACAAATAACACACTAGGTTGAGGAATCCAAAGCAAAGTTCTGCACACGATATGGTAATGAACATAGAATAATAAACAGCTTTTTTTGCACGTGGGACGATACAATACATAATACATTTGGCATAAATAGCTAAACCTCGATAGTGTCCCTTGAGCTGAAAGTGCTCAGTATTCAGATGATCGATTCCTCCGGTAAGGCGGAGGAGGAGTTGCATTGGGACCTGCTACATTGGGGTAGTTCTATCCTAACGACTCCCCCTTCCTCCTGATACCTCCATCCCCTCTCTCACCTGTCCCTCATATCTTAAAACTCTCCAGAGAGGGATCAACAAAACAAGCAACATACAAATTTGTGATCTCTCAGACTGAAGAAGCTACTCATATCAGCAGTAAAAGGTTTCGTTCCAAGCAGATAGAAGTCCAGTTGATATGACTCAACTTCCAGACATCCAACAACCAAAAAACGGAGAATCTCTACAGACACAATGAATGCAATAAATAATAGTTGACTTTAGATCATAAGAATGCGAATGCCTTGCTTTGAAGTCAGAATTGAATTTTTTTTGTCTATACTTTAAAAATGCTAAAACTAGCCATATGTTGTATCGAGACCCATGGCATGTCTGAGCACTGTTTGTTCTCAGAACACAAACACCCAGAGCGTTTTCGAGTGCAACGGTTCCCTTGATGTGTCCGAGAGTTCGAATGAAGTGAAAAAGTACTCGTGTTCCTGTTGCAACACGTTCGTTCGGATCCTTGCACACGGTCGATTCTTGTCCTAACTGTCTGAAGAGTCTGGCTCAAGTGAACAGTTCGAAAATGCTTTCATACAAGCATGTATTTTATACATCAACTGATTGCACTCGAAAGTCTATTTCTCCCTCCTAGAGCTATTGACTAGGTATCGGGTGTTTTCTCTTTACTTTCAGGCTTATATTGGGTTCTCTGGATGTTTCATAAGCGACGGTAATGTGTTTAGTAGCATGTTGCGCCGCACTGATGCACCTTGCGGCCACAGAAAGAGCACTTTAGGTGATTGAAGCGGAGCTGCAGCCTTCCTAGGATTTGAAACGTTGTTTAATCGCTGCTTCTTGATTGTGCTCAGTGATTACTCCATCCCTTAGAGACCCAGAAAAGAATTGGAGAGCTTAGAAAAGCTCAGGATTGATGCTCATGGATTCACTGTATTTGCTGTAATACAGTCGTATTGCAAAGACGATTACTGCGTGCAGTGCGTTTTGCCGTTTGTCTGTCGTGGCCTCATGTCCTTCCTTGTGTTGACCTTTTTTTTGTATCAGCCCCTGGTTGATTGATCTATTTAAACACTGTTGTGTGCAAGATCTTATCATGCATGTCTCCTTCAGAGTTTTCTTTTCATTCTTGCTGGTTTTATCTTCGAGCCTATTTACTCATGGATTGTTCCAAGTTGGTCTGCCTCCTCACCCACATTTCACGATGCATTTTCTAGGGCTGGGGGCGATCTGATCAAGAGTCAAGAAGCTTTCATTTTCTTTTCAACCATACATACTTTAACTGACACAGTACACAGTGAAAGGAAACGTTTCTCCAAGCCCCTGGTGCTACATCAAACAACACAGAGCTACATAACAGAACACAGAGCTAAGAACTAAAAAGTAAGTTGTCCTAGCCCTATAAAGTGCATCATGTGCAACCTAGTGCAAAAAGTGCAAGACAAAACAGAACAAAGCAGGACCAATGAATAAAATACATCTAATAGTTTTGACCAGTATACATTCTGTTTAATACGTTATCCAGTACAATGTGCAAAAAAAACGAAAGCTGTAAAAAAAGAGGGTAAACTTATACACTTCAGTATAGCAGCAGTTGGTGGCAGAAATGTGTACAAAAACAGCAACAGCAGCAATTAAGCGCAAAACAGCAGGCAAACATTTATTACGATGGCATAATATCGATGATATATTGTCATTAAACCCTATATTCCCTCTACCCACTTTGCTTTTTTCGCTCCCAAAATCTCCATTTCAGACTAAAACTAGGCATTCTTAAAGACTTATTGTAAGACCTATAATTATTTTTAGATTTCCTTTCAGGAACTTGAGCTGTGTCGAAATGCTTTGGGAAAGCACCCAAGTGTTCACGCTCTGAAATAATGTGTGTAATCAGTCAAAAATTGGATGCTGGCCGTCAGCAGGGTGACATTGCGACCAGGAGTATAAAACACATTTGATTAAGGGCAGTGGCAGCTTCTGTTTGTTCACGAAGCGCTCTGTGTGTTTGTGTTGTCTGTCAGTTTGTTTGTCCAAAAAAGAACAGAAAAAAAAAAGAAAGAAAGCAAGCAAAATATTAAAGCACACTTTCCAGTTGTGTGCTCCTTCCTGCCCCCACTATATTATGGTGGGAATGCACACAGCTTATGTTTAGCTTGCTTGGGAGTGGAGCATGCAAAGTCGGTTGTCGAAGGAGCCGACTGTAATAACTGTGCAGGAATGTCTTTGCGCTTGCTCTGCTCCCACTGGGCACTCTTTAAGGATGGTGGCCTAGCTTCATCCAGGTCTGGCCCTGCTCTTGCTGAGGTAGAGTGCTGTGCCAGCTTCTGGGGTTTGCAGCTGGACCTTGCAGAGGGTTTCGATATGGGCATGTCTATATCTCCAACCTCACCTGCTCGGTCCAGCGCTCGCTCGCCTGCTTTGGAAGCACGTCTTTTGTCTGATTCTTCCCCATGTGACAAGCGCATGCAGCTCCGTTGTTAGCTATCTGTTCTATCAAGAGAGAAGGGGACCTGCAGGCCCTTTCAGTGGCCCCCTCCTTCCTGGAGTTTACCCAGGGTATGGCTAGTGCCTTCCTGTACCCCCCGTATGGGTTACATCCACAAGGTGCCCTCAGCCGTCCCACGACCCCTAAGATTACAGGCATTCTATCCTCCTTCGTTCCAGGGCCCAGACCAGTACAAACTAAACTGGCTCTGTTCAGTGCCTTGGAGAAGGACCGATCAGCTGCTCGTCTGCTACAGCCCTCCCAAGAGAGGCTTACCTGCTAATAAGCAGACTCTGAGCAGGTAGATTGTTGATGCTATTACATCATCTTATGAGTCCTCTGGTCTCCCTGTTCCCTTCAGGATCAGAGCTCACTCCACCTGGAGTGTGGCTGCCTAAAAATCTTGGTCCTCTGGAGTTCCCCTCCAAGACACATGTAACACCCCGGTTCTATAACCTAGAGCGCAATGTCACTCCTGGCCCCTCAGTCCTACTCTAGGACTGGTCAGTCAGGCGTGATTGGGCACTCGTTCCCAAAACATTTAGACGCAGCTCAAGATCCTGAAAGGGAATGTCTCTAGGTTACGTATGTACCCTAGTTCCCTGAGGAAATGAGATGCTGCGTCTCTACGCCACACCTCCAGCTTCCATGCAATGCTTCCTTATCCCTTACAGAAGCTCCTGCTGCCCTCACTCATATGCGTTTTATACTCCTGGTCATGATGTAACCTCATCGATGATGGCCAGCATCCAATTTTTGACTGATTACACACATTATTTCAGAGCGTAAACACTCGGGCACTTTCCCAAAGCTTTTTTGACGGAGCGACTCGTTCCCTCAGGGAACTAGGTTTACATACGTAACCTAGAGACTTTCTTTATCATTTCCTGCAGCGTCTTCGAAGAGTTTTATTGCCTATGTAGGGTGTATCCTATTACTGTAACCCAATTTCCATTCTGACATCTTGATAAAAAAAAAAAAAAAAGATACTTCTCCCTGTCAGTGTAAGACAGTGCTAATTCTTTTGGCAATAGAAATGGAACTTGATAGGTAATGTATTTTAAGCTGCTTCTCAAAAATCTTATGTAATGGATCTTAGCATTGCATATCAGTGCTAGCAATGGTTTAAGCACACTAGGTATGAATATTGTATTGATTTTGATTCAATTCCCAAATATAATCATTTTATTAGTATCTCTCGACAGCCGATTGTGTTATACTTCTTTAATTAAATCTTTATAAAAGTCTGATGCTTGGAATTGGTTTATTGTATATAGTTAGAGTTTTCTTTCAATATGATGCCATTGAATAAGAAGTCCATGTTTATTGGTCTGTTTAAAAACAATGTTAGTAAATTGCTAGTGTTTGTCCAGACCAAATGCAGTCGTTTTAGTTGTTCTTTATCATTATTTTTATGGTACAAACAATTCAATATACATTTGCAGACCATTTCACCCAACAAATCATGTCTTCCACATGTCTTCTACTGATCATTAAGCTGAACTAAATCACCGTATCCCACTTACTGCAAGCAATTTTCCTGAAACTAAGTGTGGGTTTGGCATGTTAGTAACATATGTTGATCATTATGAATCAGCACACTTATAATAGGTTTTATTACATCTGAAAATAATGAATGACAACACAGATAAATGGCAGGGATCATTAATACGAGTTACAGTGTGAATAAACCTTTTTGGGTGATGGATGTAGATAATCGGAATGGGTGCAGGCAATTATCGGAGTACGCATTCCCACCAAGCTTAGGATCTGGTATTTCCCACAGCACTCTAGATAATGAGGGTTTAAGACAGTTTAATTAAATCAGAGATGAATAACAATCATTTGTTGAGCATTCAGAGAACATGCAGAAAGCAGTGTGAGTCAGCGGAGGAGATAAAAAAACAACAGATAGAACTAGTGTACACAGATACACGTTTGCTTTTATGCTTTGAAAGATACTGAAAGGGCTGAAGAGTTGCTTGGAACTCCAAAAAAACAAGGACCAGGTGTTAATTCATTTTTTGAAAAATAAAATAACATTTGCCTTGTTTGGTATAATTGGATTTTTACTCCAACTGTTTCCCAGTTTGCTCATTTACCAGTCCACCCACTAACTACTTCTTCACTGTTATTTCAGATTAGGGTAAAGGTCAACACTGCTTCTTCAGGGCACATCACATGAAAGCTGAACATGAGATGGAAACCTCTGACCTCCTATGTATATTATGAGCCTTGAGGCAGCTACGATTTGTTGGCATTTCTCTGAGAATGGAGGGAGACTATGCCATTTTTACTGTTCAGAAAGATTCTTGACTGTGGATTTATCAGGGTTTAACCTTGTGACTGTGCACTGATATGGCTTTGCTTTTGTGCCACTCTGTGTGCTCATGCATGATCTACACTAATACTATACCAATGAGTTTTTAATATTGGGGTAATAAATTTCCAGTGAAGCATCCCAGTACAATAAACTCCAAAATCCTAAGGTATAAACTTCTGATAATTTTAAATTTGCTTGTCGTTTTTTTTTTAAACGCAGATTATTATTAACTTTTGTGAACATCAGTTTAAATTTGTAAAACAATGTTTAATAAAATGCCTGCTTGGTTAAATAATATATAAAATATCTAAAGTATTTTATAATATATTATAAACAAATGAAATACAGTAGTCCTGCCTGAAGAATGGAGAAGGAGTGTGCTGGTACTGATTTTTAAGAATAAGGAAGATGTGCAGACCTGCAGTAGATCAGGAGAATAAAGTTGATCAGTCACACCATGAAGTTATAGGAAAGAGTAGTGGAAGTCAGGCTGAGAAAAGAGGTGACCATCTGTGAGCAACAGTATAGTTTCATGCCAAGGAGGAGCACCACAGACTCATTATTGCTTTGAGAATTTTGATGGAGAAGTATAGAGAAGGTCAGAAGAAGTTGTGTGTTTGTGGATTTAAAGAAAGTGTATGACAGGGTGCCGAGAGAGAAGTTGCGGTATTGTATGAGGAAGTCAGGGGTGGCAGAGAAGTATGTCAGGGTGGTGTAGGACAGTGTGCAGTAGGAACACTGGTTCTAGGTGGAGGTTGGACTGCATCAAGGATCAGCTCTGAGCTCTTTTCTGTTTGCAGTGGTGATGGACAGGTTGATGGACGAGGTCAGACAGAATTCTCAATTGACTATGATGTTTGCGGAAAATATTGTGATTTGTGGTGAGGGTAGGGAGCAAAGCCTGGAGAGGTGGAGGTACGTGCTGGAAAGAAGGGAAATAAAAACCAGTAGAAGTAAGACAGAGTACATGTGTGTAAATGAGAGGGAGGGCAGTGGAGTGATGCGTTTGCAGGAAGAAATGGTGTTGAAGGTGGATGAGTTCAGATACCTGGGGTCAACAGTGCAAAGTAATGGAGAGTGTGTAACTATTTTGTTTTTTTGTATATATATATATATATATATATATATATATATATATAATGTAATAGAATAGAGCAAATTAATGCAATAATTAGTTTTATTATATTGATTCAATTGAGTAATTGTTAAAATTGGCTTAAATAAATTTCATTAAATCAAATGTAATACATTTTCTATATGGTTAATACAGGTGTGTATGTAAGTGTGTGTTTTACATATAATATTTAATTTTCTTGTTATGATTTTGATGTAAGATATGTTCTACCCAACTGTTCTACTTATTTCAGCATACTTTAACAAATGTCTGCATTCCTTCCAGATTTTAACTCAGAAGATTTACTCAGATTTTAAATATGTTTCACATGTAAAAAGTATTGCATTCGGTACAAATGTGCATCGAACTGAAAGCTGTACTCTGTACCGAAAAACGTTTTGAATACGTGTACCGTTACACCCCCTGGTATAAGTAGAAGTAGTCAGTTGTAGAGTTTTCAGAGAAATGCTAATTAATGATTTATGACAAAACAATACAAGCAATCAGGAGGTAAAACTATGAATATTCTCAAATTTCAGCATTTCAACCAACACACAGTTGTTGACACTATTGTGTAGACCATCTTGATAATCCTTCTGATGTTTAGTGCCTGGAAGGCATCAGAAAGGATCCTGTCTGAGCACATGGAGATCAGTACCAGCAAACCTGGTTTAAGAGCACATAGGCAATGCTGAATATGAGAATGAAAAGTTTTCACCTGTGAGGTTGGCTTTAATTCTTTTATTAATCTGTGAAGACTAAAGACTTTAACTAACATTGCATTAGCGAAGGGGGTCAGTAGGTGAATTGGAGCACATGAACTCATACATACCATTGTACTAATATCACTAATAAACTTTCTTTCGGCTTCTCGACACAGCAGACTATCCGCATGTTTGATTTGGCACATGTTTTTACATTGGACGCCCTTCCAAACGCAACCCTCCCCATTTATCCGGGCTTGGGACCGGCACTAAGGCTTGTGCAACCCTAATGGCTGGGGTTGGTTCCCTGACCGGGGATCGAACCCGAGCCGCAGTGGTGAGAGCGCCGCATCCTAACCACTAGACCACCACTAATACTCTACAGTACTGGATGGGTTACACAGACAACCCTTGTGAGTGAGTTTCTGAATAAGCTTTGTTTGTTACCGGACTATGTTACCCATCAGCCAGTGCTTTATCCACCTTACTAATTCTTGTCACATGACTGTTTGGTCAAGTTATCAAGACAAATCTTACAGCTCAAACTTTTTTACACTTTGTCTTTCATGGTGGATTCTGTCATGATTGTCTGCCTTTACCAACGATTCATGTTATAGTTTTCCTGTTCCCTTGACTCCTTACAGTATGTTGTGTTTTGTTTCTTTGCACTGTTGAGAACGAAAGTCTGCACTCACATCCCTCTTCGCCTTTATTACATAATGCAGGTTTATTTCTATTGGAGACATTTTAGGTTATTTTGAAGCCTGATTTTCAAGGACCCTTCTGAAAGCCAGAAACTGTTGGCACGGAGTTTGCTTTGCTGATCATCTCTTCATGGTATGGCGCACTCTATTACCTGGCATTTTCTAAACCGGTGGTTAGCCAGCAGGCCATTTCAAAAGCTTGTTTCAAGGCAGTGCAGCACATGCAAAGTGAGATGTTTATCTGATTCAAAATTGTGGCAAATCAACAGTTATAGGAGTGAGTTAAAAAAACAGTATTAGCGAGGTGCTAGTTCCAGCGCAAGTTGTCTAGACCAAGATCAGCATTACAGTATATAATGCAGACAACCTCATCCATGGCGACGTTTATCGCATTCATACAACTAAGCAACTTTGCTGTTTAAAGTCTAGCTTTGGAGTCCAGGATTGGCAGCTTATTGTGGCTTGGATTTGAACTCATGACCTTCAGATTCCAATATTTCAATATCTCAAAAACTAAGCTACCACGTCCCCTATTTTATATGGAGCAGGTGCTATAAATGATCAAATATATGATCTATATGTTAAAATATATTTTTAAGGGATGTGTAAACTGTTCAATTATCTCAAACAACCCAATCCTGCTTTACTCATCACATCTGCCTTGGATCCTAAAACCTGAACTTCTGAAACAAACGAGAAAGAAATTACATTTTATAACAGCGGTAAAACAGATGGCAGGAAGTCGACCGCAATAATAGTTGTTATAATTAAAGTTATAGCACATGTAACAATTATTATTATTATTATTAGTACCGTATTTTTCGGACTATACTTTATTCCCACGTTTTGAACCCCCCGGCTAAAACAATGAAGTGACTGATTTATGGATTTTTCCTGGGTTTTTCCCTGTTTCACAAACTTCAAGCCAAAAAACTGAGCGACATAACATCAGACCAATGAAATTTCCGAACGGAAATGAAAAAAACGCCGCTCACCTGTGTTCTGAGCTGCACGGCATTGGGAGAAAAAATGTTTTTTTTAACGCATGCCAAAAGATAAACTCCCGAGAGAAATAGTTGTGAAAGGAAGGAGGAAGACAGTGAACAATGACTTTCTTGGTCGGCTACTGTTTAGATACAAGCCGTTGTAGCGCGTTGAGTCTGGGTCATGGGAGAACTCGCTAACTCCAGTTACAACAGAAATCATATAAGCACAGACAGGTTTCCAAAACTCAATAGCGTTACGGGTTAGTCAAAGAAACTTAGAAATCAGCTTCAAAAAATAATAATGACATACTTCTCGTCTTAAACAAACGCAGTAATACCGGAAAAAAGCAGTGCCAGGCTATTCCCAAAATATTCCCCAACCTTTCAGTTACCGCTACGCTCCTAAAGGAAGCGCAACATATTTCACCCGTTACACCGTGTAACAGACACTGTCTTTCATTAAAGCCTGTGTAAAGTTCATTAGT
>MU535751.1:2019474-2041114 GCA_024362625.1 Silurus asotus | reverse complement strand
CTCGCTAACTCCAGTTACAACAGAAATCATATAAGCACAGACAGGTTTCTAAAACTCAATAGCGTTACGGGTTAGTCAAAGAAACTTAGAAATCAGCTTCAAAAAATAATAAGAACATATTCCTTGTCTTAAACAAACGCAGTAATACCGGAAAAAATCAGTGCCAGGCTATTCCCAAAATATTCCCCAACCTTTCGGTTACCGCTACGCTCCTAAAGGAAGCGCAACATATTTCACCCGTTACACCTTGTGTAATGTGTCTTTCGTTAAAGCCTGTGTAAAGTACATTAGTGTAGACAGGTGCGGCTTATTTATGTTAAAAATAAAAATCTTTGTAAAATTCAGTGGGTGCCTTACTTGACCTGACACAAGTTAACGGCTTGAAGTGTGAAACGGTGATCAATAGTTAAGGCTTTCGGTTACTGATTGGAAGGTTAGGGGTTCAAGCTCTAGTACCGCCAAGCTGCCACTCTTGGGCCCTCAAGCAAGGTCTTTAACCCTTTGTGCTCCTAGGGTACTGTATCATGTCTGACCCCAGCATCCTAACCTCGCTGGGATATGCAAAGGAAGAATTTCACTCTGCTGTAAGGTATAAATGACAAGTAAAAAGCCCCTTCATACAATACAAAGCAAAATGGTTAGGAATATACCACTTCAGAATGTTTGGTGTATTACTGTTTTCTACACTGAGGTCCAGGACAGATGTTTGTGGCAGCATGGATGTCCTAGAGTTCGAGTTGGTAATGTTTGGGGGATTAAAGAATCAAGCGTATTTATAACCTGTTCACATTTCAGTAAGGTTTGATCTGCAAAAGAGAGTGCTGACTTTGTGTGAGCTGCCAGCAAACTTCACCGTGAGCAGACCAAGGACAGTGGAAACATTTTGTCTGTTGTTTTTTTTTTTTTTCTTGAAAGTAATTTAGTTTGCTAACTGAAGCGTTGAGAAGCAATCTGGTAAAATACTGATCAATAAAAAAAAACTGTGGCGATTTTCTACAAAACCTGCTGTTCTTATTCCCCTCATTGCACAGATGTCTCACAGAACTACGTAAGAGGGAGTGGAAACATTGGTTAAGATGATTATATTATAGTGATAAGTGTGTGGGTAAAAGAGAAAGTGAGAGCATGGAAAAAGATAAAGAGAGAGAAAGACTGTGATTGGTGAGTAGTCACTGCTGTAATCAGTGGAAGAGCTCATGTTGTCATGATTGCTTGAGGGTCTACCAATCACATCGCTGTCAGAGAGGACAGGTGCCTAATGAGAAAGTGGTGTAGTGTGTGGGAGGAGAAACCAAGGCAAGCAGAAGAAAGAGAGAGAGAAAGAAAAAGATAGAGATGTTAAATAAACAAAATATGAGTTGCATTAAGTCCAAAGGTAGTTGAGTTTGGAGTTAAAAGAATATTTCTTTATATGAACAATCAAGCACAATCAATTGCATTCAATCAGAAAGACCAAGGGCTTAAGAGTTGCTCCCAAACGTCTTTACATTAGATTTGGTTTTACCTCGATATTTGAGGTTTGGCATTTGGAAATTTGATGACCTTTTACAAGACTAAAGGCTTACGAAACGTTCCTCTGTGGACCAAATTCCAAAAAACAAGCCAGTAAAGGAGTTCCTATATAAATATATAGGCTACATTTCTCACAGGGTTTCAGGGTTTGTTAATATGGAAGTAGAAGTTAGAATTAAATATGCTGGAAAATGCAGCTTATACTAAGAATTCAAGCAAAAACTTCAGTTTATATACAGTTTAGAGAAGAACCACATATACGTATATAATAAGAAGAATCACTGGAACTAGGTTCCCTGGTGGTCTAGTGGTTAGGATGCGGCGCTTTCACCGCTGTGGTCCGGTTTCGATCCCCGGTCAGGGACCCAACCCCAGCCATTAGGGTCGCATAAGCCTTAGTGCTGGTCCCAAGCCCGGATAAATGGGGAGGGTTGCGTTAGGAAGGGCATCCAGCGTAAAAAAATGTGACTAATCAAACATGTGGATGATCCGCTGTGGCGACCCCTAATGGGAGAAGCCGAAAGAACTTTTTTTATTGAAACTAAGAGACCCAAACCTGTTCCAGCATGAACATGCTAATGTCCACAAAGCAAGCTCTATTAAGGCATGGTTAGCCAAGTTTGAAGTGGAATATCTCAAAGAAACTACTTTCAAAAGAGGAAAGGTTATAATTACATGATGAAATTGGATGTTCAGCAAGCACATATGTATATGATGGTCAAGGGAATGCAAAGCTTTGCCCACATAATGTAGTTGTGTAAGTAAAGCAGAGTCTGACTAGCGCCCACCCAAATCCATTCTCTCCTACGTGAAGCTACAGTGTACCCTCTGTATTTGAGTGTAATGATCGCAAAGATGTTCTGCAGCCACCAAATGTAAACAAGATAAATACCCCGTCGGGTGTTTGATCCGGGATCAATAAAGAACAGCCAGCAGTGTGTTATGAGTCCATTTCTGCTGTGGACCACCATTAGTCTCCCTCCAGGCAACGTCTAGAGGTGTGTAATGTGTGTAAGCAAGCAGACTTTTTTATATTTAAACTTATAATATTAAAAGCAGACAGCTTCTTTTTTTTTTTTTTTATTGAACTGATATTGGAAACACAACAGGGATAAAGGCAGAGATCTACATCTAAGGGATTGATCTACATCTATCTTAAAGATTCCAAATGTTGGGACTCTGTGTAAAATGTACATAAGGACACAATGCAATGATTTAATCACAAACGAATATAGAAAATATATGTATTGTTCAAACGTACCATTGTCTTTAGCTCATTATGCACCACATATGTACCATTGTAAGGAATAAATAAGGTAATTTTGAATTTGATGGCTGCAACACATCTCAAATAAGTCTGGGGGAAAAAGTCGAATTATGATTAAACAGATGAAGAAACATTTTGCAGCTGATTAGGTTAATTGACAACAGGTCAGTAAAACGATTAGGTGGAAATAGTCAATAAACCTTGAATTATACTTACCTCTCAGAAGGAGAGATAAGTATACTTTAAGGCTTTTCTCTGTTCTAGCACTGAGGTGGTCGAATGAACTTCCCCTAGATGTCCGTACAGCGGCATCCCTGACTATCTTCAAGCGACGATTGAAGACCTACCTCTTCCTGAAATACTTAAATTAGCACTATCCAAGTTTGCTTTGTAGAATTCAAAAGATACACTTATATTAAGTTTGTAATCTTGTGTACCAGTGTAGATGTATTCATTGCTACAGACTCAAAGCACTTTTGTACGTCGCTCTGGACAAGGGCATCTGCTAATTGCCGCAAATGTAAATTTAAATAGTGTATCTTGAGTGCAGATTCTTTCAGAAGTAAAAATAGGCGGAGCTTCATTAAATTGTAAAAGACTGTGTCTACAAATTGTGGAACAATTAAAAAAAAATTTCCTCAACATAAAATTGCAAAGTAGTAAATATCTATATTCACAAGTTCTAACATGTGATATGTATTCTGTTATACAAAATAAAATAAAAAAACTTGTAAGGAAATGCACATGTGAGACGAAGTAAAACAGTAACACAGTAGTGACGACCAGTACAGTACAGAAGGTTGTGGGAAAAGGATTGTCTATATGCAAGTCCATACTGTAAATACTGTACATGTAAACATTTGGCTGAATGTAAAGTTTCAGTTCATTATGGATAATAATGAATAATCAGATGGGATTTGAAAGAAAACGTCACCTCTTTGATGAGTTTTTCAGATATCAGACATCAGCAATGTGAGCATAACACTCGATTGCTCATCATAACTTCTCTGATTCCTCATTCTACACTCACTCCAAAGAGCCAAACTCGAAGTGAGGGTAATCCGAGACCTTGGTGTGAAAAACGTTCAGCTCTGACACTTCAGTATGAGATCCTCTCTCACTATAATAGATTAACTAACCTGAAAGGCTTGATTTGGTGCTAATCCCTGTGACGCAGCTGCACTTGTTAATTGAACCCCTCACTCGATCTTTCACTGTGGCAAGATTAAGCCCAAAAGCGGAGAGGAGAAAATACTTTAGATGATTGTTAACATTGTTCTTTTTTTAAAGACTTATATATTTGTCATTGAGCAAGTGTCAGGATATGCAACAAACCTACAGGGAAAACATTTACCTCAGATCCAGTCTGTGCTTAATGGCCATAGCTGTCAGGCTTGTTCTAGTCATGCTCCAGAAGACCATTTGATACAACATGGAAATACTGATAAACCAGCAAAGACCCATGGGATACCACTTATTTTAAATAAAGAGTGCATGTCCTCTGTATGTCTTAATTGCAGCTTTATTTATGTTCATAGATCATTTTCTTCCTTCAATCTCCTCCTGTTTTAGATGCGGTGCTTAATCTCCAGGCCGAGAGAAGGAGATGCTTGTTCGCTTCGCCAATCAACGTCCTTTAATCTCGAGCCCTTCAAACTCTTTCACCCTCATTCATCCCTCTTTCGAGTCTCTCCACAGGTTTGCAACGTCACATTCTTATTGCACCCAAATGGAAGGTTTGCTTGTTATTTGAGGTGGATTTTAAACGATCCTCATCATCATCTTGTTTACTGCCGCAGTTTATTACGGCAGCTGGTGTACAATAAAATGTGAGACAAAGAAATGCATTTATAAAAAAATGAAAACTTTTGTTATAATCAGTAAAAGAAATATTACTGCATTATTGCGAAAGAGGATGTATCATTTTTAATCACAACGTAATTTTCTCGTGATCTTGACATACCGTAATTTCCGGACTATAAAGCGCACCCATATATAAGCCGCACCCACTGAATTTGACCAATTTTTTTTTATTTTGAACATAAATAAGCCGCACCTGTCTATAAGCCTCAGTGTCTACACTAAAACTAATGAACTTTACACAGGCTTTAATGAAAGACAGTGTCTGTTACACGGTGTAACGGGTGAAATATGTTGTGGCTCCTTTAGGAGCAGAGCGGTATTTTGGGAACAGCCTGCCGCCGCATTTTCAGGTATTACTGCATGTGTGCAAGACCGAGGAATATGTCCTTATTAATTTCTTATGCTGATTTCAAAGTTTCTTTGACTAACCCGTAATGCTGTTGCCAAGAAAAATAAAAAAGCACGAGTTTTGGAAATCTGTCTATGCTGGGGAATATTTTGGGAATAGCCTGGCACTGCATTTTTGCCGGTATTACTGCGTTTGTTTAAGACGAGGAGTATGTCCTTATTATTTTTTGAAGCTGATTTCTAAGTTTCTTTGACTAACCCGTAACGCTATTGAGTTTTGGAAACCTGTCTGTGCTTATATGATTTCTGTTGCAACTGGAGTTAGCGAGCTCTCCCTTCACATAGACTCAATGCTTACAACGGCTTGTATCTAAACAGTAGCCTACCAAGAAAGTCATTGTTCACTGTCTTCCTCCTTCCTTTCACAACTATTTCTCTCGGGAGTTTATCTTTTGGCATCGTTGTGCGTTTAAAAAAAAACTTTTTTTCTCCTGATGCTGTGCAGCTCAGAACACAGGTGAGGTGCGTTTTTTCGTTTCAGTTCAGAAATTAAATTTTTGGATTGAAGTTTGTGAAACCGGGAAAAACCCAGGAAAAACTCATAAATTAGCCGCTTTGTTGTTTAAGCCGCGGGTTTTAAAACGTGGAAAAAAAGTAGCGGCTTATAGTCCAAAAAATATGGTAATATGCATTGTTTCCTCGTGATGAGTACTTAGTTTTTAGGTGTGTTTGGGGTGAGAGCATGTTCCAAAGAAAATGATGTCATGGTCATCAGAAAAAACAAGAAAGGAAAAAATATTATAAAGCATTGCATCCTGGGATTTATTTTAGAAAAAGGTATGTCGTTCCAATACTTAAAGTATGCTTATGTCATTTTCTCATTTTTATAATATCACACTAAAGAGACAGAGAGTATCAATAGAATATGTTGGTTGTCGAAAAGAAGAATATTGCAAAAATACACTTATCTCCATATACACACTAACACACACAAAGCAGTGGACAGTAACAAAGTAAATGTAATTCATTACTGTATTTAAGTAGTTTTTTCACTTATCTGTACTTTACTCAAGTGTTTCTGTTTCTGTTTTATTTTTTACTCAACTACATTTTGCAGTCGTTGAAAAAATTATATTTGTCTTTCTTATTTGTTTGTTTTGACTGTGGTGAATTTAGGCAGAGGCGACATGGGCCTCTGACCAGGAAGGCATCTTGCCGGGGGGAACGCATTTTTCTTTTACTGCTTATTTGCATGGTCACGACAATTATTATATCATGTCACTATAGCTGGTCGGGACTCGGAGTCTGCACCCACCGCCCAGAGAAGTTCCTTTACTCATACACTCAGAAAGGAGAGGCGGAGTTTGGGTGACATCATGTCAGTAAGGAGAGCTCAATCCACATTTAAATTATGGATGACAAACCCCTCAGTAGCCCAATTAAGAAAAAGGAAAGAAGTAGGGGGAAACATGTAAAAGATAAAGGTGTGTATGCAACTCTATCACTTATCTCATTATGATGATAGCATAAACTGATGCATTTAATAAAATTGGCTAATAACTGTATAGCGCTTAGATTATTTTGTTGCCTGATCTGCTTTTATGCATAGAGAAGCAATATTTCTTTTAGCTGCATAACATATATAATATCCTTTATATAAGGATACAGATGTTGTCTGTATCTTATGGCTACAATTAGCCAAGGAGTTGTATGGTTTGATAAACTGTGCACAATGACGTGTATTTAATTATGTAATAAACGTATTTTGGGTGAAATTTCTACCCAAAAGCAAGCTCTCAGAATTATATCCAAATTTGTGGACTGTTCTGAGAATATGTTCTTACTCCTCCAGTGACGGTAGCTGAAGCAGAGAGAAGCTTTTCAAAACTGTAACGAATCAATGGGGGAGACGGTGGGTCATGGCATGTTCACCCAGGGGGCGTCAATCAAGCTGGAAACGCCATTTTCCGCTATTTAGCACGAACAAACATTTCAGCATCAGTTTGAGAGAAATAAATGATGGACTTATTTGCGTGATTTATTTTAAAGCGTCAAAAAAGAAGGTTTTGTGCTCATGATAATTATATAATAATAATAATAATAATAATAATAATAATAATAGATATCAATTAGCGTTTGTCTTGGTAATTATATTAATAGATTGGTTGCTAAGAGTAACGTCTTTTCACATAAACTGAGTTGATTAAGTTGAATAAAAAGTTGATTAAATTAGAGTCTTGTGACAAATATGATAATAGGAACATTGTAGCGATAATAAATCATAGTCCTTTGGATACTTAAGTACATTTAAAGGCAAATACGTTTGTACTTTTACTAAAGTGAAAGTGTAAAGGGACACATTTACTTCTACTGGAGTCATATTTTATGTACTGTTATCTCTTTAAGTAAAGTACATTCTTTGTCTACTTCGTCCACACACACACACACAGTCAACTTGCATCCATATTTTTTTTGGTTTTGTTATTATACTTTATACCATTTCATGTACAGCATAACATAATCCTTGTATAGCATAATTGTTTCCATTGCACGTAATGCATTGTATCCCATTGTTTTGAATCAAATGAAAATCTGATCGCACTGCATTGTAATCGGTGCAAATCGTATTGCATCCAATGGGTGGGTACTTTATATGTATCTTTAATGTATTGTTTACAAGCTCCACTCAGCTCCACTCAGCTCCACTCAGCTCCACTCAGCTGTGGAGATGCACATTCCTAACTCTTAGAGTTGAACAAAGTTTTCTACTACTAGTTTTTCTAGATCCTATGCAATCCGGTCTCTCATTTATCTACAATTTGAAACATGGAGCGTCTAGATTCTTCTGATATAGTCTAAGAACAGACATTTTAACATGCAAAGGCTATTAAACATGTGTGACAGGCCTTTTATAACCTCCTTCCAAAAGCCTTGCATCTTTAAACATTCCCATATTGATATTCAAATTGGCAGTAATACAAATGACATGCCTTCTCTACACATGTAATACACGGATCTGAAATATTATCAGACCTCTGATGAAGTTCAACAGAAGTAATATCTTCTTCTTTCAACTGCTTCCATTAGGGGACGCCACAGCCGATTATCTGTCTCTATATCCCTCTGTCCTCTACATCTTCCTCTTTTACACCAACCAGCCTCATGTCTTCTCTCACCACATCCATAAAACTTTTTCTTGGCCTTCCTCTTTTCCTCCTGCCTAGAGGCTTCATCCTCAGCATTGTTCCATTTTTTGCACATGTCCAAACCATCTCATATTTTCTTCAAAACATGCCACCTGCATGGTCTTTCTAATAAACTCATTTCTAATCTTCATCATCATCATTTCCAGCTTTGCCTCTTGCTTCAACAAAGTAATGTATAATTTATGAATCATTAGTATTAATTAACTATAACAATATAAATTGCTTGCAGATAAATGGGATTAAACCTTCCAGGACGTTCTGTAGAAACAAAAGTCCACACTACTCTGAAGATGATTATTTCCCTATGCTGTATCTGGGCACTGGCACTATGCTTTATTCCTTTCCTATCAAGCATAAAGTTTTTGAAACTGCTCCCGCCACCCAGGCATGAGTCTTTAGTACTGTGACAGGCTCATATTTCAATATGCCGGAGTAATGGAGACGCTAGAAAAGGGAGACGGCGAGGAAACAAATTAATGGAGAGTGAGGAAGAGATGAAGATGGAAATCGAGAAGAATCAGACGTGACGTGAAGCTCTGTGTTTCTCTACAGGCTTACTCTGTTCTGCCGGGAAGAAAGAGCTCGGCATAATTACCGAGCGCCGGTGTTTGGCTTTTTATCTGTGTCTGTATCTGTGTGTGTGTGTGTGTGTGTGTGTGTGTGTGTGTGTGTGAGAGAAAGTGTGTTCAAGCAGCATGTTCTGTTTGTGCAGTGAAGTGACTGCAGTTTCAATCAGACTATGACTTGTTTAAGGAGAGCTGGCATGTCATGTTCTCAGGAACCAAAAGACATGCAGAAACACTACACATTTTTTCCAGAGTGAGATTTTAGAGGGGAAGCTGGAAAGAGACAGAAGAAGGGATCGAGGAAATGATGATAGAGGACTGGAGATAAGGGAGATGCAGACGGGAAAAGGGGAGGAATGTATGAGATTAGATAAGACAGAGCCGCAGAAATTGGCTCAGTCATCTTAACTAGGATCAGGATTGAAGAAAAAAAGAATTGTGAACACATCTGGTGTTTTTTTTTATTTCTTTTTTTTTCAGGTATAAAGAACGATCAAATGCCTGTGTCTTGTGCGCTCTATTTAAAGCATTATATAAAATGCACTAACTTGTGCAAAAAAACCTGGTAGAGTCTTAAGCCTGGCATATGTTGTTATTTGGAGGTCCGTCTGCTCATTTTTGCAGTTGCACCACCTGGTTCATCCTGATTATGTTCCTGCTGTTCCGTGTAATTATTGTGTGCCGTGTCTTAATCGAACTGCTCCGGGTTTATCCTGCATAAACGTTTTGTAAATTATAATTGTGTTACTCTTCACGTGGATGTGTAATGCTTAATGGATGAACAGTGACCGGATGTTGTCGGGAAACTGAAGAACTCTGGTAGAGAAAACATTCGACAGTAAGTGAACATTTTGTCCTCAAAGTTGACGTGTTAAAAACAGGAAAAATGGGCAAGCGTAAGGATTTGATCAAGTTTGACAAAATTGTGATGTCTAGACAACATCAGAGCATTTCCAAAACTGCAGCTCTTGTGGGATGTTCCTGGTCTGCAGTGGTCAGTGTTTATCAAAAGTGGTCCAAGGGAGGAACGGTGGTGAACCAGCGACGGGGTCATGGGTGGACCAAAAGCTGGTCCGTGTAGTCCGATCCAACAGACGAGCTCCGGTAGCTCAAACTGCTGGAGAAGTTTATTAATGCTCGAAGGGTCAGAACTGTTTTGGCAGCAAAAGGGGGGGGCAACACAATTTTATTAGGCAGGTGGTCATAACGTTATGCCGGATTGGTGGCCACAAAGGTATGCCTGTTCGGTGTATGTTTTCATTTTAAAGCTATAAACTAGAAATATGCACAAACAATTTGGACAATTTCAGCTTTAAGTTAAAAAATATATAGAAAAGAAATAGCTTAATGCAAAGCAATTGCAAAATTGGACTTTGTGTGCTTTTACATGAATGTGGTTAAATTCTACTACATATACATTCATACTATTATCATAACATGTACTGTACCTCTTCATTAATATACGAATTAAACATAAAACACAAAAGAACTATTGTTTTTGTATTGTGCGATTATTTCCTGAGGTAATTTTCCCGTACGTGCTTTTTCCTTCTTTCATTATTCCTTCCACATTTGTTCTCCACTTGGAGGCCTCACTGAGGGTGCTTTTTTTTGTACCTTTTGTCTTCGCAGTGACAGCGAGCATTACCAAGGTCACCTTCTCTAAAATAAAGTGTATGGCCTGTTGGTCCCCCTTTTGTCACACACTGCTGTGACTCTGATTTATTTCTTAACTGACCTTTTCCACCTTTTTCATATCAAGGCTTATTCATACAACTGCGATTGATTTTTGCTGGGGTTTTTTTTTTTTCCCGTTTTTAAAATGCCCTTATAATTATATGAGTCCTTCTCTTTCTTTCTTCCTCTTTCTCTCGCTCTGTGAAGGTGCTGAGTGAATGTCTGATGAGCTTTCTGCTATTTTACATGTTCCTTTTTGTCCCTTTTGTTTAATTGAAAGAATGAAGTTAAAGATGTAAGTTATATAACTGTTAAAAATAGAGGGTGAGTGCGTCGCCACGGATTCTGAAGTTAGAATAGAGACGCTATTTCTCCAGCATGGCGTCAGCTGTGTCCTGGAAAGTGGAGCACAGTTAGAGATTGCACTTTTGACCTTGGGAGAGAAGGTCAGGGATGACAGAATCTAACTCAATTTATTTAAATGAATTTTTATTTGTTTGGAGACAATGTCTTTTAAACAATGGACAATGTCTCAAAGCAGCTTTACATTATATACATTACATTATATTTGTGAAGTTGTCCCTAATGAGCGAGCCAGCAGACTGTGACAAGGAAAAACTTCCTGAGATTGTATGATGAAGTAACGTTGAGAGGAACCAGACTCAGAAGGGAACCCATCCTCATGTTGTGGGGCACCGAATTTCCATTCATTACAGTGCATCTCTGTTGGGGTGTGCAGTGATAAGCACTTTAATGCAACTTGTGGTCTTGAGCCATTGTAGTAGACTGTCGACAATAAGTACAGTCCAAATCCATTGTCGAAGCTCCTGTGTTGCTCCGTAATTCCATGGATCCCCAGGCCGTTGCACAGAGTGGACTCCTATCAAAGAGAACTTTATTCAGAGGCAGGGTGAAGGGATGAACCAGGCTGATCCGAGAAGAAGAAAGACACAGGAACACTCCGGTCACTGGCGCCTTGGAGCATGTTGAACTGGACAGAGAGAGAGTAAGAGAGAGAGAGTATCTTTTGGGGAAGTGGTAGCTCATTGGTTAAAGCTCTGGGTTACTGGAGAGAGAGAAAGCTGCCACTCTCAGGGCCCTTAAACAAGTCTTTTAACCCTCAGTGCTCCAGGGGCTCTGTGTCATGGCCGACCCTCCACTCTGACCCCAGCTTCCTAACATCATTGCTATATACAAATAAAGAATTTCACTGTGCTTTAAAGTGCTTGTGACGTATTTATACACTGATCAGGCATAACATTATGACCACCTGCCTAATATTGTGTTGGTTCCCTTTTTGCTGCCAAAACAGTACTGACCCTTTGAGCATCAACAGGATTAACTTCTTCAGCAATGTGAGCTAACGGAGCTCGTCTGTTGGATCGGACCACCCGTACCAGCCTTCGCTTTGCACATGCATCAATAAGCTTTGTCCAAACATGACCCTGTCGCCGGTTGAACCACCGTTCCTTCCTTGGACCATTGTAGACTGGGAACGTCTCATAAGAAGTGCAGTTTTTGAGATATTTTGACCCAGTCGTCTAGACATCACAATTTGGCTTTCGTCCAACTCGTTTAAATTCTTAAGATTGCCCATTTTTCCTGCTTCTAACACCTCATCTTTGAGAAAAAGTTCACTTCCTGCCTAATATCTCCACCCACTAACAGGTGCTATGATGAAGAGATAATCAGTGTTCTTTGCTTTACCAGTGAAGTGAATAAATATAATGTCATAATGTTGTGCATAGTTGATATATAGCATCTTGCTTTCCTTTTACTAACATGCCTCCAAGATATAATAAAGAAACAGGCCCACTCCAGTGGTTTCCCCAGCTTAAGTAGAATAATTTCACTTGACTTTAAAAAACATCACAATGAAACCTGTTTTTTTTTCCTTCTAAGAGTCAGTTACGTTTCCCAATTGTTATGATCAGACACTGAATGCGAGTTTTAAGTGCAAACATGGAGAGTGTCTGGGCACTCCTGTGTCTGGGCACAAAACATCTGGCTGCCTGCATAAAGCCCTGCAACCATAAAGCATAGAGGGCGATTCAGCCAGGTTATAACGTCAGCAGCATGTGAAACTGGGCTGAGAACAGGGTATTGACACAGTCAGAGGGGAAAAAGGACAGAGTCAAAAGCACAAAAGTATTTTTTTGTTTTGTTTTGTGAGTGAAATTTAAAGTGGGATCCATTTTAGTTAAAAGGCTTCCCAGAGTAGCATGTGTTTCAAGACGACTATGAAACTCACAATAGATCTGTGTGACATGTGTTGCCAGTTTCATGGGAATGGAGTTGTTTGTTTATTAATTATTACTGAAGTTCTACGTTCATTATCATGAAACACTTTGTTTGTGGTGCACGCGTAAATGTAAATAATTTTTTATTCGAAATAATGAAAAAAAACAATCGCCTGCATTCCAACCAGCATATATACATGCAGTGGTGTAAAGAATTTGAGTAAATGTACTAGTTTTTTCACTACTTTCTACTTTTTCTGAGTATCAAAGATATAAGCAACTATTACTCTTTTTTTAACAAAATTTATGATTCAATATTTTATTACCAATTACATTTATCACCCCTGTTGAAGATGTCATTAAAACTCAAAACGCCGCTAAGCACATCTGCTGCATGTGAGTGACTTTTTCAGCCCCACTGGCCTCGTTTCAGTCCAAAAATAACTCGAATAAATTCGAAAAACTTTGAGAACCCGCTTTTTTTGAAGTCCCTCTCTGAGGCTGAGAGATGCATCAAATCACAGCTCTGAATATTTGGTTTTACTTACATTTTTATTTGTGCATTGAACACTAAAGGTTCTTCTACTTTGTGACACAATAATGCTTTATTCTTTTTTTGGACCGACTTGTTTGATCTTTGTCTCATAACCAGCTACTCTTTACACCTCTGTATACATGCATGCACTATACACGCGTGTAGTGGTCGTAAGACAGATCATACCCTACTGAAGAACAGATACGTGGCGTGCTTTAGGTGAAAATTCTGTTCATTGAAATCCTCTGATGATTTAGTAGTTGAGTGTTTTGCTGTAAGTGAGTATGTTATTAATTATAATAAGAGGTTGGGAAAGTTAATTATCTGTGTGTTGGTTTACCAGACAGGAACCTGACACTGGATGTAAATTAACATCGAGTCTCAGACTGTATGTACAAGATGTTGTATTATAATGAGTTCTGGTTTTTAGGTACTTGTTAGCCATATTAATTATAAAATAAAACAAAAACAATACACCAAAAATAAAATTACACCACCAAAAATAGACCTACTGACTAATTTATCTTGAGACAGCAGACTTACTTATATAGTTAATGTTTTTTTAATCATATATAAATAATAATTTATAAAAAATTATAAATATATAAATAGTGCATCCCAATAGTAAATGTTTTAATGATTATCTGCCCTCGAATAATAGTTTATTCAGTTGCTAGTTAATAATATAAATAATATTCACATTAGGGTTTTGTATGTGCTAATTGTTCTCATTAGCTGCGGTGAGCTCGGATAACAAGGTCAAAGTAAAACTGACCTTCAAGTATACTTGTCCGAAGGCTCTGAGAAGGGTTAAACTCTATTCTATGAACAAATCAGCTTGGTCCTAAGTGTATATTATGTTAGTAAGCTGTGTGCTCTGTTTAAATGTTGGGATTAAATGTGTGAATGTGCTATGAATTTGTTTTAAGCTAAAATAATTACAATACATTCAATTTTTCAATATTGTTTTTCCATGTACCATCATTGGTAAGTCAGGGTTTCTGCTTTAGTTAAGTAATCTTAGTGTGTAGGCATGCACACTTTA
The DNA here is from genome assembly GCA_024362625.1 of Silurus asotus. Taxonomy (NCBI): domain Eukaryota; kingdom Metazoa; phylum Chordata; class Actinopteri; order Siluriformes; family Siluridae; genus Silurus; species Silurus asotus. The sequence goes on along the minus strand of MU535751.1, from coordinate 2,026,855 downwards.
TGGAAAAGTGTTGTGGATACCTGACTATAAGAATTGTATGTGCTTTTTAAACATCGTATTCCATCTCTATTTCCTATTATAATAGATTCGATTTTTGTGGAGATTTGTGCTCATTCAGACACATGGATGTAGTAAAGTCAGGTAAAGCCAGGCCTTGGTTGCGGTCAGCATTCGCATTCATCCCAAAGGTGTTCAATAGGACTATATTAGACCACTCAAGACCCCATGTAAAGCATATATTCACGGAGCTCACTTTGCGTACAGTGGCATTGCTGGAACAGGTTTAAGTCTTCTAATATACAAACAAGGGGAGTGGTAGCTTAGTGACTAGGGCAGTTTAAGGAACTTTTGTACAAAAAAAAGGTTGAGTTCAAATCCCATCACTACCAAGCTTTCAGTCCTGACCCTCAAAACCCTCCATTGGTCACTTTTATATATTAATTGATTATAAGTGGCTTTTAATCAGGGCGTGATAGAAGCACATATGGCGGGAAAGATAAGTGTCCCAATACTGTTGTTCATTTAGTGTCTAATTCATGCAAGCACTGTGTAGTAATTTGTTTAAAATGTAATAAATGTGGTTCACTTATCACACAACAACATCGTTATCAAATGTGGTAACAAGTACAGCCTCACAATGAGGGTAAATCTCAACAAAAACTTGTTTGTGGGTGCTTTAAGCACAATTTCTGAGTAAAAGCATATTATTTCATATCTTTGCATCAAAATATTTGTTACATCCCTTTTCTACACATCTCTAGGTGGTGGAGTTGGGGGGCAGGGGGTCATTGGTAGACAAACATGCAGGGATGTGCTTGTGGACATGCTACGCTACTAGCTAACTACTCATTGCAAATCAGGAAAATGCTAATCAGGTGCTAATAAAGCATATTCGCTTTTTTTTAAAAATACATCTCTAATCAGTAAAAGGCTGCACAGTTAACAGATAAAAACTGCATTCTAATCTATAATAGGATGCTGCTTTAAAGCGTAGTCTGGTAAACACCTTACGAACACGGAAGGGAATGAAATATGCTCTGTAATAATCCGTTTAATCTGTGTCTTGAATAAATGCTTCTTCTCTATGACTAAACTCTGTAGAAGTTTTTTCCATTTTTCATAATTGCTTAACACAAAACAATGTGACCAAATAATTATATTAAAGAGTATTTAATGGGAAATTACATTCATAATAATGTCTTACTATAAATCTATTTATTACTTAAAGTATGAGACTTTATAACATATGCAGTTATGTTTAATGGCCAGTTGAATCTTGCAGATCGTAGAGTTTCCTTTTTTTTCCTCTTCTAACAAACTCCCAATAAACATGCAGTGCAGGTGATCAAACCCAGATCAAACCACTCTGTAAAAAAAATAAAAAAATGATGCATGTTCAGGCCATCTTTGATTTCATTGCAAACAAATTTTTAATGACATCCAAGTGTTTTGACGCAAAAGACACTTATTACACCGAAAAGAGCTAAAAAAATATTAGCAATTAAAACAAATCAATGAATGATTTCATTGTGAACTCATTTGTTATAATTGAATTTACCTTTTTCTATATCTTCCTTAAACCTTATATATATTGTATTTTTTAATTTGTTGAATTATTTCTACAGTGCAACACGCATTCATTTTTAAGTTGCTTGAATCTCTCTCTCTTTCTCTCATATATATATATATATATATATAATTTCCTGAACCAACCTCAGCCATTAGGGTTGCACAAGCCTTAGTCCCAAGCCCGGATAAATGGGAAGGGTGGCGTTAGGAAGGGCATCCAGCATAAAAACATAAGCCAAATAAAAAATGCGGATGGTCCGCTGTGGCGACCGCTAATGGGAGACGCCGAAAGAAAGTTTTTAAATATCATTTCCTGCTAGTTCATAATGTTATGGTCTTAGGATATCGTTTTACCAAAAGCCTGTATTTCCATTAAGGGCATTTGACAACTGAGCAGTTAAGGTTTAAGGGCCTTGCTCAAGGGCCCAGCAGTGTCAGCTTGCTGGTAATGGAATTTAAAATCGCAATAAAAAGTCTAATTTCTACCACTTCAAGACTCATGTATTGAATGGACTGAATAGAATTTATTGAAAGCAAATGTTTATAACAGCATTCTTTGTCATTTAGTTCAATTTATGCAAATGCTTTTATTACATTTTGCTAAAATAATAATTGAGGCTCATACTTTAATGTTCGTAACAGGCGAACAAAGTCATTGTCACAATTCATTAAATAGTTTTTTTTCTTTCATTTTTATTTGTATAGCAGTTTTTACAAAGCAGCTTTAGACAGATAAAGCAGTAATACGGTTATATAAAAGAATGTGTAAGTTATAAAAGTTATATAAAAGAATATTGCCTATAAGGTAATTTATCCCTGATAAGCCATGTTTTGGCTGTTGCAAGGAAAAACTCCATGAGAAAGTATGAGGAAAAAGAGGATCCAGACTCAAAAGGGAACCCATCCTCATCTGGGTGATATCCATTGTGACATCCATGATGATCATTCACTGTAATTACATGTCATTACAATGCACATTGATTCATTGCAGCTGTAGCGAGATAAAAGCTGGTATAAAGTTGAACACAGTGGTGCAGGGAGACAGGAAATGTTACGTATTAAAGGGAACCTCATCTTTATCTGGGTGGCACTGAATCTCCATTTATTACAGTTTTGTCATTGATTGTCCATTCATTACTGTTACAGCACATTCATTTCATTACAGTCACAATTAATTTATGTTTATCTGCCTCAGGCATCAAAAATGCATCTCTTATAGTTTATTTGGATCACTTGTTTTTTACTATTTGCTTTCACAAACTGGATTACCCAATCAGGACCTTCAAATTTCCTGTTCCTTTTTCATAGCTACAATTGAGCTACGTAGCTACAAATGAGATACAGATATTGTCTAAGTATTGCACGAGGAGAAAAATAATTGTTTATTTGAAATCTGACAAGACTTCCACTTTCAATTTGCTGTTGCTAGCATTGTTATTAAAATACATTTTAATCAATCGATTCAAAATACATATTTTGTCATAAATCGTGCTAAAAAAGAATTAAAGGCTACATTGTGTATAACAACTTTGGCTCTACTGCTCTCTATTATACGGCCACAATGCCTGAGAATATTTAATATATCAGAGTGTGACTATGGATATGGATCACGCTGTGATTTTACTTAGCATATTTCCTCACCCCGGCTTAAATGAATTCCGCGCTACATCACTGCTATCGATTTAAAGTGTGAAATCTATTTTTTTCTGCTTTGAAAGGTCAAGCATAATGAGACGTGTGTTATGAGATGACATGGCCAGGTATCGACATCTGCACTCGGCTGCATTCATTTGCGGGTTGGCGTAACACTACATTGCTACATTTTTATGCTGAGCAACAACTAATGTAATTATGGGAATAATCTTTTGTTTCTAACTAAGCCAGTACATCTGTTTCCGTTTATTGGATCATTCCGCGTTTTTCTTTTTATTTCCTGCTGTTTTTGAGCATATGCTGACAGCTCGACACACTGTGTGCACAGATTTATAGGAAACCTGTCAAGCTCTCTATTATTCTAGTACAGCTGAGGGATACCTTTATCCACAGACTCTTCCAATAATCCACAGACTCGTTTGATTTCTAATTCCAATAATGGCAGTTTTGGAAAGTTTTGTACAATTTTGTCTATGTTACTCAAACCTGCCCTTATTTTACATCGCCATAATTTCTTTTCGTTGTTGTTGCATAGATGCGTTAGTGAGATTTTCAAGTTTTAGTCCTTGTGACTTATTCAAAACCGTCTCATTGATTTATGCATGTATTGTTTATTTCAATTTTGGAATTGGGAGAATGTAGGCTAAGACCCGTGTCTTGTGAGACATGTAAGGCTGGCTTCATCTTTTTTTCATAACGCATCCCAGTGCAGTGTAACACACTCCACCTGCCCTCTTTTTCACACTCATAGATACCCTGGAACGACTCCCTCTTGAGAGACACTGGTTTCAATCCAAGGACCAATCAAATACTCTCCTACCTTGAAAGTTTATTTGCATCCTGAATAATAAAGCAAGGCAGAATAATGCCAACAGTTTGTGTTCATTTATTTTTTTTTTTCATTTAATAGATGAAAAAATATCCAGAGGAATCTAATTATGTGTCCATTGCAATAGCAATATCCAGAATGTCCATCATTGGTCCAGAATTCTGATTTAGCTCGAGAAGTTTGAGAGGATTACTTGTAATTCATATCACATACATACATATATACACTGCTCACAGCTGAAGATTTTTGACCTTGGACAGTTGATTGGCTTGTGTATACGCATTAATTGACTGCGCAGGCACGTTGCGAGTATGACCTCGGTTTGCTTTAAGAATGCAAACTAATGATGCAATTTACCGTGTGGAGTCTATGCCAATTTTTTCACAAGGTCACCTGAGGAAACACATTTCTGTGTTTGTAGTTAAATATCATCAGTAGGAAATGACCGAATTGTTGATATCTCATATCTACAATATGAGCAATCATTTGATTTACTCAATAATCATCACAGGTTTGGATGTAATGAGAAGTAAATCAGTGGCGGTGTGATGTTACGGATATTACCAGACTGAATGTCAGATGTTCAGATATTTCTCCCTTAATACGGATCAGTAACTGTGGCTTGTCAAATGCCAGGATTGATTTCTTTTTGGATTGCAGGTTCTTTTAGAAGTGCTTGAGGAATGAGAACCTATGAGACGTCATGGTCATTGGGAAATACATAGAATATTGCATAAAGATAAAAACACTTCATAGAATTGCACATTGAAAAAAAAGAGTATACAGAAAGATGAACTATATGAATAAATGGATTTTCTTATGGTCTCTTGTCACTAATGTTCGCCACTTTCTGACAAAACACTAAATACATGGTCCATACGGCAGTATTAAAACTTGTTAGTATTTTATTGTTGTGCAGGACTGAAATACTTGAGGATCTTTTTAATGCACAATAAGGTACAATAATTATATTATGGCCTTTATTTATTACCTTATTTGTTAGACATCCAGTGTTTTCGGTTATAACCTCTGTAATTCACTTCAAGATTTGTTTTTGTATCACACTTTTACCACTCAACAATGTCTCAAAGCAGTTTAAAGAGGTAAAGTGGTTACAAAATTGTATAAAAGAATGTATATGTTTATTGCCTATAAATTTGTTCCTTATAATTGTACGTTTAGTTTACAATTTTTTGCCATTTGCACATGTACGTTGCAGTACATATTGAAATTCTTGAAATATTGAAATTCAGGTTTAGTCACATTGGTTTATACAGTATTTACAGGAAATAAAATACACAAATAGACTTTTTGATACAAATATAAAAATATATACAGTGGAACCCGGTTATCTCGCCCTTGGTTCCTCGACAACTCTATTAAGTCGACGTTTTTGAAGTGGAACTGCCAAATTCTCGCTTTTTCTAAGCGATTTCTAAGCAGTTATGTCGCCGAACCCTAATATCTCGAGCACAAGGGGGGGGGAATTTGCTATTTAACGTCGGTTATCTCGGTGCAGCCGCAGAAGAACTCTCGAAAGTGGCGGAAAAATCAAACCTTACAGCTGCTCCAGGTGTTGTATTGTATACTGGTGAATCTCTGCTGTTAGTTACAGTGCCCTCCACAATTATTGGCACCCCTGTTTAAGATGTGGTCGTAAACTTCTAAAAATTCTCCTTTTTTTTAAAACAACATAGAACCCAAATGCAAAAAAAGAGAACCAACCTTTTATTTAAGTACATAACTTTGGTGGTAAGAAAATCACACATTTAAAAAAAACAAAAACTTGAAATCATGTGTGCCACAATTATTGGCACCTCTGATGTTAATACTTTGTACAACCTCCTTTTGCCAACAAGACAGCACTTAATCTCCTCCTATAACATTTCACAAGATTGGAGAACACAGAGAGAGGGATTTTGACCATTCTTCTTTGCACAATCTTTCTAGATCATCCAGTGTCCTGGGTCCTCTCATATGCACTCTTCTCTTTAGCTCCCCCCACAGGTTTTTGATTGGGTTGAGGTCTGGGGACTGAGATGGCCATGGGAGGACCTTGAGTTTGTGACTGCTGAACCACTTTTGTGTAGATTTTGCCACATGTTTTGGAAAATTATCCTGCTGAAAGACCCAATGACGACCCATCTTCAGCTTTCTGGCAGAGGCCATCAGGTTTTTATTTAAAATATCCTGGTACTTCAAAGCGTTCATAATGCCATGCACCCTAACAAGGTTCCCAGGGTTTTTGTAAGAGAAACAGGCCCACAGCATCACAGATCCTCCACCATACTTCACGGTGGGCATGAGGTGCTTTTCGGCATACTCATCTTTTGTTTTACGCCAGACCCACTTAGAGTGTTTGTTGCCAAAAAGCTCAATCTTAGTCTCATCTGACCAAAGCACACGATCCCAGTTGACGTCCCAGTACCGCTTAGCAAACTCCAGACGTTTACGTTTGTGAGTGTTATTGAGAAAAGGCTTTTTCCTTGCATGCCTCCAAACAGCTTGTTGGCATGTAGAGAGCGTCTGATGGTTGTTTTGGAGACTCTGTGACCCCAAGATGCCACTCTTTGATGCAATTCTGTGATGGTGAGCTTGGGAATTTTTTTTACTTCTCTAACCATCCTCCTCACTGTGTGTTGTGGCAAGATAAACTTGGGACCTCTTCCAGCCTTGTTTGTCACTGTTCCAGTTGTTTTAAACTTCTTAATGATTCCTTTGACTGTAGATACCAGCAAGTTAAGGCGAGGAGCTATTTTCTTGTAGCCATTGCCTGACTTATAAAGGTTGACACACATCTGCCTTACTTGAATGGTGTGTTCTCTTGTCTTTGCCATGTTGACAAATGGGTAAGAGAATTAGGCCTCTGTGTCACGTGAATCCGTGATGCGCTTTGGGAAGAAAAGCGCAGCCGTTAAGAGAGTGCCGGTGGGAAGACACGTACCGGGATGCGCATGCGCGATAACAACGACCACCGTGAACCAACATATACCAACAATAACGGACAGTGAGAGTGTGAAAGTTTAAATAGGAGCTGGTGATGATGATAAACGAGCTCCATATGTGCGCGATTGAAGCGGAGCTGCAGAGAAAGCGGCCGAGAAAACACCTGACAAGCTGAAGGGGACTGAAGGGGGCGTGGCAGGTGGATTCCTGACAGATAAACATGTACTGTATGTATTTTTATAGCATGCCTTCATCAAACAAATCACGGCAACGCTGTTGTGTAAAAAAACATTGCCGCTATATTGCCGCTATTTAGATTTTCGTTTATCTCGATCATCTGTAACCTCGATGCTTTTTGGCGACCCCCTAGGACATCGACATAAC
>MU535751.1:1989893-2014893 GCA_024362625.1 Silurus asotus | reverse complement strand
CACATATGGAGCTCGTTTATCATCATCACCAGCTCCTATTTAAACTTTCACACTCTCACTGTCCGTTATTGTTGGTATATGTTTATTCACAGCGGTCGTTGTTAACGCGCATGCGTATCCCGGTACGTGTCTTCCCACCGGCACTTTCTCAACGGCTGCTCTTTTCTTCCCAAAGCCACGCCCTACTAACACTACGAACACTAGCACTAACTAACAGCAGAGATTCACCAGTATACAATACAACACCTGTAGCATCTGTAAGACGAGATTTTTCCGACACTTCCGCGGAAATTATATACATAGCACACTTTTTCACACAATTCACACTTTTTTGTTATGTATATAATTCCATATATAATTCCACATGTGTTCATTCATAGTTTTGATGCCTGCAGTGTGAATCTACAATTTTCATAGTCATAAGAATTGAGAAAACTCTTTGAATGAGAAGGTGTGTCCAAACTTTTGGTCTGTACTGTGTATGTATCAACAAAAGTAATGATTTATTCAAATGAAAACCCTGCAATGAATATATTAAATATGCCCTTTATTCCCTGATTTGTCACCTAGGATAATATATGTTCCATTTTTAATAAATACATCTTTGAAGAATAGATAACTGATGATAATTGATGAAGCAAACAAACACAGCATGCCATTCTGAACAGTACTGCATCTCTTTTTTTTCTTTTTCATTGAATCGTTTGAAATGCGGCAAATGAGAAATGAGTCGTGCTTTGCATAATCCGTTTAGAAAGGAAATAAAAGGTTTTAATTAACATAATATATCTGATACGGTAGTAGTCTAGTTAGCTGCTTTCTTATTAAGCGGGGAAAAGGATCAAATACTTGAATCCCCATTTGGGTGATGATTTTATACAGCCTTTTTGTTGAGTCTTTATTTTTATTTTTTTTATAATTTCTTATATAATATTGTGCTTTTGCCCAGTTTCATACTTTTACATTGTTGTATGTTCCAGACATATGAAAAGGCCACCCATCATCAATTGAAGCTATTTTATGTAATCAGTAAATATAGTTTGTGGACTCACGAATGAGTAGATTTGCATCTGGGTGTCCCATGTAGTTGTACAGGGTGGACAATTTTGGCATCATTACCAGTTCGGACATCATGATCGTGTCCCTTTGCCTCAAGCGATTACAACATAGGTGTGTAATTTTGAAGTTACAGTTCAACACATGGATGATGTGTGCTGTGGAATGGAGAGGCGAGGACTTCTTACAATGGCAGCTTAAACAGCCTCGATATTCTCTGGTGTGAGGGCCGTTCCAACACCACCTGGAAACTTCTTTTTAAATGCTGAACCCCTTCATGTCTTAACTGGGAATGAGGCAGAAATTGCCTTTTCCGTAGCGCTTGTTCGTTTAAAGGTAGGTTTTACAGCGAATGTTCTTTGCGCACCACACCACTGCTCCGTTATAACTAATGGCAAGGGGTTCCAAACAAACTCGCAGTTCCAAACAATTGTCAGTGTCCCGGGGTTGCCAACTCCTAGTTCTAAAATTTCCCCTTTCCCTGCAACATGTTTGGTGTGCCTAAATATTGGGTCTGCAATTTTTATCATTTGACATGACATACAGTTGACATACGGCCTAGACAGTCGGCCGAGTTGTTTTTAGTGGATCTCGTGCTTCAAGAGCGGAAAAATCTTACTGGGAGACGACGAGAGATCAGGTAGACCTTCAATGACCTCGTCTCTTGAAAATGTCAAAACAATTTGGCAACTTGTGCATCAGAAAGCAAACCACATGGTCTTACTTCTGGATGCATCCTACTCTCCAGATTCTGTTCCTGAGGACTTCGCCCTCTTCCTGAATGTAAAGCGCACATCGCAGCAGGTGCTTCACAATCTTTGAAAAGAAGACTTCCAGGACACTTCCAGGCAGGAAGGCTGGGAGCGCTGTGTTGCTCTGGAAGTGGATTGTTTTAAAGGTGATATATAAAGTACAGAGCTAGTCTTACAACAATTTTTATTCACCTCACGTATATAAAATCTATATTCATCTTTTATCAGAAGACTTTATAATCACCCCCCATCCCCAATAATCAGTTGGCCTGGAGCTCCCTATTCCATTTCCTGTGCTGATTCTAAGCATCACACTTTATTAAACCCTTCTGTGATCCATGAGACTTCCTTCATATTCTGTGTATAAAATAAAGATGCACAAAGTAGATTTCTTATTAATTACTTTCTGACCTTACATGCTAAGTCATGCACGGTAGATGAAAATGAGCCGTTGCTGTGATGGATTGTTCGCAACGGTTAAATTTGTCCAGCAGTAGGTCGGATCAGATTGCATTGCTCTGGCTTATTAACTTCTGTGAATGAAAATGAAATACAGAGGAAGTAACCTAATGAGTGCAGTGTCATCTGAAGCACCAGTTAAGGACAATTGCGACAATTTCTCTAACCTCAGTGCCATTAAAAAAAACTAGCAATGCAATGAAAACCCATTTATTATTATTATTATTATTATTATTATTATTATTATTATTTTTATTATTATTGTTATTATTACCTCTATGGATTCTCTTCTCTCACTGCCTAATTATGCTATTCTTTGAAGAAAGGAAATGAGATATAATGCAAGGTAATAAACATTCAGCAGCTGCCTGTAGTTTCATTTGCATTTCGCACATAATGTGGATTTTTTTTTAAACACGCTTCCTGCTCTCGTTTGTTGTTATTATGGTTTTGCAGTATTTAGTTTGTGGTCGTCTGTGAGCCGTGGTTTTCTGTATCCTTTGGGTCAAGTCATAATCCATAACTTTTTTTTATTTAATCCATAATAAATCCATAATTGTAGAAATGAGTGCTACAAGGAAAGTTTCATAAGTCATTACTCTTGCAATGCATGAGGTTTGTTAGTGTAAGTAGGATGCTTTTATCATTTTTAATAGAAAGTCCACAGTTTTGTTTTGCACTATTTCCAGAAAGGGCCAGCTGAAAAGATTATTTAAAACATGGTGGATGAGGAATAGTTTATGATAGGAGTCTTGTCAGGATTTTGGTGACAGACCAGTTTGTGGGAATTTGGGAACGTGTGTGTGTGTGGACAAATCACTACATGATTTCTTGCTGTGACAATATATTCAGTTAACTGCCAGCATTGATCTACAAAGAACTAAAAAAAAATATATATTTCACAAAGATAGAAATAAGGACATTGGCTGGTGTCATTTTATTAATGGAAAAAATATATATTCAGCTTTTTTTCTATCAATTAAGTTTGATGTAGTGGTCAATATGCTGCATTAATCATTTTTTAATGGACAGTCCTAAAGACAAAGCCTGTGTGTGGTTGTGTGTTTGAAAGCATTTACATGTATATGTGCGAACATATGTCAACATGTCCCTTATTTGATTCTAGATGATAGCATAATCTTTTATTATTATTATATTATACTGCTATTGTTTTTTTGCACAAATCCTTGTATTTTACATTTTTTTACATTACAATACTCAGTTCTTTCCTACACACTGCACTGTGTAATATACAGTAGTTTACTGGTGGTGCTTTTTTGTGTTTTGTGTATTTGTCCTACACCGTCTTGTGTTGTCTTTGCACTGCCTGTCTTACACTGTTTGCACCAGGTTGCACACGCTGCACTTTATGTGGCGAGGACACTCACTAGTCCTCGGCTCTGTGTTTTTTTTTGTTATGTGGCGTTATGTTGTAAATGTAGCACCAGGGTTCCTGGAGGATTTCACTGTGTACTGCGTCAGCTATATATGATAGAAATGACAATAAAAGCTTCTTGACTTGACTTGACTATAATTTAATTTGCATTTATAGCCAAAGACAGAGAAACAAACAACACATTTTTTATTTTTTTTTTTGACAGACAATTTCAGAGATAGAAAAGGTTCTAAAGTTGAAATGTATACGTTTAGTACCTATACATTTGTTTTTTCTAAGTTCTACTCTAATGAGTGAGCCAGTGGTGATGACGAAAAACTCAGAGATGATATGAGGAAGAAACCTGAGCGGAACCAGCCTCAAAAGGGAACTTCATGGATCTTCATTGGCTGTACATGTGGAACCATCTTCAGGTGTGCAGAGTGGTTTTCAGTTGAAGAGAACTCTAACTAGGGGTAGGACATCGGCAGATCCGAAGGGAAGAATGGTGAGCACTGGCCAATAGTACCTCGGGAGTACATGAATTACAGTAAGTATTTTTAATATTAAATTCAGTGGTGAACGGTAAAAAATAGGAATGGACAAGGGAAAAAAGAAAAAGAGACAGATGAAGCAAGCGAGTGTTTTTTCACGATGTCCAGATCGCACCCTGAACTCAGATACTCCCCATCAGTCACCACAATAGGCTCTGATCTTTACTGTTTCAGACAGATGTATGACTCTCCAGATGATGGGAACTGACATAAGAAGTTTAAAGGGTGCTTTTTAGGTCTCATGACTCAACTGCAATTTCCCAGAATTCCACTGTTCAGAAATGCAATAAAACAGGCAGGTTTAATATCGTCTGGTGAAATGCAACTTACAGCTTAAATTCATAAGATGACTCCAGAAAGTCAAGTCAAGTCAAGTCAAGTCAAGTCAAGCCAAGTCAAGTCATAGCTCTTTTCACAACAGACATTGTCTCGAAGCAGTTTAACAGAATTTATAAGGTTAACAATGTGTATTTATTTCCTGATGAGCAGCCATGGCGACTGTGGCAAGGAAAAACTCCATTAGATGTTATGAGGAAGAAACCTTAAGAGGAACCAGACTCAAAAGGGGAACCCATCCTCATTTGGGTGACATCAAGAGTGTGATTATAAATCTTTTAAACATGAGCACTGGAATGTAAGAATATGAGTAAAGTTCTTTCTACAGTCTTATACAGTTTTATACAAGAAGGACACTTAAGGTTGCTGGAGGGGTGAGAATAATTCTTTTTTGTATTGTATGTAATACAATAAATCGTTTTTATTGCAAATATTACTTTTTTTAAATTATTATTGATGAATAAGGCTGCATGATTGCATCTGTGAAATGTAGAATTCCAGTACAAGAGATATGCACAAGCTTCAATTTCTTCACACCATATATATAGTTTTTATAGAATATAATCATCCTCCTTTGAAATACTTTATCTGTCATACAGCCTGAAATCAAAACACACTCCAAAAACATTTTGACCAAAACAAATTTTGCCAAACATCAAACAAATAAACGAAAAAAGCCAACAGTTCTGAAAAAGTAATAAAAAAAGAAAAACTAGAACAACAGGGTCGGAAAAATCATCAGTCCCCTGATTTAATTCTTTGCAGAGCCGAGCGCTGTGTACATTAATTTTAATTACAGATTGCTTTAATTACAGTCATTAGTCATTGTGGATTAGTCTGTACTGGCTTTGCACACCTAGATTGAGGAATATTTGTCCTTTTCTTCTTGTAGAATTGCTCAGTCATTGTTCAGTCATTGTTCTGTCAGATTTCGGGGTGGGCAGCAGTGGACTGCTCTCTTTAAGCCCATCCACAGATTTTTACTCAGATTTATTTTATGTTCCTTTGGTGGGTGTGTTCAGGATTATCTTCTAGCAGAGGGTTGAAAGTTTTCCTCAAGAATTTGGATGTACATTGCAGCATCCAGTTTCTTTTCAATCCTGATCAATTGCACTATCCCTGCTGCCACCACCATGCTTCACAGAAGACACTGTTTAATGTGTTTTGGATGGCCAGCTGTGTTTGCTTTTCATCATACAAAGAGCTTGAGGTTCAGTCTAAAAAAGATCAGATTTGGTCCCCACATACCTTTTTCCAGATGGCATCAGAATCTTCCCACAGTGTTTTTGCATGTTTTCTACCGATCATCGATGGCTCCTCAGTGGAAATTGTCAAGAGCACCTAATTCCTTGGTGTTCATCTGGCGGATAACCTCACCTGGTCACTCAACACCAACGCAATCACCAAGGAAGCCCAGCAGCGTCTCTAATTTCTGGGAAGGCTAGGGAAAGCTCATCTCCCTCCCCCCATCCTGACCATGTTCTACAGAGGAACCATCCTGAGCAGGTGCATCACTGCCTGGTTTAGGAACTGCACCGTCTCGGATCGCAAGACCCTACAGAGGATAGTGAGGACAGCTGAGATGATCTTTGGAGTCTATTTCCCCTCCATCATGGACATTTACACCACACGTTGCAAAGACAACAGCATTGTGGACGACCCCACACACCACTCACACACACTCTTCACCCTCCTGCCATCAGGAAAGCGGTTCTGAAGCATTTGGGCCTCACATCCAGACTTTTTCCCGCAAGCCATCAGGCACCTCATCACACAGAACTAAACTGAAACTCATACACACACACACACACACACACACACACACACACACACACACACACACACACACACACACACACACACACTCAATCAACAGAGTGTTACTGAACTGTACAACCTGAACTCAAACACACACTCATTACTCATCTCAATCTATTCCACCACCATTTATTTACTATTTATACTTAACCATATTATAGGTTTCCCTGGTGGTCTAGTGGTTAGGATGCGGCGCTCTCACCGCTGCGGGCCGGGTTTGATCCTCGGTCAGAGAACTAACCCCAGCTATTAGGGTTGCACAAGCCTTTTGCCAGTCCCAAGCCCGGATAAATGGGGAGGGTTGCGTTAGGAAGGGCATCCAGCATAAAAACATGTGCCAAATCGAACACGTGGATGATCAGCTGTGGCGCCCCCTAATGGGAGAAGCTGAAAGAAAGTTATACTTAACCATATTATACCGTTTACATGCTGTTTTTTTGCACCTCTTGACTGCTGCTACTGCTGTTTTTGCACTGCATTGTGTTTTAATATACTCTTGTTTTTTTTATAGTCCTCGTTTCACAGTACTATATATTCATAGTATACAGTAGGTCGGCACTATTTTGTGTTATGTGTGTATTGTCCCACACTGTCCTGTGTTGTCTACACTAGGTTGCACTTGATGCACTTAATGCAGCTTTATGTTGTGTGTTGTAGCTCTATGCTGTTGTTTAGTGTAGCACCAGGGTTCTGGAGGTACCCTGATTACTAATTGTGGCGTCTTCTATAGCGTACCCTGCCATAGAATTCAGCTCTGTGTGAAGCTGCTGAGGTAGTTGTCACATGCTCAGACCATCCAGTCCTGGTCATAAAGCCCTCTACGTCCTACAAAGTTGCCATTGGCCATCTTGATAGTTTTTCTGTTCAATGTTCTCTGGCTCTAGGCAATGTGTTGGCAATACCACAGACTTTCTACTTTTTAAAGCTGCTCTGACCAGTACTCTGATGGATTACTAAAGCATTGAAAATCATTCTGTAGCCTTTCTCCTGCCTTTCTACAACTTCTACAAAACCCAACCATGGTGAATTCTTTGCAGTACCATGCACTAATCGGTAAGGAACAAATGGTTTTATTTGGAAGTAATTAAATCCAATACAATTGAGGTTAATTGGGCCAGTAGGCCTGGTGTTGGACCTGGAAGTTGATTGGTTGCACCTGAACAAATTTATAATAGTATGCTTCAAGTGGCTGATCTACCAAACTAGGTATTTTAACATTTCATTGAATTATTAATCCTCTAGAATGTTTAAAAAAATTATTCTCATTCTGATGATAAGGGTTATAATGTGCTGAATAATAGTTTTGGCTAAATGTATTTTATTTTCTAAGTTCTAATGTGACAAAAGGTAAAAATTTTCACAGGGTATAATTCACTGTCATACCAGAAAATGTGTGCTATTGAAAGTGGCCATATAATAACTACAACAACAACAATAATAATACTAATAGTGTTTTAAACTACTAACTTTATAGCCATTTTTGAAACATTTCTCCACTCCTTTGTACACATCAGATGCAAATAAATAAAGATTTAAAATTTCACTTAGCAATTAACAATATGAACAAATACAGATAACCAAGCTACATAATGTATTTAGACAGCTTCGGCAAGTATTAGGTAGCAATCATATATACTATATTTATTGTATTTTTTTTTATCTTTTCCTCTCTGTTTTCAGTTATATATTTCGCATATTTTCCACATTTTATGTTGCAGCCTTATTCCAAAATGGATTAAATTCAATATTTTTCTCAACATTCTACAAACAGTACCCCATAATGAAGCCATGAAAGAAGTTTGAAATCTTTGTAAATTGAGGAAAAATTTAACACCAAAAAAAAAAATCACGTACACAAATATTTACAGACAGTCCACCTGTGGTAAATTAAATTGATTGGACATAATTTGGAAATGCACACACCTGTCTATATGCGGTTCCACGGTTAACAGTGCATGTCAGAAAACAAACCAAGCCATGAAGTACAGGGAATTGTCTGTCGACCTCCGAGACAGGGTTGTATCGAAGCATAGATCTGGGGAAGGGTACAGAAAAAATTCTGCAACTTCGAAGATCCCATTGAGCACACATAGCCTCAATCATCTGTAAATAGAAGTTTGGAACCACTAGGACTCTTCCAAGAGTCCTTCTGGACAAACTTGAACTTGTTTGTACATCTCTGGAGAGATCTGAAAATGGCTATTCACTGATGCTCCCCATCCAACCTGATGAAGCTTGAGAGGTTCTGCAAAGAAGAATTGGAGAAACTGCTTAAACTCAAAAAGACTTGAGGCTGTAATTGATGCCAAAGGAGCTTCAACAAAGTATCGAGCAAAGGCTGTGAAAACTTATGTACATGTGATTATTAATACATTTGCAAAGATTTTTAACAAACTTTTTTCACACTGTTATTATTGGGTATTGTTTGTAGAATTTTGAGGAAAATAATCAATTTAAATGGGGGTTATGTGGAAAAAGTAAAGCTGTTTGAATATTTTCTGGATGCACTGTAAATATCCCTTATAAAATTGCTGGTAAAAAAACATTTTTAAACTTTAATGTGATATAACAATGGACAAGTGAAAAACAGGATGATTCAAGAAAAAAAGATGCTACATTTTAAAATCATGGTCAAATGCAATAATTTTATCAAGATTTTTATTTCTTTTTTACAACAAACATGATATGATTACAATATCTCAAATTGCAAATAATGAGGGTTGTGTAGATGTGTTATATCTGTAGAAAAATGTCACATGGTCCTTGTTCTGCACTTTGTCTAAAAAAATTCACAAAAATACCAATTTATTATTACATTATATAATATAATAATCGTTTTTTTCCGAATTTGTAACCTAATAATAAAAAATGTTTTAAAAAATGGTCATATCTTAACTTTTTTTAAAAACATTTTTGTTCTTTTTCTGCCACATCTTTTCTTAGTGGGATATTTCTTGTTTAACAGGAACAATTTACTCCTTGGTTTCTTTATTTGTATTCATTTTTTCTAACTAAGGGGTAAATAAACAGCTATTAAAGCTACAGTCAATCTTTCCTCCTTCCTCAGAGTGTACTCAATCATATGTGATGCTGAGTAAGTTGTTGTTGCTGGGTAATTGCTGGGCTTTTGGAGAAAAATTTATTGATTTTAGCGGCTTGTCTGCATCTTGGCACGGGTTCATGTGTCTCTGTGTGTGTCTATGAGAAGCAGCTAAGGTTGTAGTGGGTAAATGAGGCAGCAGTAATACTGAACAAACTGTAGTCGGGAGATCGAGTGTGTATTAATGCATTGAGTTGGATGATCAAAAAGGAAGATTTGTGTTTTTTTAATTGCTTTATTTTCTGCCTTTGATAGCGAAAATCAATTTTTAGCAATTTCAGCTTAAAACCACAGCCAGGATTCATGGATTTACAACATAGAGTTTAAATTGCCAATAAAATGCATTTAGACACATTAACAAATTAGGGTTTTCCTGGAAATATATACAGTATATTGTAATTTATATGTACAGTATACCATTTTTTCTTACTTTGTAGTTCAGTATATCTATCTATCTATCTATCTATCTATCTATCTATCTATCTATCTATCTATCTATCTATCTGGCTGTCTGGCTGTCTGTCTGGCTGTCCGTCCGTCGGGCTGTCCGTCCGTCTGTCCGTCCGTCTATCTATCTATCTATCTATCTATCTATCTATCTATCTATCTATCTATCTATCTATCTATCTATCTATACTGTGTATTGATTCCAAATATCCTATATTCTTTTTATTTCAGCAGTAATAAATGCAGAATATAGGAGTATATATAGACATTTTGAATTCATACTAAAACAGAGCTTATTAAAATTAGTATATAATAATATAATAGTATATAATAATGCAGGCTTGAACTGAATACATTTTGGGATTAAATGTATGTGACAATCAGAACCCAAATCAGACGAACTACACAGTGGGGGAAGTAATTATTTGATCCTTTGCTGAATTAATTTTACCTTCTTACAAAGAAATGAACAGTGTAGAATGTTTATGGTAGATTTTTTTTAACAGAGACAGAATATCAACAAAAAATCCGGAAAAAAAACATTTATAAATTATTTTGTATTTGATTTAGTGAAATAATTATTCGATTCTAATGCAAAATTTGACTTAGTAGTGGATTAAAAAACCCTTACAGGCAAGGACAGTTGACGGACGTTTCTTGCAGTTAGTCACCAGGTTTGCACACATCTTAGGATAGATCTTGGTCCACCCTTCTTTATAGACACTCTGCAAATCCTGAAGGATTTTTGTTCAGCAACTCAAAGTGTAATCATCTTCCACAGATTTTCTATGGGATTAAGGTCCGGAGACCGGCTAGGCCACTCTAGAAGCTTAATGTGCTTCGTCTTAAGCCACTTCTTAGTTACCTTGTCCATATGTTTTGAGTTATTTGAATGAGGCCAGAATATTCTCATCCAAGATTCTAAAGCACATAGCCCCATTCATCGTCCGCTCAATGTGGTGAAGTCTTCCAGTACCCTTAGCAAAACAACAGCCCCAAAGCAGAAGGTTTCCAGCTCTACATTTAACACTGGGGATGGTTTTCTTGGTGTGGCCAAACACGAGTCAAGTTGATGCCAATGAGCTCAGTTTTGTTTTAATCTGACCACATCACCTTCTCCCACCTGGCAAACTTTAGATCGGCCTGCACATGTGCATTCTTGAGCAGGGGGACCTTGCAGGCACTGTAGTACTTCAAACCATTAAGTCAAAACCAATGGTTTTCTTGGTGACTGTAATCCCAGCTACCTTGAGATCATGAATAAGGTCCTTCCATGTAATTCTGGGCTGATCCCTCATCTTTCTCTAAAGCATCCGATTTTGCATTGAAGTCAAGAGACAGATGGATTTATCTTGTATTTCTTCCATTTTTGAATTATTGCGCCAACAGTGGTCTCTTTCGCTCCAAGCTTCTTGCTGATGGTCTTGTAACCCATTCCAGCCTTGTGCAGATCGACAATATGGTCCCTGAAATTCTTTGACAGCTCTTTGGTATTGACCTGTAACAATCACAGTTACACTATATGGGCAAATGTACTAGGGCACCTGTTCTTCAACTCTTGCCCCAAAGTAGGACACACACAATTGTATCTTTGGATGCATTAGCATGAAATTTTCCCTTCACTTGGACTAGTAGACCCAAACCTGCTCCAGCATGACAATGTACAAATCCACCTCCTATAAGATATTGTGAAGTAGTTGCTCGGTGGTTACACTTTTGATCAGAAGGTTATAGGTTCAAATCCCAGCACCACCAAACTTCCCCTGCTGGGGCTTCAGACAGGGTCCTTAAACCTCAACTGCTCAACTTGTATAAATTAGATAATAATTGTCGCCATGAACGAGGGCATCTGTCAAATGCCATAAAAGTTTATATGGTTTGTAGTGGAAGGTTTGAGTGGCTTGTTATCGAGCATTGACATCAACCCTTTTAGACACTTATGGGATGATTTGGAGCGCTGACTGCATCCCAGTCCTCCTCATCAGTAGGTGCACCCAAATCAATACCTGACTTTACTAACACCTTTCTGGTGAATACTGAATGACCACAAATCTTAACAAGCACAATGCAAAATCTAGTGGAACATCTTCCCACAAGAGTGCAGGTTCTATAGAGGAAACTGTGGAATAATTGTGGAATGGGATGCTTAAAAAGCACATATCAATCTTATCAAGTGTCTACGATCACGTGTATATATAGTGTTTTTGTAATTTTCATCTCCTATTTCTTTCCTTTCGGTGCATAACTTTCTCTTTGTCACTCAAAACCATACAGATGATGTGCAGTACAGACGGTATGAGCGATCAATTCATCTCTATTTATCTTTTCTCTCTGCCCTCTATTTGCTTTTACATTCAAGTCTACAGACTTTTATATATTAATGATTTATCAAAAGTATTGATCCATAGATTTATATTCTCACCTATTACCACAGCATAGTGTAATCGTCTGATTCAATATTTAAGCTGCTTGAGAAATCCTTTCAATTTTCACACAAACAACAACAACAACCTTCATAAGGATTCATGTGAAGCAGAAGGGGAGGTTTTCTGGTCGAGCAAAACTGAAAAAGAAAATAGAGAGGCTTAAAAGTTTCCTTTGTGATCATTAATTAGATAATAACTTGAATAATATTCAGATGTATACTTTAAACAAATGTCTAGGATTCATTTAGTTGCGTCTCAAACACATTTTTAATTAACAAGATGCACAAGTACGACATACAGCCAATGTTTAAGTTGTACTGAAAGATATAAGGTGTTATTACAGTGTAATTACAGTGTTACTACAGTGTTATTACAGTGTTATTACTTTGCTATATAATTAAAAATTTATTAGTTTCTGTTTTATTTTATTTATCTATCACCAAAAGATAAAGTATTTACAAAATCACATACATGCAATATGAATCTGGATATTTATTGTAAATGGAAAATTGACCCTATCTCTCTCTCTCTCTCTCTCTCTCTCTCTCTAAATCTTACCCTTTTCTCTCTTACTCTTTCCAAACCTCCTTTAATGATTTTTTTAAATAGATTTTGTCTTTCTTTATATCAGTTTTTCTGTTTTATTTTATTTATCTATCACCAAAAGATAAAGTATTTACAAAATCACATACATGCAATATGAATCTGGATATTTATTGTAAATGGAAAATTGACCCTATCTCTCTCTCTCTCTCTCTCTCTCTCTCTCTAAATCTTACCCTTTTATCTCTCACTCTTTCCAAACCTCCTTTAATAATTTTTTAAATAGATTTTGTCTTTCTTTATATTAGTTCAATTTTTTTGTTTTGTTTGCTGTTGCTTTTGTAATTTTGTTTCTGCAAATAAAAGAGAGTGAAATGCAGAAAAAGATAGACAGATTAAAAAAAAGATTGTCAGTACATCTGACAGGTTGTTTTGGCAGATTGTCACCAGCGTGAGGTTGTTTGTTCTCAGCAGGAGAGCAGTATGGTGAACGGGAGACCTTTTTTCCTTTCTGCTCGCCCTCTACAGCGCCCCCTGCAGGAATCACATTGACCTTAGCATCTGGTTGAACTTGTTTATTTGTTAGGGGTTGCAAACTAATTAAAATCAGGCATTGAATTGCAGTGTGCTCTCTCACATTCAGTTGTTTGTCACATTGAAGGACAAGTTTGTCGGATTTTTCAAATTGTTTATAATTTATACTCATCAGTTGAGAACCTTTTTTGAGACCTTATTCATGATTGGATGTTATTTATCCAATCATGAATAGTGGCATTGCTCTTGAAACCAAATGATCAATTGATGGTATGTTCTGGATTAAATCTAGCACAAATTGATAGGTAATTTATTCGCACTTGGCTAGCTAGCTAGTCAATATGCAGTTTCGAAATTGTCGAGGTGGAAAATGATTAAATATATTTAATCAAAAATTGAGAAGGTTTTTAGTGTACTTCGACTTTTTTTTTTACTTGAGTATGTTTTGTATTGACCTTAATTACTCTTTTAAATCATAATCTTTACTTACAAAAAGAAAAAAAATAACGAAAGGGGAAGAAAATCCTTTTCGTGCCCCGGATGAAAAATGAATTTTTTTTCTCGAGTAATCTTGTTTGTGTAATTTAATTTATCAGAAACAAATTAGGAATTTAGACTGATGAAATAAAAGCAGTTCACATTGCTGAGGCTTCACTAGCTTATATAATTTATCAATGTCTAGAGTGGCAGTTATATTAGATACCCCAAAGGAGCCAGTATTAGACTCAGCATACTTTTTTGTACCTGACCTGCCTGTTAGTCTCTTTCTGTCAGAATGAAGGAACAGTGAAAGACAGAAATATTTTAGCGACTTGCTGCAGTGTTGGGACTGAACAATTATACACACCGGATACACATTTTGTGGGCTCACACATGTTTTATTGACTTACTGTGTTTTTAAAGGGAAAAAGAAGTAGAGAGGTGAAGAGGGTAAGAGAGTTTGTGTGTGAGATGCGAACTGGATGAACTCTGGGCTTCTGGGCCGTAGCACCTGCCACTGTTGCTGCTGCCTTTATTTAGATAGGAAGAGAGTAAAATAAACAACATTAGAGGAAGCATTACCTTCTTCAGTTCTGCTTGTGCCACAGTCCTGTATTTACTCTCCCATCTTTTCATGGACATTAAAGAGCTTCTGCATTCATTTTTATCCACGTATTCACCAGTTGTGCCCTTCTCCAATATGTTTGCTGGCTTTCCACAACAGTGGTGCTGAACTGGCACTGTCCATTCAGCACCGCTTTGGCAGATGTGTTCAGAGTGAACTTCTCTTCTCTTCTCTTCTCTTCTCTTCCTTGTTCTTCTCTTTAAGTATTCTACCAAGTTTAAGTTGTACTTCATGAGGATCAGACTCTCTCTTTCTTTCTTTCTTTCTTTCTTTCCTTCTTTCTTTCTTTCTTTCTTTCTTTCTCTCACACATTTGTGTGAACTATCACGCTCTCATTCACTCCCTTAAGTCAGACACACTAATCCTTTTTCATGTGTCACAGCTGTCTGAGGCAGCGAGTAAAGCGAAGGCTTTAGAGTTGAAGACTGTAAGAACTGACTGCATGGATCGCTTCACTTTCTCTCAGCAGACTCTGCTCTTGATCTTACATGTGTTCATGCTTTCACTTGAAACATATTTCATCTTTTCAGAACTGAAATGTGATTGGGCACTAAAAAGAAAATTAGAAATATAGGCAAGGTTAATTGAGAACAAGGACAAATTAGTAGTGGCTGTATCTGTATACACATACACACACACACACACACACACACACACACACACACACACACACACACACACACACACACACACACACACAGAAGGGTTTCAGAAATTTCAGTTAGCATGTCCATTTATTTCCTACCAAACCCTCTTTACCTCAAACTCTTGGTTTTGTGTTTCTTTTCTCTTATTTTTTCTCTTCTACAGCTGATATCACGCCATTTCAGGGTCCACAGTCAAAAAGGAATATAAATCACCTCTCAGTATAACGTCCCTGTGTGCAAAGGGGTTGTTTGGCAGTAGAGATGCATATTTGAATAAGAAGAACTGAAAGAAGACTTTCTCATTATCTTTTCGTTTCCTGGTCTTTCACATGGCTGTTCTTTTCTAGTGAAACTACACAATTTTTTCGCTTTCTATTACCATGAGTCACCCTCTGTAGAAGGTGTTGACATTCTCCATCTTTTCTTTTCTTCACTTTTTTCCTACACGTTCACCTGAAATTATGCAAAGCTCTAAAGCTGCCTAACCTGCTGTTGTAATACAAAATATACATGGTAAGGAGATCTTATAAAGCAATCTAAGAGACAAATAAAGACTTAGATCACTTGTACAGTTATAGATTTTTGTTTTGGTGATTTAACTGCATGGGTAAATCAAAAAAATAATTTTGGTCTCAGGTTTTACAAGTTAAATGAAAACCAGTTAAAGAAGTTAAAGATGGCGGATTTTGTCAATAAGTGTACCTGTGTTGCCAGGTGTGAAATAACTCCTCAAACATCAATGTAAGTCATGAAAGGGAAAGACTTGCTAGATTGATAAATCATCTGTAAAGTATTTGTCATCTTACTGTACCTACTGTACCTTCCTTTTAAATGAGTATGGAATTAAACAGTCATGCGTTTTCATATATAACATATTTACTTTTGTTCTGAAGCAAATATGCCAGTCAAATGATTAGATGCATGTAAGTTATAAAGCAATATTATATCTACAGGAATTCCCAGAGGTGTTGAGTGCTTGTTGGCGGCTTTTCCTTCACTCTCCATTCCAACTAATTCCATCCAAACTGTATTTAGATTGGGAGATTGTGAAAGCCAGGTCATCTGATGTGTTTGGGGTCATTGTCCTGTTGGAAAAAAATAGGATGGCAAGTTGTGGCAGCCATGGTGGTTAAGTGTGCCCTCAACAGTGACACCAACAGTGTCACCAACAAAGCACCACTACACCGCCACACCTCCTCCTCCATGCTTCACATTGGGAACCACTCAAACAGAAACCCGTTATTCATCCTCATTACATCTAACAAAGACATGGTGGTTATACCACAAATCTCAAATTTGGACTCTTTGTAGAAAAGGTCAGTTTCTCACTGATATTAAGTCAATTTCTTGTGTTTCTTGGCCCAAAAACGATTGTGTTCTTTTAAAAAAAGAATTGCCTCAAGAATTCAACCATGAAAACCTGACTCAAGTCTCCTCTGAACAATGGATGGTAAAATATGTCTGTCACTTAAACTCTTAGAAGCATTTATGTAAATTAGTGGTTTATGAGGGAGGTTATTCTAATAAACTTATTGCTTGCAGCAGAGGTAGCTCTCAGTCTTCATTTCCTGGGTCGGACCTCACGAGAGCTTGTTTCATCATAAAGTATGATTGTTTTAAGACTGCACTAGGAGATACATTTGAAGTTCGTGAGATTTTTTTGGATTGATTTACCCTCATTTCCTAGAGTAATAATAGTCTTTTCTATTTACTAAGTGTTAGTTAATATTAATTATTAGCCATAATATGGATTGGTACAGTAGGTATAATAATAGCACTGTCATGGCTATTGACTCTGTTCTCACCCTTTCCACTAAACAAGACAACTGATGCGGTAATGCATATTAAGAAGGCAAGAAATGTCACGAATTATCTCTTGACAAAGGACACCAGTGAACTGAAAGCCATTCCATATCATGTTCCATATACAATTTTAGATTTGGCAAACTTGTATAAAAAAATGTATAAAAAATCAGTAAAATCACTAAACTCTGTTTTTTCAAGTAAATACAGGTTAAAAAAAAAATCTTATTTTGACATAAACTTCTAATTAACTCTTCAAAAATGCTTTATAAACATTCTATACATATAAACATGCTGCATCCCTTAAACAATTCCCACATTTTTTCTCAAATGTTAATGCTTGTCTTTGCACTGCATTTGTTTTCTTTTCTCTGTTGTCTTTCCTCCACTTCCCCTTTTTTATATCTTTGCCACTGTGTCTATTTTTTGCCCCTTCTCTCTTTCTCGTTTCTCTCTCGGCCCATCTGGCACGGCTCCCCTCCCTGGTGATCTCTTGCTCCAGATGAGCTCTGAGTGATGCTGTTCTTTCCTACTGTTCTGTTTAAATCTGAATGCGTACGTGTGTTTCTGCGAATCTCTGGAGACTTGTACAGCACAGAGACACTCAGACACATCATCTGCACTTCGCTGCTCGCTCCCGTTACTGCACTACACAGTCCTGTACAGTTCTCTTACTTTCCATGATATTCATTATACAAAGCCTTACTACATCCAGGGTTAAATAGGAGGTGATATCTAGAGATAACACCAGAGAATGCTGTTATAACAGTTTAACAGTTACAACATGAATCCTGGAAATTATTCATTAGTTGACATATGCTATATAAACACTATAGAGGTTTGTGGTCACCTGACCATAAGATTCATATGTTCTTTTTGAGCATTTAATTCCTCATTGACACCCCATTTGCTGTTCTAATAACCTCCAGGGATCTGGGAAGATGTTTAGATATAATCTAATGTGTTGCGTTCTTTTACTGCATGTAAACACATCTTACAAAAATTATATTGCATTAGTGCACTTACATTAAAGGAAATTATAAAAAAGTCCATATAGAAAGTAGGGATGTGCATCTGCATCTTCATGTATAGTCAACTATATGATTCATTAAAGATACATATGAAGCAGTTACTGATACGATACGATACAAGGCGATACGATACGATACGATTCACCCCTAATATGGTGCAGTGCGTTCCGATTTCGATTCGATTCAACACAATGCGATTCAATGCAATACAATGCAATGGAAAAAAGATGATACTATGCATTTATTTTATTTTTTTGGTTCAGACACACAGCAAATAATACATTTATTAAGTGCCTTCTGACAAACAGAAGATTAAATAAACCAGATGTTGTTTTTTTTCTGTTCTGTAAGCAGGAAGATGCAGCTCTACCTCTGCCATGTTAATCTGTTAATCTATGTGACTCTCAGGACACGATCTCGATCTCTGTAGCGTAGTGATACGTCATATTCACGTAGCAGCAGTGGTGCTGAGAAAACGCGCTCGACAAACAGTTGAGCGAGCAGAAATGAGTCTATATATAAAATATTGGTCACAATTATTGCCGACTTTTTAAATAATTATATAAAAATGACAACTCGCATCCGATGCACACTTTTTAAATTGATGCATCACATTTTAAACTTTTATGCCGTTGCACTTTTGCGAATCTGTGAATCTTACTGTCGCTAATAAATAAAAAAAAATAAACCTTTTGGATCATCACATGCCACTGGTAGAACTTTCTTGTGGGTTTAATTTAATCCACTTTTATTTATATAGCGCTTTTTACAATGGATATTGTCTCAAAGCAGCTTTACATGGATAAAGCGGTAATAAGGTTATATAAAATAATATGTACATTTATTGCATATAAGGATGTATGTTAGAATTGTTTATCCCTGATGAGCGAGTCAGTGGCGACTGTGGCAAGAACAAAACTCCCTAAGATGAGGAACAAACCTTGAGAGGAACCAGATTCAAAATGGAACCTCATCCTCTGGGTGATATTCGTGAATGAAGAGTTATGATTTATTAAAGAGTAAGTTTCAGAGGCGGCTTAATCGAAGTCTGAGTCAAGCCCATTAATGAAAAATAGTGTAGGAAAAACGCTAAAGAAGAACCAAGGGACTCGAAAATGAACCTTCTTCTCTAGTGGAGACTTGAGTCAATATGTGTTGAATGAATAGAACAATAACTTAAATATAAAATACAAAATTGTATATAAACCCGTAAAATTCCACAAACGATTAGGATCGGATTTTATAGGGACGAAAGTTTGTGGACACCTGACGAAGATTTGTATGTGCTTTTTAAACATCTTATTCACATTTGATCCCTATTTGTTTTTCTAATATCCTCTACACTTCTGTGAAGATGTTTCCCTAGAATTTGTGGGGTGTACAGGGGTGTACAAGTCAGGTACTGATGTAGTTGAAGTGAGGAGGCCTCGGGGGAAAGTCAGCATTTGAATTCAACCTGAAGGTGTTTAATAGAGCTGAGTTCAGATCTCTGTAGCAAGAGTTCGTCAATAGAGTTTGTGCACAGGGGCATTGTCATGCTGGAGCATATTTGGGTCTCCTAGTCTGAGCGAAGGGAATATTACATGCGACCACATCAAAAAATGTCCTTTGTTATTGTGAGTTTCTGAATTTGTGGTAACAGTTTAGAAATGAACCACATATGACTGGAAAACTCTCAGTACTATGAAAGGAAAGGAAAGGAAAGGAAAGGAAAGGAAAGGAAAGGAAAGGAGTGCTAAAAGGAGGAAAGGTGAGAAGGGAAGGAAAGGAATCAAAGAAAGAAAGAAAGAAAGAAAGAAAGAAAGAAAGAAAGAAAGAAAGAAAGAAAGAAAGAAAAAAAAGAAAAGAGAGAAAGAAAGAAAGAAAGAAAAAAAGAAAGAAAGAAAGAAAGAGGAAGAAAGAAAGAAAGAAAGAAAGAAAGAAAGAAAGAAAAAGAAAGAAAGAAAAAAGAAAGAAAGAAAAAAAGAAAGAAAGAGGAAGGAAGGAAGGAAGAAAGGAGGAACCATTAAAATACACAAGTTAGGCACAGTTTCCTTCAACAGAATCTAGGGACGGAGGAAAGGAAAGAAAAGGAAAGGAAAGGAAAAGAAAGAAAGAAAGAAAGAAAGAAAGAAAGAAAGAAAGAAAGAAAGGAAGAGGAAGGAAGGAAGGAAGAAAGGAAGAACCATTAAGATACACAAGTTAGGCACAGTTTCCTTCAACAGAATCTAGGGACAGAGGAAAGGAAAGAAAAGGAAAGGAAAGGAAAGGAAAAGAAAGAAAGAAAGAAAGAAAGAAAGGAAGAACCATTAAAATACACAAGTTAGGCACAGTTTCCTTTAACAGAATCTAGGGACGGAGGAAAGGAAAGAAAAGGAAAGGAAAAGAAAGAAAGAAAGAAAGAAAGAAAGAAAGAAAGAAAGAAAGAAAGAAAGAAAAAAAGAAAGAAAGAAAGAAAGAAAGAAAGAAAGAAAGAAAGAAAGAAAGAAAGAAAGAAAAAGTCCCAGTACTTTTGTCCACATAGTGTATTTACTAGGTATTTGGTGTTTAAAGTAACGTCGATTCAACAGACACCCTGCTTCAGACCTATTCGCATTATTCTCCTCAGTGCCTGTGGATGCTAACGTGCTGCACTTGATGGAAATAGAGCAGAGCTTTTATTTAGTTAGAGCATCACTATTTTTCACGCCCTAATGTAATACACACTTTTTGCAAGTTTCGACATAAATAAGGAGAAACATGCACTTCTCTCTCTCTCTTTTTCTCTCTCTCTTTCACACACACACACACATTGACAACACACAAACATCCTCGGTCATTCCCTTTCCTCACTCCTTATCTATAAAAATAAGTAAAGCTTGTTCAAAGTTTAGCAATTTAGGAGTTTCAGACAAAGTGTGCAGTGTTCAGGCTGTAACAGAAGGTGTAAATGAGAGCCAGATAAGCTGGCGCCCAGAGCAAATATGTATAGATGGAGGGGAGGATAAGGGTAGGATCAAAGATAAATGCGGAATCAGAAAGGCTGTATAGATTTACAACCGTCTCCTGTGTCTCCTTTCATTATTTTGTGTGAGTGGAATTATCGATGAGTTTTCCTATAAGTGAGAGACAATTCAAGAGTCTTTCGGAGTGTGTGGTTGTGTGTGTGATGCTGCACTGAAAAATAATTGAGGGTTTTCTAGACAAAGATTTGTTTTCTGTATCATTAAAGATTTTTTTTTATATTATAGGATATCAGGAACATGATCTGAGTTTCAACATATTGAGGACATCATCGTTTTGGATACACTGCATTATTGTAAAAATCCTAACACTTGGTCAGATTTGAGTTATGGACTTAATTAATGAAAAGGGTTGGTGTACAATATTTTCTATGGATCATCTGTGTATACACTCTGCATAAACTTGTAGGATTCGTTGGGAGGCTGCAAGGATGTACTAGGATGTCCAGGATGTGTGTTTTCTGGCTTGTGTGTATGTGTATGTGTATGTGTATGTGTGTGTATATAAATATATATCTTGTATTTTCTGGACTATAAGCCGCTACTTTTTTCCCACGCTTTGATTATCGCGGCTTATACAATGATGCGGCAAATTTATGGATTTTTCTTGCCTTTTTCCCGGTTTCACAAACTTCAAGCCAAAAAAACTGAGCCCCATAAAATTATACCAATGAAATTGTCGAACGGGTATAAGTGAACCAATAAAACTCTTTATATTAAATCAGATGCGCTCCCACTGAATGGGGCCACCCTACATCATAAATATGGATGATGTTCCTCTGACGTTTGACCTGCCTGACTGTCTACAGGAAATGCGAATCATTCGTCACGCTGAAAACAACCGGGTATGAAAACACACTTCACCTGTGTTCTGAGCTGCACGGCATCGGGAAAAAAGCTTCACCGATGGTGATTTTTAAACGCACGACGATGCCAAAAGAAAAATTTCCAAGAGAAATAGTTGTGGAAGGAAGGAGGAAGACAGTGAACAATGACTTTCTTGGTAGGCTGCTGTTTAGATAGAAGCCGTGTAACAGACACTGTCTTTCATTAAAGCCTGTGTAAAGTTCATTAGTTTCAGTGTAGACACCTGCGGCTTATAGACAGGTGCGGCTTATTTATGTTCAAAATTAAAATCTTTGACAAATTCAGTGTGTGCGGCTTATATTTGGGTGCGACTAATAGTCCGAAAATTACGGTATATATATATATATATATATATGTACTTGATGCAATTTTGAGAAATAAAGAGATGGTAAACACATTAGCGAGTGCATGTAAAGTCAATATTTCGAGATAATACGTCAGAATTGCGAGATTTGTACTTACAATTGCACAAAAGAAACTTAAAATTCTGACTTTTTTTTTCTACAATTCTGAGTTTAGACTTGTGCCAGTTATATATTGCATAATTGCTACTATTTCCTCTTCATGCTATCTATCTAGTGTGACAAACAATTGAGAAAATATTTGACCCCCCGATCCTAAAAAATACGCGCATTATTCCTCATAAAGCATTTCTGATGTATTTTTTATGTGTTTCTTTTTTTTCATGTGGCGTGTCTCTGTGGACGACTTTGTATCTGGACTGTATTCTTGCTTCCTGACTCTGGATGAACCTCTCTTCTATTCTCTTCTCTTCTCTTCTCTTCTCTTCTCTTCTCTTCTCTTCTCTTCTCTTCTCTTCTCTTCTCTTCGGGTATGAAAACACACTTCACCTGTGTTCTGAGCTGCACGGCATCGGGAGAAAAGCTTCACCGATGGTGATTTTTAAACGCACGACGATGCCAAAAGAAAAATTTCCAAGAGAAATAGTTGTGGAAGGAAGGAGGAAGACAGTGAACAATGACTTTCTTGGTAGGCTGCTGTTTAGATAGAAGCCGTGTAACAGACACTGTCTTTCATTAAAGCCTGTGTAAAGTTCATTAGTTTCAGTGTAGACACCTGCGGCTTATAGACAGGTGCGGCTTATTTATGTTCAAAATTAAAATCTTTGACAAATTCAGTGTGTGCGGCTTATATTTGGGTGCGACTAATAGTCCGAAAATTACGGTATATATATATATATATATATATGTACTTGATGCAATTGTGAGAAATAAAGAGATGGTAAACACATTAGCGAGTGCATGTAAAGTCAATATTTCGAGATAATACGTCAGAATTGCGAGATTTGTACTTACAATTGCACAAAAGAAACTTAAAATTCTGACTTTTTTTTTCTACAATTCTGAGTTTAGACTTGTGCCAGTTATATATTGCATAATTGCTACTATTTCCTCTTCATGCTATCTATCTAGTGTTACAAACAATTGAGAAAATATTTGACCCCCCGATCCTAAAAAATACATTCCTCATAAAGCATTTCTGATGTATTTTTTATGTGTTTTTTTTTTTTCATGTGGCGTGTCTCTGGGGACGACTTTGTATCTGGACTGTATTCTTGCTTCCTGACTCTGGATGAACCTCTCTTCTCTTCTCTTCTCTTCTCTTCTCTTCTCTTCTCTTCTCTTCTCTTCTCTTCTCTTCTCTTCATCTACTTGACTTTATGCTTTTCTCTTTTTCCCCTGGGCAGGTAAGTTTTCTGTCTCATTTGCTATGTCAATGCTTTTTCTAGCTCTATTGTGTGTTTGTGTGTGCATGCGTGTGTGTGTGTGTGTGTGTGTGTGTGTGTGTGTGTGTGTATTGGTGAAGAAGAGCAAATCTGACATCCCTGAGAGAAATGCTATTGGCAGAACAGAAATCAGATACTGACTTGATATTTTCTTGAAGGTTTTCATGATGCAAGACAGGTGTGTGTGTGTGTGTGTGTGTGTGTGTGTTTGTAATGTGTCAGATATGCTTTTCAGTTCTAGTACAGTCAGTGTACATTGCAGTAAGTGCTGTGATCCCATGCATTGGGTCAGCTTTGGGTGTGAATGTGTGTGAAATATGGTTTTGCATGTAAAGTAATGTCAGTGAGCTCCGCTGTGGGAAAATTCAGCTTTTAAAAGAAGTCCCATCTGTACAAACTCATTTTTCTTAAATAAGCAGGTTATTTCAGGAGGTGAAAAAGCATCCTGTTAAACAACTATTAATGGTTTATTTCTGGGTCAGAATGGGTCTGTGGTAAACCC
Source organism: Silurus asotus (assembly GCA_024362625.1). Classification (NCBI taxonomy): domain Eukaryota; kingdom Metazoa; phylum Chordata; class Actinopteri; order Siluriformes; family Siluridae; genus Silurus; species Silurus asotus. The sequence goes on along the minus strand of MU535751.1, from coordinate 1,990,810 downwards.
TATATATACATATACATATATATATATATATACAGTGAGAAAAATAACTATTTAAACACCCTGCTATTTTGCAAGTTACAAATAAATAGTTAAAAAAAAATCATACATTGTGATTTCTGAATATTTTTTCTTTTTTAGATTATGTCTCTCACAGTGGACATGCACCTACGATGACAATTTCAGACCCCTTCATGATTTCTAAGTGGGAGAACTTGCAAAATATCAGGGTGTTCAAATACTTATTTTCCTCACTATATATATATAGATGGGGCTGTAGATTATGAGCAGAAAACTCTCAGTGGATGAACATGACTATGCTGAAGCTATGAGGCAACTGATATGGAAGATTGGAGGAACATTATTGTGCTTGTTGAACTCCCGTGTGACAGTGTGTCGACTATGTGTTTATAATTACTGTATTTTTGATCCCTGCGAGTCACAGCAACTCCCCATGGATTTCCTAATGAATAAAGTGTTCTTTACCTTTACACGCTGACATTCAACACCTCTTTGCGCTGAATGGTTCTCTTTGTGGTGACTGATTTGTGTTAATTGCTGGTATCTACTTTGCGACAACGTAACGGCGGGGTGGTTTCTGTAATATTTTCAGCAGCTGTCATTAAAATTTATACTCCAGGAAATAGGAGAATTTTTTTTTTTTAAACGACGTCTCTGTATGAATGTCTTGTGCGTACAATTTCTGTCAAGAATCTGTTGGTCTGTCTATCCATTCATCCATTCATCTATGTCTGTCCATCCATCCATCCATGTCCATCCATGTCCATCCATCCATCCATCCATTCGATTCTTTTTTTTCTATCTATCTATCTATCTATCTATCTATCTATCTATCTATCTATCTATCTATCTATCTATCTGTCTGTCTGTCTGTCTGTCTGTCTGTCTGTCTGTCTGTC
>MU535751.1:1973772-1987759 GCA_024362625.1 Silurus asotus | reverse complement strand
TCCATCCATCCATCCATCCATCCATCCATCCATCCATCCATCCATCCATCCATCCATCCATCCATCCATCCAACCAACCAACCAACCAACCAACCAACCATCACGCAAGATGAGCAGATAGCTATCTGGGCTGCTTAAGACTATAGTTTAATCTTTTTGTCTCTTTAGTTTCTGTCTTCTGTCACTCAATAATTCTTTAAACTTTTTTCTTCGCCAAGAAACAATTCATCTGTCTGTCTGCACCTTTATGTGTTTCGACTCGGACATGAAAACCGCATCTTTTTTGTTTGACATGATGTGTGTTTGGATGGCTCCATGATGGATGGGGAAGAATGTGACAGAATGTGCCAGCGCTGTGTACTGATATACTGTATGACTGATGTGTCCTCTGGCATTATTATGTAACCGAGAAGTTGGATTATATTTGGGTTTTATGCCTGATACATTATACGCCAGTCCTTCTTCAAAAGAAAATCCAGTTTTACTCAGTTGCTTTGGAGCGTTTTTCAGGTCAAAAATGAAATTCTGAAAACTACTTGTTCAACCTCCACATCTAGTCACTTGTGCACATTATAAAAGTTGTTGACATTGCTTTGAACAACTGTTTGTGTATGTCAGGTTGATGACCATGACGCGGAAGCGGAAGTAAATCAATCATAGTTTATTCAACAAAAAAACCTCTCACAAACCGTGAAGAGAAGCAAACAAAGGATATCTGCTCGTGATGCGTAAACCACAGCGAAAGCAATGTCCGAAAACAAAAGTACAAGTCCTAAGGCAAAGAGTAATCCTCTCAGGGACGGATTCCGTAGACAGAACCAGCAGGAAAGGGTGGCGGTGCGGAATCACCAGCATGACCTTCAAGGACCGACAGCCTGTGACTCGAGAATGTGAGTTTATATAGTCTAGTCCATAACGAGCCACAGCTGTCGGTGATCATGCCCGGCAAAGGATAACGAGGCAACGGGACAGCTACTGAGGGGGCGTGGCAGGGTGGATCTCTGACAGGGGCCGAGGGAGGCGTGGCAGGGGAATCCCTGACAGTGTACAACTTGTATTTCCTACATTGTTGTTGTTTATGTCACTTTATTGTATAAGTCATGGAATGCAAAATGGGTAAACGAGTTGTCGTAATCGGTAAAACTTAAATTTCCTTTAGTTTGTCTCAGTTGCTTTGGAGAATTTCTCGAATCATCCTTACCATTTGCTAACCAGTAAGTGCAAAACAATTTGTACAAATTATATATTGGATTTTCTGCAAAAGCATGTAGTTTTTCGAAAAATTTCTAGAAAGTAAGTCTATGTGTCAATGAATGAGAAACGAAATAAGGATTCTGAGTGAAGCTTTTTGTACAAATTGTTTTGAGAAATGCTCCAAAGCAACTGAGAAAAATTGTAAAGTAGAAGTTTAGAATAACATACCCATTATGTTCATTTGGTCAAGAAACCATTCCAAATACTCCTAATAATGTGGAATTTGAAGAACGCTTGTGTTGACACAGTGCTCACCATCAGGCTATTTTTACGGCGAGTGTACAAGGTGCTGTTAAAAATGTTGACAGTATAAAGAGTCATAATTGATGATATATGATCTGTTATATTTTATAGACCACTAGTATTTGGTTAGTAGCTGTGCAAAGCAATCTATTTCTATTGGAGCTGCTTGGCACAATTTGTTTAATATGAATTTAAAAGAAAATAAACGAGTTATAGTTTTTCTTCTGTATAATCAGCCTTTGAGTGTGCTGAAAATATATTGTGTGCTGTTGTTGGGTTCACAGGTTTTATTTGTTCTGCCTTAATGTCTATATATTTCAACCAAATGCCCACAGGGATGGTGGAATATTACACATCCTTGTGTGTATCAGCAGATTGTACACAGTTTGTGCCGCATCAACATCTTTTCTGTAGATGCCTCTGGAATATATATATTGCAGGGCAAAGATCAGTTTTTGCAGAGTACAGGAGCATGGTATGGATAGATAACTCTTATGAATAGTGTCCACGCTTGTGGACAGCCAATTAAACTTCTCTAGGGCTCAGGACCATTTGTTGATTTAATCTATTTGTTGATTTTTAGCATCATGATTTGATTTTTGTCAAACTCGCTCAAATCTGTTTCCTACTCCTTAAGCATTAACTTTGAAAAGAAATGTTCACGTGCTGCCTAATAAATCCCACCCACTAACAGGTGGGAATGCCATGATGAAGAGATAATCAGTTTTATTCACTTTACCTAATAAAGTTATAATGTAATGTTATGCCTGATCAGTGTACATATATTTATACATATACTAATAATTCCACAACAAAAAAAAAACAATTAAAAATAAAAATAATGAATAAGTATTCAAACCCTTTGCAGCAACATTTAAAAAGTAGCTCAGGTGCCTCCCAATTCTCCTGAACATTGCTGTGATGTTTCTACCACTTGACTGGAGTCTACCTGTGGGAAATTGTCTTGATTGGATTTCTTGCAAAAGCCTCAAAATCCTTGGTTCATCTCTCAAAAGTAAAAAGTATTAAGTAGTAAGTATTTCTTGATATAAACTATGGTTTGGATTGCAGTGACTGAAAATGCTGAAGTTGAATCTTTTCTGTTTGGCATCTATCAATTTCAACAGCACAAATTGAATATTGGATTCATATTGATTGCAAGAGACCAGAGAGGATTCACACTTTTATTGTACTCTACTAGTGTTTGTTAGTTTCTTGGTTGTTCATGTATTTTCAGAAATTGTAATTCTGTGTTTCGCTCTGTCCCAATTAAAGGTTCACGGGATTCACATTTGACCTGAGAACTAGTTGATTATTGGTTGATCTGATGCTGTACACATCCCTTCATTTGAAAAATAAAAAGGTTTCTTTTGTGTTGCTACAAAGTCATCTCACTCAGAACCCCAGTCCCGCTTCAGCTTTCTCTGATAAAAATGTTGCATTTACTTCATAAGCCAAATGCCCATTTCACACACATACACACATTCCTATTCTCTCGTGCTTGTTTTGTTGCCAGTAACCTTCCAGTGCATGATTATCCTGATTGTTTCTCTGGTTTTGATCTTGTCTGGTTTGTGCTTCGTGCTTATCCTTGCACTGAGACCCTACACCTGTTCCTTTTGTACCTTTTAGCATGAGGGGATAGGGGCTGGAACTGTTGCTCCGTTGAATAAAGTACCTGTTCTGTGCATACATCCTTGAAATCCCCTTGTTACAGTAAGAGGGTTCCAGGGCACTTTGCCAACAGGTTGCTCATTTCTTCAATTCCTTTGAGAGCAGAAGAGGAAATGAAACAAAAAAAAATCCTTTAATGTGCAAGCTTAAAAGGTAGGCATCATATAGGACATTGAAGTAGAGTACAGAGGAAAAACAAGGATGAATAGAGTGATAATATGTAGTTTGTTGGGGAAAAAAACAAGAAAGGGTCATGTGGAATACCTCTAGCACTTTCCAAGGCTGATCGGGTTAGTTTCCTTCAGCAGCTCCACTCCTCATGCTTACAGGGAGAAAGAATAAGTGGTTCAGTGCCTCATACTGACATGTCTTACACACACACAAACTCAATGTCATTTATGTTCACTTCCACAGAGAAAAAGTGCTTTATGATGAACTGCTTTGTTTGTTGTTTATTTGTATTTTTTGAAAACAAAACACAGACAAAATAGCTGAATTTAAATAATGCATGTATTTTGCCCATACCTGCTATTCAGAAATAATATTACATTTTGATTAAAAGAATTGTTATATGATATACGGTATCTAAACCAATCCACCTCTTATTACCATTATAACACAACAGCTATAGAAACGTGTGAATGAATAACATTCCTAAAGCAAGAAACCCAATGAACACAATGTAGTGAGTCTCTTTTCTCTGCAGCCACAGCTGAACCACCCACATACATCATTTCTAGCAGAAGTATTTATATTAACCTCCAGAAATGACCACTGTGCATTTTTGTGCATTTTTCATCCATTACGGTTTTCCTTGGGATTTGAAATCAAGTTGTACAGGAAAGAAAAAAACGCAAGTATAAATGGTTTATGAAACGCTAAACTGTATTGATGTGATATCTCTGACCATTCAATAAAACGACTTGAAAATGCAGATGTTTTTGGAAGCCTGCTAGAGGCCATTGGAGTGGTTAAAATCGCCATCTGATTGGTTAAAGCAACAACTTCAGGCATCATAGAGTTTATAGTGAAAAAGCCTGCAGGTGTTAACAGTCTCACAGCATTTCCTGATATTCATGAACATGATTTTCCTTCTTCTTTCTGTCCCTCGGCATGACTGCCTCTATGAGCATGAGTAATGCTGACAGAAATGCCAACGGTACCCTTTTTTCCCCATTTTATTAGAGAACATAGCAGAAGATATACGGTTAGGTCATAAAAGTGTGTCTCTAATTAACGCAGTCTCCTTAATTAGAAAGAGAATATACTGTAGTGTGAAAAAGTGTCTTCCTGATTTCTTATTTTTTTGCATGTTTGTGACACTTTAATGTTTTAGATCATCAAACTAATTAAAATGTTAGTAAAAGAGAACACAAGTGAACACAACATGCAGTTTTTAAATGAAGTTTTTTATTATTGAGGAAAAACTAAAACCAAAATTACATGGTCCTGTGTGAAAAGTGTTTGCCCCCTTAATATAATAACTGGTTGTGCCACCCTTAGCCGCAACAACTGCCTTCAAGGGTTTGTGATAACTTGCAGTCTGTTGTAATTCAGCCACATTGGAAGGTTTTCGATTCAGGTCAGGACATTGACTAGGCCACTCCAAAGTCTTCATTTAGTTTTTCTTTAGCCATTCAGAGGTGGACTTGCTGGTGTGTTTTGGATCAGAACCCAAGTTCACTTCAGCTTGAGGTTACAAACACATTCTCCCTCAGGATTTTTTGGTAAACAGCAGAATTCATGGTTCCATTTATCACAGCAAGTCTTCTAGGTCCTGAAGCAGCAGAATAGCCCCAGACCATCACACTACCACCACCATATTTCACTGTTGGTATGATGTTCTTTTTCTGAAATGCGGTGTTACTTTTTAGTAAAGGGACACACACCTTCCAAAAAGTTCAACTTTTGTCTCTTCAGTCTACAGAGTATTTTCCCAAAAGTCTTGGGGATCATCAAGATGTTTTCTGGCAAAACTGAGATGAGCCTTTATGTTATTTTTGCTCTGCAGCAGTTTTCGTTTTCTAACTCTGCCATGCAGACCATTTTTGCCCGGTCTCTTTCTTATGGTGGAGTCATGAACACTGACCTTAAATGAGGCAAGTGAGGCCTGCAGTTCTTTGGATGTGGTTGTGGGGTCTTTTTTATGACCTCTTGGATGAGTTGTCGCTGTGCTCTTGGGGTAATTTTGGTCGGCCGGCCACTCCTGAGAAGGTCCTCCACTCTTCCATGTTTTTGCCATTTGTGAATAATGGCTCTCACTGTGGTTCACTGGAGTCCCAATGCTTTAGAAAAATGCCTTTATATATTGTATTTTTTCAGACTGAAAGATCTCAAATACTTTCTTTCTCATTTGTTTCTGAATTTCTTTTGATCTCACCATGCCGTCTAGCTTTTGTGGATCTTTTAGTCTGCTTCAATTTGTCAGGCAGGTCCTATTTAAAGATTTCTTGATTGTGAACAGGTGTGGCAGTAATCAGGCCTGGGCGTGGCAAAAGATATTAAACTCAGGTGTGATAAACTACAGTTTTAACAGGGGAGCAAACACTTTTTCACACAGGCGCATGTACGCTTGGATTTTGTTTTCACTCAATAATAAAACCTTAATTTAAAAACTGCATGTTGGCTTCACTTCTTTTATTTTTTACTAATATTTAAATTAATTCGAATCTAAAACATCAAAGTCTGACAAACATGCAAAAAAATAAGCAATCAGGACCCCACGGTTTTTACTATTTTTTTGACTGAAATGAACCACTGAGGATGGTTTATAATAGCGAGCTGCTTAGCAAATATAAAGCAATAAAAGCAAGCATAAAATCTTCTGCTTTAATGTTGAGTAATGGTGCTTGAAGATTAAAAAATCAATAACAAAAAAGAAAAAACTATACAGCATCTGTGGCATCCAGTAACAGAAGGAAAACTTTGGCACAGGCACTTCCTATTAAAATACATTACATAGAAAGTCGTCCCTAGTGACACGAGAAAAGAAAAAAAGAAAAATTCTTGTCTATAAACACTATTCGATAGATTCCATTTCTTGACACGAAATGCCATGAGACTGGGCTGAAACAGTGCTGGCTTTACAGCAATGCATGATGTGATCGCTGAAATCTGATTGGATAGAAACTCTTATGTAAACTCTCAAAGAAATGCTAAGAAATGGAGTGAAATGATTATTGGGAATATTTTATATACATGTTCATAGAAAAATATATATTACGTAAGTCAGTTTAGGCCTGCAGAGAAGGTCTTCATGGACCTTATGACTCGCCACTGTGGCAAAAATATGTCATTTCTATTTTCTCCCACAAACATGCCTGGAAGCAGATTGCCAACAATATATATTTTTTTAATTAGTAAGCGAGTGACAATTGCATGCATATGATGTAATGTAAAAAACTGGCATCATATCCAGGGCCTTGTATTTATTGTCTCCACTGTGATCTCTAAAATTCGGCCCATTATGACTTGAGACTATAAGAATAAAAATAATGAAATATAAATTGATTCTGAGGTATTCGGGTTTTGGGCCTCCTTTCTCCACAAAAGTTGGTACATTTATCACAGGCTAATGTTTATTTATTTATAAAATGTAGCCCACAGTGTCATAATGATTTGTTATCAGCCAATGTATCTCAATGTACCGTATCTTAGATTATGTTTTAGCTACATGTGATAATCTCTGTTGTTTTATTGGATCATATGTATAAAATGCATACAATATAATAAATAAATAAATAAAATCTTTGGTTAAAAAAAACTTTTGACTACTGAAGCAAAATATATGAGATATAAATGAGTTAAAAATGTATGCTAGGTACAAGTTTATGTTCTTGCAGAGAAGAGATTGTGTATCTGCTGCAAAGAACCTTTCTTCCAGACTGATAGAGATGTCACTGTGGGGCATGGAAAGGATGTTTAGGCTGATCAGTGTTCTGTAAATGTATTACAAGTTTGCTCTAACTGTCTCTCTACACCGGGAAGATCTAAAGGCGTTCTTTGAAACATTGACGTTATATCGATCACCTATTTCCTGAACCATATCAGCGATGACTCACTACTTCTCTTCAATCCTATATTAGAGACACTCTGTAATTACTAGTTATGTACCATGTAGATCCGTCCGATCTGTGACAAGAACTATTTCATGCAAAAGAATATATCTATGACAGGGATAGTTTCAGGTAATTTGAGTACACCTGCAAATCAATCTGCGTAACGAAGCGCCGACAGAGTAGCATAGAATAAATCTATTATTCATTCCTCAAAATGTCATCATACTATTTTTATTCGATCTGTTTTGATATTGTGCAGTGCATCCTGTCATTTGAGTAGAAATACCCAATGAGCTACACTGATTTCAGCGCACACCTAATTAGAATTAGCAGACTTGCTTTGGATCTCAGTTCAGGTCACAGGGTTTAATGAGTGATTGTCAGAATTGTTTAGGAATTTAACCACAGTCGATGTAGCCGAATGTGGGTGGGAGAAAGATGATCTCTTTTTGGACATTTGTTTCTGGAAAACTAGAAAAGAAAGTTGTGTACAGATGGCTGCAGTGTAACCTCTTTTACATTTTATACAAAGAATAACTTTTTATGCAAGTTTTGTGTCAGCATTCTATAAAAGTTCATCAGTAGTAGTATGTGATCAAAGCTTAGAATTGAAGAAAAAAGTCATTGTGATGACACTTGCACTATTAGATTACATAATAGCCTGTTTACCAAGAATTAAAAATTGTGCTTATACAGAGTTGGTTCACTCTTTGTAATTGTTTTGTATGTTGGAAGCCTTCAGATTTATCGTTTAGACACATTGGGGACCTCTAGGAGGTTATCTGGCTTAAGCTTCCAATCCGATTTCCTAAGAGTTCATTTACAGCTCTCATTTGATGTTGGGAAAAAAAACATATGGAGTCTTGATTTGAATTAATGTTAATGGTGTATAGTTTTCAGCGATCCACCAGCCACACCTTCACATAACCCACCTATCACTCCAAGCAGCTCTCCTACCTGTTAATCATCTACACCTGGCACTCATCAGCCTCCACACTATATAACCTCCGTTCCTACACCAGCTCATTGTTCGTTCTGCAGTTAGGCTGATGAACATTGTAGGACTACCCAAGCGTCGGACGCTACGTTCCTGGTTTGGTTTCTCTTTGTTTACGGGACTCTGGTTAGTTCTCGGAACTATCTAGTCATAGCTTTCACCAGGTCTAGTAAAACCTGGAGTTTCATTCTGGTTTGCCATTTTCTGCCTTTGCCCTTTTGTTCTTCATTAAAAACTTTGGGGAATTGCACTTTCGGTTTCCAGCACGTTCTTCCGCCTGGCAGGAGTGATTTGCGATAGAAGATTATCTGCAAGAGTGAGAGAAAAAGTTTCTGAGACCTGCTTTGTTGTATGGTTTTGAGACATTGACTAAAGAATTTGAGGTTGCTGCAATTTTCATTGGGAGTCCACGACGATGGACCGATTGAGATGGTTTGGTCATTTGCAGAGGAGGGATATGGGGTATATTGGTAGAAAAATAATGAGGATGGAGCCTGCAAGCAGGAGAGGAAAAAGGTCAAGATGGAGGTTAATGGAGGGAAGACATGCAGGTGGTTGGTTTAAAGGGGCAGTTGTAGAGGACATAGCGGTATGGAGACGGATAATCCGGCTTGTTGTAACATTGAAAGCTAAAAGAAAGAAAAAAAAATTGTAATGAAAAAGAAAACTGACAGGAGCAGAGATTGTTCATTGTAATCTTTAGACAAAAAATGGATCTAAACTGCAGCTAGTTGTGTTAGAGTGTCTGCTCCTGGTTGCCCTCTGGCTGATGGATCTGGGGTTTTTTGGACATTTTTCAAGTTTTCAGCAAATGTAAGATTTACAAAAACATCATTATTTTGTATTTGATTGCATGGTAGTTTAGAGAGAAAGAGACAAAGGATATGAGTGCTGAATGTTATAATCTTGATATTTTCACATTTCAATACACGACTGTTTTACCTCCCAATTTGAAAACCTCTTTGTCGTATACTTGATCACATCGATGACAAGGAGTTGTTAATACTCATATTTCAAGGTGTGTATGCGTGAGTGAGGGCATGCAGGTGTTTCAGTCGTTTCAGGCGACATTAACTTGGCCGAGGGCTCATCAAGTGTAACGAGGCACTACTGCACTCTAATTTACTGTGAAATGAGGATGACCACCAAGGAGAAGACTATTTACGGGCACTATTTATAATACAGACGGATAAGAAGGACAAAACATTGAGTATATTATTCTGGTGCATGGTTAAAGCCTTTACGCCAATAATTGCTCATCATCTTTCTGTTTATGTCCAAACACCTCCATATACCTTCTTTCTGCATGCACATTTAGCACAAATTAACGTAGTCATAGACGCTTGCAATAGGATCATTATTTCCCAATAGAATTCTCACATTATAGAGTTGTGGATATAAAATCACAATTGTGACATTTGTAGCCATTTATTTATGTCTTATCTACGATTGATGATCTCTATTCGACCTCCTCTGATATCGTGCTGTTCCAATCACAGTTTCATTGTTGTGCCGTGGTCATTTTTTACCCAGCCGTCACGGAATTATTAGCGAGCAGCGGATTTGTTTGCACGGTTTTATATTGCATTTGCATTTAAACAATGTTGTATCGTTACTCCTCCGCTGACTAGGGTTTTTCTTTTATTGTTGTTGCTTCGAGAAAAGCTTTTAAATGGCTTTCGAATGCCGCAGTTCCTCTCTGAGCCTTATTTCTTGTATTTAATGCACCTAATGTGATGTCACTTGTGCCATAAGTATACTGTGCTCTGGTCTACCAAGAATTAAAGGGTGCGGTTGTGGAGCTGTGTTTTACTATGTGTGTGATTGTTTTTTATTGTGGAAGATTCACAATTTAGAATTCAGGAAGAATATCTGGCTTAAGCCTCCGATCAGACACCAAAGAGTCAGTTTATTTTAGAGAGATTTGAATTTGAGAAATGAAAAAGATCATGGTTTAAAGGAATAGTAATGTTGTGTATTGTTTCCTCTTTGACTTATATCTATAGCTAGTCATTGTTCCAACATATATTGCATTAAATAGTAATAATCAGGAAAAAGTAAGAATAGACTAAAAATGATGCTGGGTATTCGATTGCATGCTTTTACATTGCATTTGCTGGAAAGATGTAAAGAAAATTCTATCCTACTGTTCTTTTGGGTCCCTGGTGGTCTAGTGGTTAGGATGCGGCGCTCTCACCGCTACGGCCCGGGTTCAATCCCCCCGGTCAGGGAACCAACCTAAGCCACTTTTAGTGCCGGTCCCAAGCCCGGATAAATGGGGAGGGTTGCGTTAAGTTTATCCTGAATTTACTCACATTCAATTTTTTTTGTGGAAAAACCCATGTACAATAACCAAGAGTCTAAAGACTATGTGAATCCAGGTGAACAATCAGAAGGAATTGATGACTGGCTGCAGGTTCTTGTTGCAGTACGGTTGGTCTCCACTTGCAGTATTGATCTGTTAATGCTAATTGTGTGTCTTTAGGTGGATGCCATTTATTTAGGAGTTTGGGCAGCTGGAGAAGAGCAAATAGTTCAGTACAAAGTGGCGGATTGCTTGTCACTGAAATGTAAAATAAATTTTCTATAAACGTGTTTATTGCAACTTTGTAGATCGCTTGTGGAATTAGCTATATAACAGTCAGCATGATCAGAATAATATGTGGTTTGAACAAAGATGGACTAAATGTATTTCAATGATATTTAAATGTCAAATAACTTCACTTTAAGTGTATCAAAATAAACGACAAAATTTAGCAGTCACACCATGTAAAATACTAAAACTACTTTTACAAGGGAGCATATAAATTGTTCGCAAACCTTCTATCAATTTATCAGTTTGATCAGTTCCTTTATCATTACACCGACTCACTTGATTAAGTAAACAATGTTTGATAGCACCAGCTGTTCTCTGGCCGAGTCGTGCAATAAATCTGACACATGCAACCAGTTAACAGTTGAAATATTCACATAAAATTGATCATGAGGTTAGTTTTAATCAACATTTTAATGTTTAACATTTTGCAAAAGATTAATAATTTTATACTAATTCAGTTACTTGGTGTTTGGTAACGAAGGGCTGCATTACATCAGCAACAACGACTCAATAACAAACAAGTCACTCATAAGAAGACGACTGATGGAACCTGCATTCGTACTGTAGCAATTATTTTCTAACTTATAAAATTTGTTATTGTTAATTATAAATATAATAATATATTATGTGTCAGACAGTCATTCATGCAGTGGGATGCAAAATCATGGTTCTACTAAACAGCTACTTCAAATAGGGTACAATATTCGGGAATCAAATATTTATTTTCGATCATCGGACACTTGTTTGTAACCTGGCAGGCTGCATGTTTCCTACCTTCACCACCTTCTTCTTTATGGATCAATTCTCTGTTCTGATCTCAACAAGTCTGGGCAAAATGCTGAGAAGGCACCAATCAGAGGCCGCATTTTTATGATGTCATCATGTAGCACTTCTTACAAAGTATTGTACATTATTTATAAAACTACGCAAATACAAAACACTAAAGTCGGAAGCCATTTTTTCAACACATTCAAATACATTTTAAATCTTCTTCTTTCAGCTGCTCATATTAGGGGGTGCCACAGCAGATTATCCGTCTCCATACCCCCCCTGTCCTCTACATCTGCTTCTTCCAACCAACCACTTGCATGTCTTCCCTCACCACATCTATAAACCTCCTCCTTGGTCTTCCTCTTTTCCTCCTTCCTGGTGGCTCCATCCTCAGCATTCTCCTACTGATATACCCCATGTTCTTCCTCTGTACATGTCCAAACCATCTCAATCACACCTCCCTCACCTTGTAAAAAAAAAGTGCAGGAATTTAAGACTAGCTGAGCGAAAAATGCACTCGTCAATGTCGCCATAGAAACTACCGCATCACTGAGAAAAAGACTCATTATTAAATGAAGCCATGACATAATTTGCTTGTTGGTATTTATTTTTCTCCACCGTGTCCCGAATGTTAGATCGTTTTTAGTACATTAAGCTGGCACCGATTTTCTGTTTGCATTGTAGAAATTGGTTGTTTACTCTAATCATTGACTGTAATAATGGCCACATATTGCTATTTGCGACTGAGAGGACAACATCGGGCGCTATGATGGATGAAGCCGAGCGGAAAGTACAGAGACGCGTGTCTGCGCTCTGATTAATGGTGCCGCATCATTCGGTGGCCTGTGGGAGGAAACGCTTTTATAGAATAAGAGAGGAAAATCCTCCAGTGATCTTCGGAGATGTGGTGCATATGCGTATGTGTGTGTGTGCATCTGTCTTGTGACAGAAAGAGATAAAGCTGGTCAGTGAGGGACTATTATAAGATACCTTGACTTCATATCAAATTAGTAGTAATATCAGGGAGAGAGGATGATGGAGACAAGACGCGATGAATTCTCCGTTTGTTTCAGTTCCCAATTGCATGCATTTGTGTCCTGTGGAAAGCCTTTGATTAGAATTTCTACCCAGGTGTGTCTGTGTTTCTGAGCCATACTTCTTGTTTTGGTTTCTTCACCTTTTTATCTTGCCTGATTGTGGAGTTCCTTTCAAGTTGCTCTTTTCCAAGGTATCGAGAAGGATTATTTGGAACAAATTGACCATAATAAAGAACATACAGTACATGTCTTTCGACACTTGTTATAATGATTCTCCAGGCGACAACCAACCTGGAGAGTTAATGGAGAGTTAAACTAAACGCTTCACAGAAATCTTCTAGTTTCATACAGGAACCCATTTGCAGAACATTAAATTGTTTTCTTGTGGCCAGCTTGGTTTCTTGTTGCAGTGCAAATGGGATACAAACAAATGGGTTTTTCTCCATTTACTAAATGATTTGTATAGGTGTGTTCGAGACTGGATTCAGTGTAAATGATTTTTGTGTTACTCTATTGTTTTGTTTTTTTTTTGGTTTATGAATGAGGAGCTATTTTCAAGCACAGAGAAGGACATTGCCTTGCTGAACGACTCCCTGGCATAACGTTCTGGTCAGTGGTGCCTTAACCGCTAAGCTACCACTACCAATCCCATCAAAGATTCATAATAATAATGTGTGTGTTTGTGCAAAAGGGAATTTGTAGGAAACCATGGTTCAACACATACCTCAAGATTTGTATCTATGGATGTGACCTCTGGTCTGTGTAAACACATTCAAAAATCTTTCACTAAAACTACAGACTTTCATGAAAGGCAGTATGCTTATTCTTTACAAAAAAGGTGAACATGAAAGATCTACATTTACTGTCCAATCCTCTTATTTACTATCCTTATTACTGCTAGATTGTACAGAAGTTTTTTTTTTTTAATGGAACAATGATACTATTACATTTACAATCCAATCTATTTACAGTATATACAGATCCTCATAGCTGCAAGATTGTATAGAAATTGGCTTAGTTGGAAGCCATTAGACTTAGGAGCTGAAGATCTTTAGGTCAAATTCCAGCCAGACAAAGCTTCTATTTTTAAATAATTGGATTGGATTGTAAATGTAGTTGTGGTAGTGGCATAGTTCCATTTTCAATTATATATATATATATATATAGGCACTGAAAGGTCTTATAAAGGACCTGTTTATACTCTGAGATGATATTTGCAGAGATGGTACACATTTTGTGCATGCAAGCCAATTACTTGCAACAATTACTTATACTACATACCTGAGCATTATATATTATTCTATATTATATATTATTAGCATTATATATCCACATGCTGTGTGCAAAGAGGTTTAGT
>MU535751.1:1955372-1972837 GCA_024362625.1 Silurus asotus | reverse complement strand
TATATATATATATATATATATACAGTACAGACCAAAAGTTTGGACACACCTTCTCATTCAAAAAAGAGTTTTCTGCATTTTCATGACTATGAAAATTGTAGAGTCACACTGAAGGCATCAAGGGCTATTTGACCAAGAAGGAGAGTGATGGGGTGCTGCGCCAGATGACCTGACCTCCACAGTCACCGGACCTGAACCCAATCGAGATGGTTTAGGGGTGAGCTGGACCGCAGAGTGAAGGCAAAAGGGCCAACAAGTGCCAAGCATCTATCGGGGAACTCCTTCAAGACTGTTGGAAGACCATTTCAGGTGACTACCTCTTGAAGCTCATCAAGAGAATGCCAAGAGTGTGCAAAGCAGTAATCAAAGCAAAAGGATATATGTATCAGTTTACGACACAAGGTTCTGGTTACAAGTACTACTGATTACTGAAGGATAATAAAAATAATTGTATTATCCATGTTTTTCCTTATATATGTGTGTTGATTGATTTGTTGTCTTTGTGGATCTGTGTCTGTCAAACCTCCAAGTTCTATCCATTTTGCAGTATCTTTTATTGAACCCTGAAACCTTCTTTAAGAGCTGACCAGACAAGATTGTGTGATTGCACAGGTTTGATTAAGCATGCCTGAGACACATTTATAGCACTGTTGGAGTTGGTGTGCTTATAGAGGTTTTATGAGCATGTGTGTGGTAGCCTTTTCAGTAATGAGTGTGTGTGTATGTGGGTGTGTGTGATAATTGTGTTATAAGCGTGTCCACTAATTGAAATCATGTACTGCACCAAGAAAGCGGTTTTCGGATTTGAAAAAAAAAAAAAAAAAATTTTATTGGCTCTGAAATGCCTTATTTAAAGGCCACATGATAATAAGAAACATTTCCTTCTTACGGTTCCTGGATCTGTGCCATTCCAACAAGTAATTGTTTATAGTGTATTTTCAATTATTACAAGCCGTTTTTGGATTAGAGTTTTCCAATAGAGCGCGACACTTTGTAGTGTGTAATGGCAATCAAATTACTCACTATGCTTGTAGTACATTCCTTATTAAAATCGGCAGTAACAGGCACCAATCAGCATTTCTCTCTTACAGCTCCAAAGGCCAGTACAGGGTTTGATCCCAAGTTTGAGATACTGCCTGTGTATTAAATATTCTTAATATCTGAATCCAGATTCTTCAGATTCCTCCTACGTCTTTAAACATGCCTGGAGGTAAACCAAGTTTGTGAACAGTATAGGTCCCAGTACCGATCTGGGTTCACTGGTATAAAGCAATCAAAAACATTCCCATTGCATGATCACATTGCTGTATTAATAACTAATATGATCAAGACATGGGATAGAATATAATTTGTTTTTATTTGACTGAGATTTAACAAAGTCATTATTCTTTTAATAAAGCAATTGTAATAAAAGATTCACAGTAAGCTTAGGTTGATAAGGGAACTTATCAGAAATCGCAGATAAATTCCAGCTCTGGTGATTTATCACGTTTCACGTATTCTCATCCTTCCCAGCCCGATGAAGTGCTTGTTATCGAGCTGATGAGATTAGATAAGGTGTGTTAAAGATGTGTGCAAACCTGCGAGACAGCAGGAGCAGCATTGGAAGATGAGGTAATACATTTGAACAATAACCACTAGAAACCTTGAAAAGATATAAACGTGTGCGATTCGAACGAGAAGGCAAGATTGGCACTTATACCTTTTTCTTGTTGGAATTTGTGCTATTTTTTTAATGCATTCTTGTGTATTTATAGGGTTTTATTTAAGCACTAACCTTAAAACAGGTGCTAAGAACCACTATAGCTTCATGTGTGACCACTGATCTCTGATTGTCTTGTGGGCTTCAAATCTGATTTATTTCACTTTTACTTGTTCCAAAATTTAAGCAAAACTTCCTCAAACTCACATGACTTTTTTATGCATTTGATTGGATTGATTTCAGATGCTGAGCTACGCTTCGGAACAGGATGCCCTGAAATATTATGATTTTGAATTGTTTTGGTATTTATATTCATTTACAGCAGGGGTGTCCAATCTTTTCCAAAAAGAGCTGATGTGGGTGCAGGTTTTCATTCCAACCAATCAATGGTCATGCCTGAAAGTCATTAAAAAAAGAAGAATAAAAACCTGCACCCACATTGGCGCTTTCTGAAAAAGATTGGACATGTACAATTACCCAGTGTGTTTAAAGAATAAATTATTAATTAATTTTTAGTTTTAAAATTAATTTTCAAAACTAAAAAGTCAAATCTTTTATGCTTTTTTTTTTTCTCAGTTTCAGAGAACGTGTGCCCTAATTAAAATCCACCCAAAATATGACTATCGAGACCTAGATATTAAACAAAGTACAGAAGGAGTGGGAAACAGAGTATCGAAGGAGTAAACAAACTACATGAGGAGATGAAAACAGAGTATAGGAGGAGTAAATAGAGTAAAGGACGAGTGATAGAGGATCTCAGCAACAACCTGTGCAGCCCCGGGAAATTCTGTGTCCAGGAGGATTAAAGCAGTTCTAGAACAATGGTGCTCAAACTAATAATTGACACTTCGGACACAGGCTTAGGGTTGAAATTAATGGCTTTATGTTGAGTTATTTTTAGGGGACAGTAAATCTGTTCTGCTATACAATCTGCACACTGACTACTCTAAAATATATCCAATTTTCATTTCTATAGTATTGTCTCTTAAGAAAATATAATGAAATGGATTCTAAAATGTACATATATATGAGTTTGTAAATGTATGTGGTTCAGACAATCAACAAATCATACATTTACTTAAGTAAACGAATTGTTTTCCATTGAAATTTCCTGCATTTACATTTCTGTAGCTAGATAATCGGAACATCGTCTTATAACCTTTTACAATGCTGTGTTTTCCTCTACTCAGTTTTCATAGTTCAATCTCCGGCTAATCTTTCCCGTTTTGAAGATACACAAACATATATACTAACATTGGTTTATTATAGTTCTCAGGTTGCAAGAGCAAAAAAAACATATGGCACACAGCAAGCACATGTGGGTGAAAAAACATCTTTACACAAATAATCAGCATGTACAACGCAAGAACAACACAACTTTGTCATCAGGTCAGATGTTTTTGAACACTGGCCGGTTTTTGTTGTCATCGAATGTTAAAGGGAACAGGTATGAGGTCAGAACCCGGACAAGCAACATTTCAAACAACCGAGGGGATTGTATAGGCAAGATGAAAAACGCACAACCGAGGGAAGGACTGATGGGAAAAATGTGGACCTGTGTGGAAAAAGTGACAACATAGAAAAGATGGGGAAAAAGAGGAGGAGAAGGGAATAGAAATCTAATACAGCATTGTGCAGCTTAATGGGCTCTAATAGGCGTCTAACGTCTGGTAAATATTTCTTCACACACACACACACTCACACACACACACACACACACACACACACACACACACACACACAAAACCCAGAACTGGGATGATGCTTAGTGCCGAACAATAAAAAAGCTGATCAATAAGCAGTGACTGTTCTGATGCTGGGTGCACACTATGTGTATTTTATTAGTCCTTTGCAATTGGTTGCTTACTTCATACTGCGCTTATTAGTTTATTGTCTTTTGAAATTAATGGAACTTTAGCCATGTCAACACTGATACATTTTTGTCTGAAAAAACATATTTCTCAGATTTGGCCTTCCTTCCACACCGAGACTCGTTTTTAGTCAAGGAAGTGTCACTTTTTGACAACACACTCCAAAGAGGATTCATTTAAAGCAGTGTGGCCTGTGAAAACGGAGGCTTTTAAAAAAGTCATGTGACCGATCCAGCCAAGACGGTGGCCGACATTGTACAGCGATTTTGTTGTCTGCTCTCCATTTTGACAGCCTTGTAAAAGAAGAATGTCAGTTGATACATACTCCAGATTGCTCTTCTTTAAAGAAGACAGAATGTACTAGTGAACTAGAGGGCACATACGTTTTAGTTTTGGCACGTCTCCCAGATTCTTTTCTCGCTCGTTTTTTTCAACTTTATGCTACAATGCTATTTGCAGCAACAACTCCACCTTACTGTCGGTCCATTTTGAAAAAAAAAAAAGGTGTTGCCTTTCCTTGAAATTGCCGCGACTTTTCAAAGAGCCGGAAGGTAAATAAATGGCTGACGGAAATAACGCAGGTTTAAATGTCTTACGTTTTACTCACTGGCAGTACTGGGATGTAAGCTGCTTTCCAATGTTTCCAGTGTAGACGAGCGACTTTTGGGATGTGTTTTAGACAATAAAGCTGTTTTCAAAGGTATCTGGATTAATGTAGATGTAGCCTTGGATTCAGCCCAAAGTAAAGTACGAGCCAGGCTCCATCCTACACCAGTGTCTATTCAACTGCTTAGACACCATCATTCCCATCATTCCAAAGCCTCTGTTCCCAAGTTACTTATTATCAACTTTCTTTCAGCTGCCCCTAATGGGAGAAGCCGAAAGAAAGTTGCACTTAGATTCCACACTCCTCATGCAACCTGTGGTCCTGAACCATTGTAGTAGACTGTTGATTTTATTGACAGTAACATGGATCTTGATGTGGAACCTTTCCCAGATGTACAGAGTATCTTCAATTAAAGAGAACTCCATCTAGAGGTAGGAGGTAGTAACTTGTGAAGGTTCCCTGGTGGTCTAGTGTTTAGAATGCAGCGCTCCCACCGCTGCGGTCCGGGTACGACCCCCGGTCAGAGAACCTTTACAAGTTACTTATTATATGAGTGGAAAATAATTGTAACTTGTATTACATTACAAAATAACACCTAAACATGCTCTTGTGTCCAGTGTTCCTGTCCCTATGTTCTCCCTACCTCTGGATGGAGTTCTCTTTAATTGGAGATACTCTGTACATCTGGGATAACACACTTCTATTAATATCAGCCTTAATGTGATGATGAAAAATCAGACCAAAAATCATTTTCTGAAAGCATTCTTGCTTGCTTTTAAAAAAAACTAATTTCGTAATTCCCACAAAAATGAGGTGAATCATAAATCATGCATTTGTCAAAATTCTGTCTTTGAGTCAACTCAAACAATCTCAATAATTAATATGCGAATAAAGTGAGAGAGATCTCTGTGCTGCGTTTTCGAGCTTATTTCAACAAACAACAACATTTTGAACTTCGTGTTATTTCAGGGATTAATGGTGCACTCAGTGTTTCAGTTCATTTCAATGGGTTTGAGGTCAGAACTTTCTAGCAGAAGATCTTTGCACTCCAACCCATTCAAAGCATATCTTCGATGAACTGGCTTTGTGCATGGGGTGCTGTGATGCTGAACTAGGTTTGAAGCTCCTAGTTCAAGTGTAGGATTCTATACAATACATATACAGTTGTGTACCTTCAAATTTTGGGCACCAATTTGTGGAAGAACCACTTATAGCTGGAAAAGTCACGTGTCAATGCTCTTTCCCATATAGTGTACTTTATGCACCCTGCATGTGTCAGTGACTATGTATACTATTTATACAAACTAATACTATGCTATTAAACTCAATGTGGTTTTTTTGTGCCTTTTTTGCATTAGATTTTGCCGCTGAAGTTTCAGACCATTACATTTCCATTACCATTTTTCTCCCATTACATATAGTCATGTTTTTCTTTTGTTTGTTTGTTTTTTTAGGCTGATGAAAGTTTTAAGTCCTGCATGTATTCTTTGTATTCATTTAAATTTGAATTTCTAATGACACAATAGTGTTCATTTTGTGTTGTTACATTATCCACTGTATCACTGTACACACTATACTGTGTATAAAAATGAATCGAAGATGGGGGTTCCAAAGTTTTAAAGAGATGGACAGAGTATGTGAGTACATGTGTATTAGATAGAGAGAAAGAGGGAGAGAGAGAAAGAGAGAGAGAGAGAGAGAGAGAGAGAGAGAAAGAGAGAGAAACAAAATTAGAGTAATATTGGAGATGACGTGGGATGACATGGGAAATTTAATTAATTCATTCATTTTATAGATTTTTGACTGTCTGAAAAAATGAAAGATGCCATATAGTGTCTGTATGTATGCGTGTGTGTGTGTGTGTGTGCGTGTGCGTGTGCGCGTGTGCGTGTGCAGACCCCTAGTACACCGGCCAAGTCTTGAAAGCAGCACTTTAGAGATAATGAGCCTCTCTGCAATTTTGTTGGACCCGTTTCACACACCTCGTCTTTCACTATTTCATCATGCAATAATAAGCTTGCTCTGAATGAAAGTGTGTGTGTCTCGGTGAAATGTCTCTATATTGTCTGTCTGTAAACTCACACTAGTTAATTTAATTAAAAATAAATGATAAATAAGGGGAAAAATGAAAAATAGAATTACGAACTGACTGAAGCAGTGTTATAAGATGATACAAATGAGGATCTTCAAGTCCTACTGTCTTTTCTTTGGGTTAATGATCAGAAAGTTGGGAGTTCCTCACTATGCCAAGCTGCTACTATTGGGCTCTTGAGCAAGGCCCTTAACCCTCTGTGCTCCATGGGCAATGTATCATGGACAAGTTGAAATAGGTGAAGAAAAGAATTTCACTGTGTTGTATATGTGAAAAATAAAGGCATTCTATTAAATGGGAAAGGGGTTATCCATTACCTCAGTATAAATATCCAATTCATTGATTATACCTTAGTTTTTTTCCTAGCTATTTAAAACAGGAATTAAAATGAAATAAATATTAATATACAGGTATACAAAGCCTGTCAAAAGATTGAAAACACATAGTCTTTTATCATTTTTTTAAAACACATGGATGTTGCTTTTTTTAAATATATATACAGCAAACTAGACACAAACACAAGAAGTGGACAGTGAATGACTTGAAGGAATTTCTGTACACAGATTTGTCCAAATGTGAAATTTTTGGCTTTAACTATAAAATAAATAAGATAGAAAACAGGAGAGAATTTAATTACAGACTGCGCCCAACCCCACAGTCAATTATAATGGTGGAAGCTTATTGGTTTGGGGTGATTTTTGAGCAGGGAAGATTGGAGACTTATTCTGGGTGAAAGGAACCAATATGGTGACCATTACATACTTCAACACCATGCAATTTAGTCTGGACTGTGGCTTATTGAAAGCAACTTCACTATACAACAAGAGAATGACCTGAAACATGAGGTCTGTAGTGCTATTTAGAGAGCAAACATTTCGGACATTGTTGGGAATTTTATCTATCATGGAATGGCCTGTTGAGTCACTGCACCTAAATTTCATCTGTTTATTTTTGGACGTGTTTGATCACAGTAAGACTAAGTGGTTCCAAATTTCCAAATAATCATGGCACTGCAAACTTACAACCTAATGCACTGTGAATGTCTAATATTGTTATATAATATATAAGTTGAATCTTGTTTACTTTAAATACAGTCACACCCTATAAAAAGAGACTCTGGTTTACACACTTACTCGCTTATATTCGCTCAGACCCCAAGCTTGTATCACTGACTTTACCAAGTCTATTAGTTCAAACTACCTGCTTTCGAATTACCGGTCATGGATAACTGTGCCTTTATTGCTGTATTTATACTGTTGAACGATCACTTGGCCTGCTTCTGGACAGAGACATCATGCTATTGAAATGATGAAGTTGATGAAGTATGCAGTTAGCAAAGTGAACACTCAAATAAACAAGGCCTTCCAAGAAAAATATGTTTTATGGATGGACACATTTGCATTTCATGTTTATGTGACCATTATTCTGAAATTGTTCCACAATTTGTAGACACAGTCTTTCATAGATTGCTGATCTCTGATCATCTTTACTTTTAAAAGACTCTGCCTACCTAATACACTGACCAGGAATATCTTTATGGCCACCGATCAGTCTGACAAAACAGTCCTGACCACTAACATTAACTTCTTCAGCAATGTAAGCTACAGGAGCTCATTTGTTGGTTCAGCACCACATGGACCAGCCTTCACTCCCCCTCTCACTGGTTCACCACTGTTCCTTTCTTGGACCACTTTTGATCGATACTGACCACTGTAGACTGGAAATCACAACACAAGATCTGCAGTTTTGGAGCTGTTCTGACAAAGTCGTCAAGACGTCACAATTCGGTCCTTGTCAAACTCACTCAAATCCTTATGAGTTATTTAATCTGCTTTTAAGATATCAACTTTGAGGACTAATTGTTGCTGCCTAAAATATCCACCCACTAACAGGTGCCACGATGAAGAGATAATCAGTGTTATTCACTTTACCAGTCATAAAGTTATAATGTCATAATTTATACGCAATTATCTTACTGACTTGTTGACAATCAATTAAATTAGCTGAAAATGTTTCTCCAATGTTTAATGGTAATAAGACTCACTGTTTCCTGACTTTTGTTGCCCCCGTTTTTCCTTTTTTTTTCACGTGTTGCAGCCATTACATTTAAATTTTGTTGTGTTTTAAATGGTGTTTCTTGGTCACACTCTTGATGTCACTCAAATGAGGATGGGTTCACCTTTTCCGTCTGGTTCCTCTGAAGGTTTCTTTCTTATAACATCTAAGGGAGTTTTTCCTTGCCACAGTTGCCATGGCTGCTCATCAGGAATAAATACACATCATTCACCTTAACTGTTAAATTCTGTAAAGCTGCTTTGAGCCTTGAATGTTCTATTGAGAATAAAATATGTTTTTTTTATGATATGCAAATCATTGCATTCTGTTCTTATTAACATGCACAGTGTACACAGTGTCCCAACTTTATTGGAATTAAGGTTGTATATCAGTTGCACTAGTGTGCCTTGATGTCCAATAATAGTGCACATAATATATACTATTATTACTCTATTTCAGACTTCAGTGTAGTCATTTTCTCCCAAATAGTAAAACAAAAATCAAGAAACCAAGAGTAAATACATCCTATAAATCAATAACATAGAACATAAAACTACCTTTACCTACAATAACTTTCAACATTTTACATTTCAAATTGTTTTAAAATAATTTTTGCACACTTTTCTTTACAACATTGCTTCAGTTTATTAGAGTTTGAGAAAAAATGTTATGCATTAGTAAGTTTTTTTCATATTTAGCCATTCACACATTTGATATTTTTATTGTGGTATCTTTTTGGTTGGGATCAACATAAATGAAAACATGGTAAGAATTACAATACATAAAATTACATTTACATTTAGCAGACGCCCTTATGACCTCATGAAGTTCCTGAATTCCTTGTATGGGCATTTCTCTTGAAAAAAAAGTGTGCAAACAGTAACCAGAGCGAGAGCAATTTTTCATTTAAAATATCACTTGCTTTTGGTATACTTTTTAATTTCTGTGCTGTTGTAATATGTAAATTTTCCACCAGGGTGAATAAAGTGATCCATTTATCCACCTGTGCATCCATCTGTCCATCTGTCCATCCATCCCTCTATCCATCTATCTGTAAGTGCAACCATCCAACTGTATATCCATTTGTATGTCCATCCATTCTTGCCACATGTCCATCCATTCATCCATCCATCCATCCATCTCTCCAATTATACATCCATCCATCCACTAATCCATCCATTCATCATCCATACATATGTGCATTTATCAATCTGTACATCCATTCATCCTCATGTCCATCCATCCAATCATCTATCCATCCATCCATCCATCCATCCATCCATCCATCCATCCATCAATCCATCAATTCATCCATAGGTATGCCCATCCATTCAATCATCCATGCATCTAACTGTACTGTATGACTGTCTACCCACCTATCTATCTTTTCATCCATCTTTTCCTCCATCTATCTATCTATCTATCTATCTATCTATCTATCTATCCATCCATCCATCCATCCATCCATCCATCCATCCATCCATCCATCCATCCATCCATCCAATCATTCCTGAATCCATCTATCCATTTGTACATTCTTTTATCAATCTATCTATTCATTTGTACATCCATCCATCCATCCATCCATCCATCCATCAATCCATCCATTGGTACATCCATCCATTGGTACATCTATCTGTACATCCATACATAAATACATACAAACACTTACACACATGTGAATAAGATGTTATAGAGTTATAAAGTAATTACCTTTTAGAACAAGCACACTGATATAAACCTTCCATTTAAAATCCTCTGCTACATATAGCTCTATGTTTTATATTCATATATTTATTTTTAGTTTTATTCAATCTGCAACAGTGTGGTGCCACAACCTTCAGCAAGCGAAACTGAAAGAAGATGAATTAATGAAACGCATACTGCAACCATTTTGTAGTACTTTTACAAAGATAATTTAAAATTAGGGTACTTACTGTTTTCAAGGTTTCTTATTGTGTACACAGTTTAGGGCTTTTTATAAACGTTCCATGTGTATGTGTGTTTTTATTCAAAATCTTCTGTGAATCCACATAATTAAAAATCAGTAGAACCTTATAGAGCTGCCTGAAAATGGTTTTTAATTACAAATCAGTCGAAAGATTTAATCCTTGAATGTTGGAGTGAAACAAGCGAACAGGTGCTGCCACATCACAGCTTTTTAAGTAACCCTGGTGTGATGCTGTGTTTCCCTGAGTGTTGACAGCCTCTGATTCCAGCATGGCAAGAGAGGATCAGCGAGGGTTTACCATGCAAGTCCTTCATTTTTTTCTTATGAGAATATTCTGTTTAATCTACTCCTCTCTTTGTACATGGATGTGTGTGTTTGTTAAACAGACAAATGAATAAGAATATGAAATATTAATTTTGATTTGTCATGGATCACTGGTTGGCTTTGAATATGTAGCATTTACTAAAGAATATGGAGCTCGGCTGCTCTGGGATTTTGTTTCTGGAATTATTCGAATAGATAAAAGCTGTGTGTGTGGGTGTGTGTGTGTGTGTGTGTGTGTGTGTGTGTGTGTCTGTCACTCAGTCAAGTCAGAGTGAGAAGGTCATCAGTATGAAATCTGATAAAATCCTAATGAAGTGTGATCTCATCTGTCTGTCTGTCTATCTATCTATCTATCTATCTATCTATCTATCTATCTATCTATCTATCTATCTATCTATCTGTCTGTCTGTCTGTCTGTCTGTCTGTCTGTCCGTCCGTCCGTCCGTCTGTGTCTATTTATTTTTAATGAGCTGTCTTGGCATGCCAAACATGTTCTTATTGCCTTTTTTCCTTACTAATTAAAAAGGTATGAGTTAACTGAGCTCCCATGTCATAAATGTGTTTACCTGGCAACATTCCTTCAACCAACTATCACCAACTATTTGTACATAATAAAATCCACACTGGAGATTCATTCCTGTGATTTCTGTATGACTTCTACCTAAAATGGAAATTGCAGTCACTCTAATATAAATAAATCGCAGGAGATTCGCTGATGCGTTTGTTCAAGGAGTTGATTTTTCAATAGTGCGCGATCCTGTAATTATGTACTTCAATGATAGACATGATAATGAAGTAATATATAATGCAGCCATAACCTTTGCTCACTGATGGAGTAAAAGTGGCTGATGGAGTTGTAGTTCATATGTTCACTTCTAGAAAAGAGAATATACTTTCTGAAACTTTTTTTCCCCTCAATATAAAGAAGAACAGATTTGGATACATGAGATAAATTATATGAACAAAAGTATTGTGACAATTTTCTTTCTTAACAAACTGGACCCACAAGTGCTTTGCATGTAGTTACATTACATTTTAGATCAACTAGAAGACCTAAGCCACATTTGGAGGCACACAATTGTTGCTTAACATAGGTTAAACTGGAACCTTCTATAAACACCTTTGGGATGAATTGGAATGCTGACTGCACCCCATGCCTCCTCACCTACCTGTATGAACCTCGGCTCTTCACACGCACACTCAAGTCTAGCAGAACTTCTTTCCAGAAGAGTGGAGGATATTATTAGAGCTAACAGAGACTGAATGTGGAATGGAATGCTCAAAAAGGGCTCAGGTGTCCACAGATTTTTGTCTGTATAGTGTATATAATACGACCATTAAACAGATTGAAAGCATGATTAGGCTAATTAGGAAGTAATTAGTGAAGAATAAAGTAGAAGGATTACAGTAATATACAGAATACATTTTGTGTGGATATGAGCTAGAAAAGTAAATAAAAAATTGTACACCTGGTGTGTGTGTGTGTGTGTGTGTGTGTGTGTGTGTGTGTGTGTGTGTGTGTGTGTGTAAAGCAGGTACAAACATACACAGCTGTCACTATGTGATCCAGTCTGGTTGCTTTGTTAAATGAATGGGTTTTTATTCGTTCATTTTTAAAGCTCACACACTTGCAATGGCGTCCCTGGAGCTCAATGGGGGAGATTATGTTTTTCGGATTTTTTGTTTACTCTTTTTACCCAAACACTCACACACCTGCTCAAGTGTCCTCCACCACCATCTTTCTCCCTGTATAACATCCACAAGGTAGAACTGTAACACACTGCCAGGATTTGTGTCTCTGTATCTCATGTACAGGTGCATCTCATGTACAGGTGCATACATTATGCTCCACACTCTGGTTATCTTTGTGTGTGTGTGTGTGTGTGTGTGTGTGTGTGTGTGTGTGTGTGTCTATACTACATACTACAAAAATAGTTGGACGGACGGACGGACGGACGGACCGACAGACAGACAGACAAACAAACAGACAGACAGACAGACAGACAGACAGACAGACAGATAGATAGATAGATAGATAGATAGATAGATAGATAGATAGATAGTTAAATGTTTAATGATTTTCTGGTTTTGATCTCTGAGTTATCCTGTATTTGTTGTTTGCTGCTCATCTAATGTTTTGCCTGACTTGTACTCCAATAGCCGGATTACATTTAGAATTTGTCTGCAAGCCTTTCAGTAAAATCTGCCTAAAACTGCCATCGCATCAGTCTGAGCCTTCATTATATGACATAAATATTACCTTTTTCAGACAATAAATAAAAACACTGTCTACACAATAAAAATGATGGTTTAGTCTGCTGGTTATTTTTAACCTCTTTACTGTTTATAAATGAACCTCACCAATACGTTATATTAAGATAATGGCGATTATTTATTGAAGCTCATTAACTTCTGCATTGTTGTTCCTGTGCAGAAATAACCCCCAGAGGTGCAATTGTAACTGATGACACCATTAGACTTGATGTTATTCAAGACAGACCACTTGCTAATGTTAGATTAGCTACATTAAACAGTGAAGACATACAACAGCAGCATTAATGATAATGATGATGATGATGATGATGATGGTGATGATGATGGTGGTGATAAACAGCTCAACATTTGGGCCATGTCTCTTCGGGAAGGTGCTTTCTGAACCCATGGTCTATTTGTTTTAAACTCACCATGTTGGAGAGATTGCACTTCGGTGAGATGCCAAGTAGTATTAAACAGGCAGTGCTGGGAGGCAACCAATCTTCCGTTCGCCTCTTTTTCTTTTTGCTTACATCTTCTGCTTTACTTTGCTCCCATGTGCATGTTATTTATCCTGTTTGCTGTAGGCTGTTGTCCTCACAGCCTGGATCTGGTAATATGTGTTTTATTCATATTTACAGTGGAAAAGCAACAGTCAAATATGTACTTAGGCTCACTTAAGTGATTTCGATGAATTATTTCCATGATCCAGCTTGTTGTAAGTGTAAGTGGGATCTTTTCTGGCTGTAGTGTGTGTGTTTGTGTTCTAAGCTCTGATTTACTGTGGCCCACTGTTCAGGATGTGCATATGTTTCCCAGAAACATGGCCAGGATTATTGCTTTAACCAATAGCACACACTCAACAGAGGCATTATTCTGCTCCGCATTTCTACCGCTTATCCCTTTCAGTAATGTGTTTATAGCAGAGGACATTCAGAGTACCATCTCATTATCGGCCCCTAATCAGTGGAGCTTTTTTCTGTAATGGTTTAATGGGCCTTCTTTATGGTAGAACCATACAGCGTGGCCTTTTGTGATGACTTGTACGGTCTATTACTTATAAGGCTTCCACTGTTATACTTAATTACCAAATACCCTGCTGCTTCACTGTGTCTCACATAAAAAAAGAATTATTTGTTGTATTGCAGTACTGATGAATATGACCTTATGACAAAATGAATCGAAATCTGTGCTCAGGGTGATGAAAAGTGTAATTAAATGATCCTATTAATTAAACATGCATTTCATGTAGTTGCTGTTCATTGTTCAGTGCTGAATTTCAGAATTGTTTGTAATTGTATCGTCCTGCAGTACAGACAGAGTTCCTAAAAACCCAATAACATATAAAATAGATGCATATTTCTATATGTTCTTGGGTTTCTAGGAACCCTGTCTGTACTGCAGGGCGATACAATTACAAACAATTCTGAAATTCAGCACTGAACAATGAACAGCAACTAGATTAAACATGCATTTCATGTGGTTGCTGTTCATTGTTCAGTGCTGAATTTCAGAATTGTTTGTAATTGTATTGTCCTGCAGTACAGACAGAGTTCCTAAAAACCCAATAACATATAGAATAGAGGCATATTTCTATATGTTCTTAGGTTTCTAGGAACTCTGTCTGTACTGCAGAACGATACAATTACAAACAATTCTGAAATTCAGTGCTGAACAATGAACAGCAACTAGATTAAACATGCATTTCATGTGGTTGCTGTTCATTGTTCAGTGCTGAATTTCAGAATTGTTTGTAATTGTATCGTCCTGCAGTACAGACAGAGTTTCTAAAAACCCAATTACATATAAAATAGATGCATATTTCTATATGTTATTGGGACACCTGACTTTTCCAGCTACATGTGGTATATCCCCAACCTGTTACTACACAGTTAGAGGCACACAATTGTATAATTGTATAATTGTATAGGACGTTGTATGGATGCGATAAAGCGAAAATCTTCTTTTAATTTCACTAATAAGTCGAGTTTCATGAGGATATGGTGTACATATGAGATCTTGAGTGGCCTTCTATTGTAATGTAGACATGGAAGCAGAAGGTGTTGAATCCATATGAAAACAATCCAATATACAAACGGTACACAGGTAAGAATGTAAAATCCCGGGAAACAGAAACAAGATAGGTACATGGTAGAACAATGTAAAGGCAGCTAATAACAACGGCTTGGTATGAAATAGAGAAATTACAATACACAAATCTCTTGCATGAGCAAGGCTTAAGAATAGTGTAAACCATTAGCCCAGATGTGCTCAGTATTTGGGTGATGGTTCCCTCTGTTTGGGAGGAGGAGAAATTGCAGCTGCAACCGTTGCAAAAATTGAATCTTGAACTAAACCCTACTGAACACCTTTGGGATGAATTGGACCACTGACTGCACCACGGGTCTTCTCACCTCACATACATCAGTACCTGACTTTACTAGCGCCTTTGAGGCTGAATAATCACAAATCTGTATTAACACACTCTATAATCTAGTGGAACACCTTCCTATAAGAATGAAGGTTATTATAGCAGAAAAGAGGATTAAATGTGCACTGGGATGTTCAAAAAAGCACATATCATATTATGACCAGGTGTCCACAAGCTTTTGTCTGTATGGTATACATATACAGTATCTCACAAAAGTAAGTACACCCCTTACATTCCAGCAACCATTTTAGCATATATTCTAGAGGGACATTACTTGAATACATATAAATGCTATATTTTAGATTAAAAAGTGTGCCGCTTGTATAGCAGTCTAAATAGCTGGCAACAAAAGTAAATACACCCTTTTTCAGAGAACAGTAATTCTGTACTGCTATACAATGGCTGCTGAATTGTGAGGGGTGATACTGTATATATACACATACAAACACACACACATAACATTTTTAATCGCGATGTAATTATTTAATCGCATGATTGTAATGAGGAAAACTTGTGATCAATCACAACTTATTTATACATTTGTATCTGTTCTACATGTACCTTATATAATCGTTTTCAACAATCAACCATGGCATGAACAAATATTAACGCTTTATGCAAATGTTTGTTAGTGAAACCAAACTCAACATAGAGCATGAAGACAAAATATTCTCGTAGATGTTTTAAAGTTATAATGTTTTAAATTATGTAAGTCAACCAAACAGGACTTTCGCTACAGTATGTTTCCACATGGAGGGTTTTAATTGGTGGATGATGCCTGATTTAAAACATGGTGCATCAGTAAAACAAATGTATAGTGATTGATATATATATATATATGGTTTTCATTTCACCCTTTATATATATTTATTTAAATTTTAATGCCATTGATATATAATATATAATATACATAATAAAAACAGCGGGAGGATAAAGGGAATTGCAAATTCTACATTTTTCTAATCTACATATTATATGTGATTATTCTAATTTGATTTTCTTGATTATGTTTAATCGTTCATATCTATATCCTATTATCATACACGAATGCATATGATTTATTGGGAAAACACTTCTGAAAATGTAATATGATATTTGTCCAATCTTCCATCCTTACTGGACTAGTGAAATATATTATAATCCAGATTCAGTTACAAGACCTCTTTTGCTCAGTTTAGCTCATGAACTTTATTATTCTGATGATCAAAGACAAAAAGCATCTAAAAGGAAGAAGCGAGTGTTGGAACAAGTCATTTTTTTTTTCCCAATAGAAGATCTCTAACTGCTCATTGAAGCCAGACATTGTTTAAGGACACCCACACGATTTCTGTAGAATACTTTTAAACCTTTGTTCGTAGCTACAGAAAGCTTTCCTGGCATGACACTGTTGTGCTTTTGGAATCTGATTGTGTTTCTGTGTGCAATGTGAGTTCGTATTACCACATGAAATAAACAGAGCTCCACGAGAAACAGACACAGCAGCTTTTCTACAAATGGTGGTGAAAGTGAGAAAACATTTAGAGGTGAGCCAAGATCATGCTTTTCTCCTTTCTATACTCCATTCTTAAACATTTTAAACATATTTGTGTCTAAGTTTATATTTTCCTCCCTAGAAAAGAGAGTTTGTCACCTATGAAAAGGTGTGTAATGTGTTCTCCTGTTTCTTCCTCGTCTGTCTCCAGGAAGATGGAGCTCTACCTCTGCCATGTTAATCTGTAATCTATGTGACTCTCGGGACACGCCTCGGTCTCCGTAGTGTTGCGATACGTCATATTCACATAGCAGAAAGAAGAGAATACGCTCGAGAAATGACTTATCGAGGAGAAATCAATCTATATATATGAAATATTGGTCACACATTTTTTCTGAATAAAAAAAGTATAGTGCATCTACTAATTATTTTATATAAATAAATTCAGGTTTTAAAGATGCAAAAATGTAAAAAATAAAAATGCATTATAAAACAATTGCCAACTTGCGCACTTTTATTTTACTAACACATTCATCGATTACTATCCCTAATATCTATCTATCTATCTATCTATCTATCTATCTATCTATCTATCTATCTATCTATCTATCTATCTATCTATCCATCCATCCATCCCTATCTATCTATCTATCTATCTATCTATCTATCTATCTATCTATCTATCTATCTATCTATCTATCTATCTAT
>MU535751.1:1920369-1955124 GCA_024362625.1 Silurus asotus | reverse complement strand
TCTATCTATCTATCTATCTATCTATCTATCTATCTATCTATCTATCTATCTATCTATCCATCCATCCATCTATCCACTTATCTATCTATCTATCTATCTATCTATCTATCTATCTATCTATCTATCTATCTATCTATCTATCTATCCATCCATCCACTTATCTATCTATCTATCTATCTATCTATCTATCT
This sequence comes from Silurus asotus, assembly GCA_024362625.1. Classification (NCBI taxonomy): domain Eukaryota; kingdom Metazoa; phylum Chordata; class Actinopteri; order Siluriformes; family Siluridae; genus Silurus; species Silurus asotus. The sequence continues at coordinate 1,954,933 of MU535751.1, read as the reverse complement.
ATCTATCTATCTATCTATCTATCTATCTATCTATCTATGTATCCAGGTTTTTTTTTTTATTAAAAACTGTAAACCTGGCTGTTTGAATCTGGAGTTCTATGTGGAAGAGTTTGAATGATGGATAAGTCTTGGCCTTCATAATAACATAATTGAACCAAATTACTACATGATAATTAAAAGAATCCACACATAAACAAAGATGCTTGTCGAGGCCTAAGTTCTTTACAATGTTTGACTATGTTTCTTAACGTTTTCATAAATGAGATCTATTTGGTCTACACGGACCAAATCTTAAGTTGTATATGTATTCTATATAAAAACGGTATTGACTACAGTGCCAGACTGACATTACAAGGTGTTTCTACGGTAACAGCTTATTCACGGGGGGGTTTGTATGGTATTTTATTGTCATTTCACTTAACAGCTTGTATACGCAGGGATGAAATGTTGCCTATCGATGACCGTTATGAATAACATATACAAGGCTACATGAAGTGCAAATATATGTGAGATGTTAAATATACAGAACAGTGTGAGCTGTTAAATATACCACATTAAATATACTGTAAATAAGAGCTTGGTAAAATAAAGGTATGCAGTGGAATTCAGTGCTTACTGGTTAGGTGTTTGACTAGACCAGCTGTGCATTGGGAAGCAGCAGGGTGCTGAGTATTCTGACCAGGTCTAAAAAGAACTGCTGCTAGTAGAGTCAAGGAAGCTTCTGTGACCTTTACCAGATAACTGAAGGGTAAAATCTGTAACACGGGTAAGTTTTTCGGCAACGTTGCCATCTTTGCAGGTACAGAGGACGTTGTGTGATATGCTGATGCTGGGAAAAGAAAAATCCTAATATGGGAAAGATTTCTGAAAAGAGACGGATGTATTTTTAAGGAGTCTCCAGTGTCAGTTCAGCTAACAATTAGTTCCTAGGCGAAAGACTTTTGGGTTTCTTAAACAGAAAAGCTGCAGGTTTATCAAGTATATGGGAAAATAATCCGATTTGTGATATGCAGGTCTAAATCTAGACATCGTCCTTGGATTATGAATGATCTCACCATATGTTTGTGCCCATAGTTGGAGTATCTATCCAACTATTTTTATTATTTTTGTTTGTTTTGTTTCCGGGTTCTCTTGTGCAATTCGCTTACTAATGTAACCATTCAAGACTCCAGTCCGGGTTTTCCACTCCAGCCTAATTAAACTGTGTTCACTTTATTTACAGTAAATGACATCACAATTAATCAACCGAAGCCTGAACCCCCAGATCACCTTGCTAATGATTTGAGATCCTGTCTCGCCGTTTTGTCATCGACTTATACCTGTTCTGACTTTGAGTTTGCTTTGCCCCCTTGTGCTGAATCTGCTTAGCTAGTTGTAAATACTCACTGTTCATGTAATATATCTGAATGTAAATATTTGTACATATTTGTGCTGTCGTGTTCACCGGTAGTACTGCATGCCTGTGGTTGGCATGTGTGTCGGATGTGAGTCTCTTCATTGTTTTTTTGGTGAAGGGGTTCAGGGAAGTGGTTTGTCTTTCAATTTTTATTTTTGTAGGTAAAGTTTGCATAAAGAGTGTTTTGCTTGTTATTTTGGCCATGGTCCACCAGCAAGTGTTTGAATGTAGATATTTCACTACACAATTCATATTTTTATATATCTTGTGTTTGTGCTCCTTTAAATATCTATCGCAGGACCCGTCTACTTCTTTACTCGGCAGACGTAGGATTGTCAGAAATGATTTGAATGTAAAAAGCCTACGCTTTTTGCTTTCTTCTGCCAGCTGAGAAAATGTCTGTAATGGTTTCAGAAATAGCTCATGTAGGACATGTGGAGTTTAACTTTAGTACATTTACAAACGTCCTGGGAAATGCAAAAACACTTTCTGGGACAGAAAAGAAATCTGGGACGCTGGCATGGAAATCAGAATTTGTTTTGAAATGCTGAGTGTTTTCTGTGCAAAAGAGTATGAAAATGCAGTGATGGGAGAGAAAGAGAGAGAGAAAGAGAGTTACTTAGCTTATACATAATTTCAATGAATGGAAAGACACGCACTCATGGTTTTTAGGAGCGGGAGGATAAAGAGAAAAACAAAGTCTGGAGAGAAAGGGATGAGATATGTGTGTGTACGTGTGTGTTTGTGTGTGTCTGTGTGTGTGTGAGAGAGAGAACAAGAGAGAGAGAGAGAGAGAGAGAGAGAGAGAGAGAGAGAGAGAGAGAGAACAAGAGAGAGACTGTGCAAGAAACAGAAAGGACAACTTCACTGAGAATTTGAGATATGAAAATGTCTTGTTCTCTATCTTATTGACAGAATCAAGGCAGAAGAAACATGTGTGTGTGTGTGTGTGTGTGTGTGTGTGTGTGTGTGTGTGTGTGTGTGTTAGGGATGTGCATCTCCATAACTGAAGCCAATGTGATTTGCATCTTGATGCATAACCAACAATACAATGCATTAAAGATACAGTAGGAAGCAGCTACCGGTACGATGTGATACGATTCACCTCTATTATTTGCCATTGGACCTTGAATTTTTAAAGGCTCTGGCATGGAGAAGCTGGTGTTGGATCTATGATGATCTCAAAAGTTGAACTATTTAATCAGTTGCTCAGTAGCTTCTGGTTCCACAACATCAAATGACTGTAGAAGACTGTAGAAAGAACATTACTTATAATCTTACTCTCTGGTACTCATGGTAGTTCTCACTCTCCAGTGTTTTGTTTTGTTTTATGATTTCGAATCACACTCTTGATGTCACCCAAATGAGGATGGATTCCCCTTTTAAGTCTGGTTCCTCTCAGGTTTCCTCCTCATTCATCTAAGCTCTACCTCTGCCATGTTAATTTGTATTATATGTGACTCTTAGGACACGCCTCGTTCTCCGTAGTGTTGTGATACATCATATTTACATAGCAGCAGTAGTGTTCTTATTAGTGTCTTCAGAAGTGCATCTACTCATAATTATATATCAGTAATTAATCTTTACCGATACAAATATGATGCATTTTGATACAAATGGCAACATGTATTAAAACATGATCAAATTAATAGGCAAAACAAAACTTCAGTGTGATAAAGAGAGTAATGATATGAGCGCGTGATTGCGATTTCGTCTACTGTTGTATAATTGACGAGCCTGAGATCGGTGCATGAGAGCACTACGGTATTGACACATGCAGATGTCAAGCTGAGGTTGTTTTTCATTTGTGTGTGTGAATTCATCAAAGGCAACAGCAGGGTTCCTAGAGGCAGTGCATTAGATATTAACCATGTGCATGCCTTTATTTTAGATATTAGGTGCGTTTGTTAATATTGATGCCTTTGGTGGTAAATTGTATGAATTGTATGAAATGAAAAAAAGAAATAAAATATAAGGATAAAAATAAAGTAAAATAAGTATAAAGTATAAGTATATTAAAAGTATAGTATAACTAAAAAGTATGAAAATCAGGTTGTATAAGGTATATAAACATATATATAAATATATACACACAGTATATACCTTATAGTTCTGAGTTAAAGTGACAGTCCAGAGTTAAAGTGAAAATATATGGACAGTATATATAGACAAAGGTTTTGGGACAATGCCTTTCCAGCCATATGCGGCTGTTTCCCAAATTGCAAAGTTGGAGGCACACACTTGTATAGGACGTCTTTGGATGTGGTAGCATGCAATTTCCAAACGTGTTCCAGCAACACAATACCATCCCTGTGCAAATGTAAATTCCATTAAGACATTGTTTACATGGGTCGGAGTGGAAGATCTACTGCTGTATAGATCTGAACTCTACCGTATTGAAAACAATTAGGATGAATTGAAATGCTGACTGCACCCCAGGCCTCCTTACGCTAACCATGACCCGACCCTAACACTTAACCTAACCCCAGTCCTAAATGATTACTTTACCTTACTAACAACCAATATCTAAATGAGCAGAAATCTCTACAACCAAGTGTTAGGAGTAAATTTTTAATGAGGAAATATGTGTGAATGGGTTGCAAAGTGTGTTTTCCTTGTCTGACATAAGACATGAATCTAGTGACTATGATTATAGCTTTTCATGTGAAGCCATGTTTATTTTTTTATACAACAGCTTTTTGCAACTATAAACATATGAAGTGACATTTTCAGTAGGAAATTAGGTGAAAAAGTTGCTAGGTATCCTGAAGGTTGAGACACTGAGACACGGCGGTTTTAGTCAATGAAAACGTAGCTTTTTAAAAATGCTCTCCAAAGTGCATACATTTGTCATACGTCAAAAACAAATAAAATTTAAAGAAGTAACCCGGTTTAGTGTAGACTTAGCCTGAGTCTGAAATGTAGTGGCAGTAAAGTGGTGGTCAGTTAGAGAGCTGGTAGCTTAGTGGTTAAGAATCTGGGTTTAGATTAGATTAGATTAGATTAGATTAGATTAGATTCAACTTTGTCAGTACGCATGTACAAGTACAAGGCAGTGAAATGCAGTTTTAGTCTAACCAGAGTGCCATAACAGCAAGTGCAGGATATACAGGGTTTACATGATTTACATAAATTTAATAAAATGGTATTATAGAACTATGAAAAGTAATTTACAGATGTGTATGTACTATGAATATATTATACAGATGAATATATATGTACTATAAACATAATACACAGATGGATATAAACAGAAATTTACAGAAGTATATGTACGGTGAACATAATATATTGCTATTACTATAAACAGAAAATGGGGAGATATATATATATATATATACATATATACATACATACACACACACACACACACACACACACACACACACAATGATATATATATGGTATACAATGATATAATGGTGAGCAGCACTGCAAAGAAGAGCAAGTGTAAGGTCTGGGGTTCAACCCCCAGTATTGCCAAGCTGCTGACCCTGCGCTCTGACTACAGCTTTCTAACATCAATGGGATATGCAGAAACATTTTTTGAATCTGCTGTAATGTACATGTGACATGTATAAACCACCTTTCTTTTCTAACATATAAAACCCTGCTATGTCTACAGTCTGTTTGTGACAAAAACAGAGAATTACTATGAGTACTTAACTTTTTTGTAGTAGCATCATAGGCAATGCATAAAGAAACTATGCTCAACCACTGGATCTTCTATATTGTGTAAATACTAAGCTCCAGCGTTCCCTCATTTACTTCTACACTTCTGATTTTTAGTCTCAGCAACTCATCAGGTATGAACAAGGAAGAAAAACTGTAAGGTGTCCTTGCTGAACAGGGGAAAATACACTGCTTCTGTGAGAGATAGATAGAGATAGATAGATTGAGAGAGAGAAATGTGAGAGACAGTGAGTTTCTCAGCTTCTCTGAGAGCGAGTGTTTGTATTTGTTTGTGCCAGGTGGAAAGTGAATGCGTGACTTGTTAAGGTGGCAGATTGTAGCGCACGATGCCAGTCTGCATGCTGCGCTCCATATTCTCTTCCCTGCCTGCGTGTCTGTGAAGCTTCCTCTACTCTGACATAGTTCCTGCAGTGTGTTTGTGTGTTGTTGTGTTGTTGTGTGTGTGTGTGTGTGTGTGTGTGTGTGTGTGTGTGTGTGTGAGTGAGGGTTTAATGCTTGACCTGTTGAGCTGGCAGATTGCACAAGTCTGCAGGATGGTGAGCCAATTGGCCAGTATTCAAGTGTGTGTGTATGAGTGTCTATGTATGTACCACTTTCATATTGTGTACCAGATTAAGGAGAACGTGCGCATATTTATGTTTGTTTTGCCATCCCTCCTAATAAAGCCATTTTCAGTATAAACAAAGGAAACAACCATTTGTCTCTGTGAACTTTACTGAGTTGTGATGTAATAACAAACTAAGCACTCCTTACAGACAGATTTTCTGAGTAGCTACTTGAGATTTTCCCTCTAAGTCATTTGGCTTGTAACCATTTTGTGTACTTTATGTTTTATAGGGTGATTTTTCAGTTTCAGGATTTTGTTCGCATTCCTCGTAGTTCTGTAATGGATGTGACAAGAAGAATGTTGTATAATTACTTGGTATTTACTTGAGAACACACACACACACACACACACACACACACACACACACACACACACACACACACACACACACACACACACAGTTGTGACCTATTGCTAAATGAACTGTTAACAGAGTTACTGCCACCAAGTGGAGTTTTTTTCAAGTGGAGTTTTTTCCTCAACAGCATCTACTAAATTTCTATATAGTAATGTATAATGTTCCAATTATTACCAATTCAACTGCAGCTACACATCTCTCATTTGTGTATTTTTTCAACCTGCTGCTTGAAGGTAGCCACAAAGTTCTTCATTATGCCTTTCCTATGGTCAAAATCTTACTTTTATCTTTTACTCTAGCTAGAATTTCTGACTAGTGGTGGGCTGTGCATTTCACACCTAGGTCTTTACTGGTGTCCGACCTAAACCAAACTACCTCTTAATGAAATATAATTACACCACAGCGATAGAAATTATCAATATTAAGGAGAAACACAGTATAACAGAGCACTGCATGATATGCAGGTATCTCAAAAAACCCAATGAACACAATGCAACAAGTCTCCTTTCACTGCAGCCACAGCTGCACTGCCCACATGCATTATATGTAGGAGAAGCATCGATATTAACTTCATAAAATATCTGCTCAATTTTCTGTGCATTTTTGTGCAATTTTTTTGTGCATTCTGGTTTTCTTCAGGATTGTAAATAAATGCAAAAATGTGTGTTTTTCATTACATTCTTCAAGAAAAAAACTCAAAAGTATGAGTTTTTTCTTATGAGGTCCAGATTTTTTTTTTAAGTCAGTTTTTTAAAAGTCCTAGCAAGTATATATGTGACCAAGTCATTTTCTTCTCCTCTGTCAGCAGTTGTGGAATGAAGAAACAGGTATTAAATCCATACAAATTTATTTGAGTTTGTACTGTTCGCTACAGATGTGGGTTGCGGTATTTCACTCTCAGACCATCCAATCAAAGGACATGAAAAAATCTGATTTGTTGAAGCAACAGCTTTAAGCAACATAGATCGTTAAATTGAACAAGAGCCTGCACTGTTTATTTCTGCTTGTCTTACGGCACTACCCGATGTGACAGCTGAAATCTGAAGACTCTAACTGAAAGCTACACTCTGTAAGCAAATGGACAATTGGTAATAATTTAATAGATATTTACAGACAAAAATATATTGAAATGTAAGTGACTCTGATAGAGTTTAGGGCAGCAGAGAAGGCTTTGCTTTCCCTGATGGTCTGCCACTGCTTCTGAACCAATCGGAATGTAGAATCCAGACATGCTGTTGTGTAGAATAGAAGATGACTTTTATTAGTGTTTGTACATGATCTTAGTTTTTATGATAATTGCTAACTGGTTAAAGATTAATCTAGAAAATTAGTGCATAAGTGATTCGTTCTTTTGTTTTCTTTCTTTTCTTCCATACTTGTATGTATGGAATGCAACAGTTTAAAGAGTTTAAAAATAAAAAAGGCTCCAGCCTTGATGAAAATTACAGCTCTGCTTAAATAACGACTCTGCATGCTTGTTGCACCTCTAGTAATCCAGATATCTACCTTAGACTCTCCATCTTACTATGGATTTATGAATAAAAATAATTCAAGTATACAACCGTAGTACTTTACAGTCTGCCCTCTATCTATCCTATAGCTTTCTCTATCCTTCTCTTTTTCTAGTTTTCTCCCTTACATTTTAACCCTCATCATTTTGCATTCACTCACTCGCACATATGTGCACATATTGAATTCATATCCCACAAATGAGGACATCTGGATAATTCTTTGATGGGTTACTATCATCTGTTTTAATTACCAGTCATAATGCTGGTTATAAATACCAGCATTCTCTTGTATTATTGGCATTCAAGCAAATTTCTTTGCTGTAATCTGGATTTGTGCAAGCAAGCAAAAAATAATCTGTTTGCAGCACGCAAACAAACTACCTGAAAAAAATTAAATACAAAATTGCAAAATCAAAGTAGCCTGCAGTGTTCTTTTGGCCGGACGCTATTGCCGACAGCAATTACAATTTCAATCACACGCATGCAGGTATCGTCTGGTTGCTGATAGAATCCGAACCGACTGCAGACATAATTGCTTTTCTGAGGTTGTGAATATTCATTAGAGGATCAAGTCGAATGGCATTTACATTTACATTTGCGGCATTTAGCAGACGCCCTTGTCCAGAGTGATGTACAAAAGTGCTTTGGGTCTCTATCAATGAATAAATCTACACTGGTACGCTAGATTACAAACTAAAGATAAATCTTCCTACAACTCTGTCCTTTTTTTTAATAAAGCAAACTTGTGAAAAAAAAAGTGTTTGTTTAAGTGTTTTAGGAAGAGGAAGGTCTTCACACATCGCTTAAAGATAGCCAGGGACTCTGCTGTTCGGACATCTAGGGAACTTAGAACAGAATAGAGCCTTGAGGTATACTTACCTCTTACCCTGAGAAAAGGTGGTACCAGTCAGTGCAGTGCAGTACTACAGTATCTCAGGCAGCGTAGTGCAGTGTGAGGTGGGATGAGGTCTCTGAGGTAAGATGGTGCTGGTCCATTTTTTGCCTTGTAGGCAAGCATCAGTGTTTTGAATCTCTGATACGTGCAGCTCCTGGAAGTCAGTGGAGGAAGCACAGCAGTGGGGTGGTGAGGGAGAACTTGGGCAGGTTGAACAAATCATGCAGATGCATTTTGGACCACCAAAGACCCGCAGTAGTCCAGTCTTAAAATGACTGAACAAGCACCTGGACAGCCTGTGTGGACAGAAATGGTCGAATCCTTGGGATGTTGTAAAGAACAAATTAACAAGAACAAGCCACATTAGCAACATGTGAGGAGAAGGACAGTTGATTGTCTATAGACAATCGATTATGAAGGGGAGAGCAGAGAGTTATTCAGAGATGCTGACCTGGAGATGAATTACCTGGGATGACTAGCAGTTCTGTTTTGCCGGGAGTTTTTTAATGAGCACTTATCAATGAATATGTCTGCCAAACATGTCGAGATCCAAGCGGAATTTGTGGTATCTGAGGGAGGAGGATTCTCATCAGCATAGCAGTGTTGTGAGGCTGCAATTCCACCAGGGAACCCAGTTGTCAAGTTCCTGGCCTCATCACAAAACATGCACCTGGCCTTGTCAGCTTTTTATATAAAATGTTAAAAAATGCCATGGGGGAAATTTTTCCCAGCATAATCGCTTGTATCTGCCATGTTTTCTTTTGCAATATTTTTTCATCTTTTATTATAATAAAAAAAAAATTATCTGATCTGACTTTCTGCGCATCTCACGATTTGATTCTTTGATTCTCTCTCTGTATAAAGCAATTTCTGATAACATAAAAATGTACATTGAAAAATGGTCTGGGAGATCCATTTTGGCTTTCTGTCTTTTTTCTGTCTTTATCTTTTTTTTTCACAGCTGCCAGTCCTTTTTTATGCACGAGTTCTTTCTATATAGAATAAAAAATTCAACCAAACAAACAATCAAACAAACAAAAATCTTTGCTTACTGTTTGATGAGATCTGCTTCATTATAGTGAATGTCACAGATACTACATCTGTGCTAATTATCTGTGCTAATTATCTGTTAAAACTCTGATAGTGAGAGATTTCTTTAATCACATGTGCCGTTTTCCATTCATTTATGGGCTATAAAGAATTGCTGCACCAATCAGGGGTGTTGATGTCACTTTTTCTTTCAGAAGAAAAGTACTGTCACAGAAGTGGAAAAAGAGGTCCTTAAGACAAGTGAAGTGAACCCTGTTTGTGGACTTTGTTAGGAAGGTGCTGGTTTATTGAATAAAGTATTCGACTTTAAATCTGAAGGTCATGAGTTCAAAATCCAGCCTCACCAAGCAAACCATATCTGCTCAGTTGTATAAATAAGATTAAACGAAAGCCGATCTGAATAATAATTAAATCTCTCTCCTGAAGGACACACACACTAGGCTAGTACCCAACAGATGAGAGTTTTGTTAGTTTAAATGCTCGATGTTAGAAAACTCCTATGTAATATCTTCTCTTATCTTCTCCTTATTTTACACTACAACTGCTAGCCTGCTGTCAATACTGTTTTCAAATGCACTGTGTGGACAGGTAGTTTAGGCACAGCACTGCATGACCTCCTGTAGTAGTCCTCTGTATAGACACAATCAGCTCAGAGGCAAGTGCTACCCATTGTCTGTTATGATAAGCCAGCTTGTATATATTGTAAGTAGGTTTAGTTGGTTCGTCAAAATAGCAGGTGGGACTCTGGAACACAGGATAACAAACAGACCATTTAGCAGAGAAGAAGTGAGGGAGGCATCCTTAAATAGGGAAATAAGCTGTGCCTGGGAGGAGTAAATGGCAAGATCACTGCTTGCATCATGACCTCGAATTGTGTGCTGCATGCACCTACAATTTACTGCTGTGTTATGTTTTTCATTAATCTTGGTTGCTAATTTATTTTCCTTTTATTTTCTCTTTCTTACAATATATTAATTTTTATGATTCTTGTAATGCAGTGGCAGGCAGTCTGGCCCACAAAGCCTTCTCTGCTGGCCAAAACACTGTCAGAACCACTGACCTACATTTACAACCTAAATTCTAATATTTGTTCCATGAAATTGTAATAAATAATTTCCAAAAGTTTATTCTCTTCATTTTAGAGCATTTCTCTTGGCTGTACTGCTTTCAGTATGTGTATGTGGATGTTAGATTTTTTGTCCAATCAGATTTCATCCTCTATGTGCTGTCATGTCAATCTAATCTGCCCAGAGCCTTCAAAGACGGAACTGCTTGTCCTTTTACCATAGAGAATATTATCAATGGGTCTGTTTCTTCAACCAGTTAGATTTCACATGGCCTGCTAGCTGGCCCAGAATAGCGTCAGCATTTTTCTGTCCTCTGATTGGTTGGACAGAGGAAAACTGGTACAGCCAAGTTTACTGGCAAAACAGTAGTGTGGTGCTCTTCACACATTAATACATCAGAGTTAGACTTTTTTATGCCTATAGAGGATAAGAAATTTGCTTTTGGACATACTTGAATATACTTTTTAAAGAAAAGCTAGACATCCTCACCTCACTTACATCAGTACCTGACTTGTGACAGTGACATTAAATGAGCACAGATCTCTGCAAGCACACTTCAAAATCTAGTGGAACATCTTCCCAGAAGACTGCAGGTTATTATTACAGCAAATAAATGTTAGGACTAAATGTGGAATAGGATGTTCAGAAAGGAAATGACATAAAAAACAAATTCAAGTTACAGTAGTGATAAGGAGTCTCCAGAGACAGCAAGATAGATGGGGAGGTAATAGCCAAAGGTTGTGAGTTCAAATCCCAGCCACACCAAGCTGCCACTTCTGGGCCCCAGAGCAAGGCTTTTAACCCCATAGCTGCTCAGTTGTCTGAATGCGATAAATGTAAGTCTCTCTGGATAAGGGTGTCTGCCAAATGCTGTAAATGTAAAGATACAGAGATTAAGATATTTTCATTACACAATTTTTTATGACAAAATAAAGACAGGAAATGTATATGTAAAATATTCTTCGATTTTCTTGCCATATTACCAAACTACAACTAAAAGCACGTTTTTTTTTTACCTTCAATTGTTACCTTCATTTTGTACAATATGACCTCAAAATTTAGAAAGTGAGAGACAGGGGTGATATGTTAAGTGTTTAATTACTCCCAAAGTGGTGTTGTAATTAAGTCTCTCTCATGAAGGCACACACACTAGGCTAGTACCCAACAGATGCCAAAATAACTGGCAAAGATTATGACAGCTAATCAAACACCCAAGTTACATACTTGGTGCTAGTTTAATGCTTTTATTTTCTGGATTTGTTGTGAGTTTGTGTGTCTTTTAAGACCTTGATGAAAATTGCTAGATTTATTTACAATTTCATAATTTTGTTTTTTGATTTCATGGTTGGGTTTTTATTGCATGTTTTGTTTGTTGCTCTCACGTAATGATTAATGATTACATTCGCCTTTCTCAGATGCCATTTATATTTATATAAAGGTTTCTATAATGTTGGCTGTTTATGTTGAATCATAAAACACACACACAAAAAAAAATTAAAAATCGGCATTTTTGACTTTTTATTTCATGGTCACATTATTGGAACTTTCAAAAGGTTATTTTGACATACTAAGCTACCACAAACAAACAAAAAAACAAACAAAGAAATACTGGGTATGTTAAATTAACACAGTAAAAAAAAGAAAAACATTAGAAGATGATGATGGCCTCATCAAAAGTGTGCTTCATCAAATGTGTAGCAGCGCTGACCAAATATAACAACAGAACATGACTTAGAAAGGAGTCAGCAGTTGCAAAGAATCAACACAAGAAAAAAACACCCCTTGCGTTTTTTATTTTTTTACTTTTATATCATTGTATACTAATAGTTAAGACATTAAACCTATAAAAGAATATGTATTAAATTATGTATTAGAAAATAATTATTTCAAAATATACAGAAAAGGTCCCCTAGTGGTCTAGTGGTTAAGATGCAGCACTCTCACCGCTGCGTTAGGAAGGGCATCCAGCATAAAAAATGTGCCGAATCAAAAACATGTGGAGGATCTGCTGTGGCGCCCCCTAACGGGAGAAGCCAAAAGGAAGTTTTTATTTCAAAACATCCAGAATATATTTTATATTTTATATTGTCCAAAGTAGCTACATTTAGCGTTTAAGTCAGCTTGGCAAACTGCCGATTTACATAAATGCTTCTTGGAGTTCAACTGGTAAACATTTTTCAATATGCACTGTTGATGAAAAGGTAGTATAGTTTAGCTTCTGAATTTTTTCAAATAGCAAAAGAACACATAATAATTGTAATGCTAGCTGCCTTACGAGCCTTATGTTTATGTACATTTAAATTTGCATTTGACTTGCTTTTATCTGCATGTATGCATATTCAGGTCGGCTGCTGCACATCGTTGTGCATGCTTGGACTGCTGCTTTTGCACTTCCTTAGAAATTAATAATACATCTACTAGGGTGAAGTGGTAGCTTAGTAGTTAAGCTGTCTGTTGGACTTCTGATCAGAAAGTTGTAATTTCAGATCCCAGCAGCAGCACTCCTAAGCTGCCCCTGCTAAGCCCACAAGCAAGGCCCCCAATCCTCAGTTGTATAAATGAGAAGTCTCTGTGGAGAGATGTCTGCTACATGCTGTAAATGTAAATAGTGTGAAAGGTGTACATCAGGTTCCGAGGAATATTTGTAAAGGTGCTTTATACTTGTCACATGAACATATTATTTCTTCTCATATCCCAGCAATGTTAGAAAGCTGAAGTAAGAGCACAGGGTGAGCCATAATACAGTGACCTTGGAGAACAGAGGGTTAAGGACCTTGCTCAAGGGCTCAAAAGTGGCAGCTTGGCAATACTGCAGCTCAAACCCCTTACCTTCCAATCAGTAACCCAAAGCCAGTGACACTACCCAATTCCATAGTCTTATTTTATATACACACAAACTGGCACTTCAGCTATAAATCAGGAATCATGAATATCTTAAAAAGCTTCCCAACCTCATATGATCTGTCCCCCTTTTGACTTGCTGTGAAAACCATGACATTTATTCCACTCCACCCTCATTAAGACTCTTTAGCAGTAAAAAAAAGGGAAATTGTGTATTAAGATTTCATTCAGTTTCATATGAATTAAACATGAATAAACTTGAACTGCTTAAAAGGCAGAAAAAAAATAGCTCTGTCCTCTAAATCTCTAAAAGTTTTTGTAACAGTTTCTGTCTGCTTTATCATTCGCCTCATCACTTAGCAGGATATTGCAGGATATAATATTTTTACTTTTTTTTTTTGCCTGCCCAGATATTCCTGGGTCTCGGAGTTCTCAAATACGTGAACAGGAAGTAAGAAAACATTTTTGGGAAACTTTAGCTCATTTAATGACTTATAAAATTGACTCCATAAATCACATTTAGATTCAATTTAGAGTGTGTGTGCTCGTGTGTGTGTGTGTGTGTGTGCTCTGAGGTAGTAATTTTGGCCAGTAATAATATGACCTTCAGTCTTTTAAATGTGCGAATGGACACAGTGCCATTTTAGAGCTCAAGGCATTTTACTTGTGTGTAATTAATAATGCATGACTTGTTAATATGTTCATTGTAATCATTTAGTTTTATTGTGTATTATTTAGTAGTATAAGATAGAATACCAACCTTGATTATGTCAGAGATATATGTATTTTATACTCTAACATTTGGAATGTCTTTTTTTGAGAATGTTCCAGCCTCTGAATTCCTGTTAGTTTTTGCAGTAGAATGTTGAATTTCTATGTGCATGTATTTGTTTTGACCTCTGATTCCCATTCTTGGTATTTAGTATATGTATACTGTATATACTCACACTTAACTTTTTGTCTATTTTTTTTGTTGTTGTGATTTTCCAGTTGTTCTTGCTTGTTGCTGGGAATTGGTGACTCTGTGGTTAAAATAGTGGACTTCGGATTAGATGGTCATGTGGTCATGTCATCCCAGCATCACCAATTTGTCACTGCACATTTTTATATACAGATGGTCCCCGAGTTACGATGGTTTGATTTTTAGATTTTATGTTGACGATAGCGATAAGACAAAATTCAAAAAAATATTACAAATCTCATGCAACTGGCACAGGCAGCAGTGTTCGATGTACGATACGTTGGACGGGCATCTGGGATGAGCGTATCTCTCGCAAGCAGTCGAAGGAGTTCTGTTCTGTTTAAATGGTTTCAAACAGCAATTTTAGTGATGAAAGCATGTCTTTCAGCACACAAGTATGTCTGCTTGTAATGAAAAAAGAAGAGGAACGCCATCAGTTTAGAGCAGAAAAGAAATATATATAAATCAGCATGAAGCAGGAAGAGCTGTCACAGTCATAGCACCATCTTCAAATTACGATATTTTTGACTGACATTGGGGTTGTCATAACGTATCTCTTTAAAAAGTAGAGGACTACCTTTGTGTGTGTGTGTGTATATATATATATATATATATATATATATATATCAACACATTCGCACCCCACATCGTCACATATCGATGCTGTGGATGTTGGGGGTACCCACATCCGACGCCGAGGGTACCCCCTTCGCGCCGCTTTTCGACGTAGAGGAACGGTAAACCATTCGTGTCGGGGGTTCCTTAGGCGTCAGATGTGGATGCCGTCGGACGCAACGTGAGAATGTGCTGTATATATATATATATATATATATAAAAAACGCCCCAAAAAAATATTTTCATCAGACCTACAATATTTTCTGACCTGCCTCCAAAAACAGTGACATTAATGTAAACCTTAAATTGTCAACTAATATTTGTGTTACATTAAAGCATTTAACAAGGTCTACAAACCGAATTCCCAAAAAGTTGGCACACTGTGTAAAATGTAATTAAAAACCGAATACACCCATACAACCAATCCTAAACCCATATTTCTTTTCACAAAAGAACATAGAAAACATATTTAATGTCTAAACTGAGGAAATGTACCACTTTAAGAAAAAGTTAAGGTGCAACTTGTCTCAAAAAAGTTAAGAGCGGGTAACAAATGTGAACATGTGTGAACCAAAAATGTGTGAACATGATCCAAAAATGCTGCCATCCTCTTTAGGCCAAAGTTCACTTTAAATGTAGTGAGCCAATAGGAAAACTGTGCTGTGGTCAGACAAATAGAAATTGTAATTTATTTTTGGAACCCATGGACACCATGTCTTTCAGACTAAAGAGGAGAGGGACCACCTGACTTGTTATCTGTGCTAGGTTCAAAAAGGCGCATCTCTGATAATATGGAAGTGCATTAGTGCATGTGGAATCCACATTTGGAAAGGCTCCATAATGCTAAATGGTATATACAAGTTTTATCAGCAAATGCTTCCATTCAGAAAATGTATTTTTCAGAGAAGTCCTTGTATATTTGAACTCTGATAATGGCGTCTGCCAAATCATGTTAAATTAATTGTTGTTTCTTTCACATTCATGTTATGTTGTTTGCTTCAGCTGATGTCTTGTGTTTCATTTCATTTTGTTGGGATTAAACGTTCACACATTATCAGAATTATCAGCATTTGCAGCTGCTCTGTTCTTGTTATTACGCGGTAAGTAAAATTAGTAATTTAACTTACTAGGAATGTCAATTTACTATCTTATTTCTTCTATGAATTCTTATAACAAGGTATAATTAAGTTTCATGCACTATTGCATCAGTTGGTTTATTATGTAATATCATTCCTCACAGTTACATTTTTATATTGTTTACTAATTAAAATTATGTGCATTGTTAATATTTAATACACACTTTCTATTCTTTATTTAAGGCCCTGGTATATGTATGTGATGTGTCTGTATGTGGAGTTAACCTCAGAGTGACAGTGTTAACAGGGTTATCTAAATCTTCCATGACTCATTCACTGGTCTCCAGTCTCTGCGGGTTTGCTGTCCCTGTGAAACAGCTTTGTTCACTCTATTGGTGGAGGAAAGAAAACTACATCAGCACAATGTCTGATATATATATATATATATATGCCCCACAGATGCTCTATAGGGTTCAGGTATGGAGACAACCCCATGGGAATAGAGTGGCCAAGTATGTCTCCAGACCTGAGCCCTATTGAGCTCCACAGTACCAGCAGGACTCTTGCAGTCCCAGACCCCAATGCTACCACCACCATGCTTGACTGTAGACACAATTTTCTTGGTACTTTTCACCAGGGCATCGCTCCACACACTGGACACCATCTGAGCCAAACAAGTTTATCTTTGTCTCATTAGACCCCAGATCATGGTTTCAGTAATTCATGCTCTTCATGCTCTCACCAAGCTTCAGAAGAGGCTTCCTTCTGGGATGATGGCCATGCAAACTTACTTGTTGCGGTGTGCGGCGTATAGTCTAAGCACTGAAAAGCGAACCTTCTGCTTCTGCAACCTTCAAAGCAATGCTGGCAGCACCCACAAGTCTGTTTTTTGAAGCCAGGTTTTGCACCTGACACTCAGCATGAGGGCTCAACTTTTTTTATGGAGCCTTGCGAGGCCTGTTCTGGGAGCAACCCATTTTGAAAACCTCTGTATGACCCTGGCCATTGTACTGTAACTCAGTTTCAGGGTGTGGCCAAAATTCTTATAGCCTTGGCAACAATTCTAATTCTCAAATCATGTACATTTTTATGTAACATTTTTCATGAGAAGCACTACAAGACCAGCATAAATCCCTTGCGATGAGCTTTGGAGTAGCGGCTAAAACTCAAATCGAAAAAAAATCTGCACAGTTTTTTCCTACTTTTTCCACTTTTTTTGTAAGAAACAGGGGCAACAGCACATAGAATCATTCTCCGCTCTTTGTGCATGCACTCATGATTTGTTTTCGCAGTGTTTTGTGGTGCACTATGCCAATAATGTATCTTTGCTGGAGTAGCAGAAAGCACTTGAGATGATTGGAGCAGAGCTACAGCCCTTGTTGGAGAGGGGATGCTTTTCAGTCACCCTGCCCTTGTGCTCAGTTAGTGCATTGTTCCTTACACAACCTCAGAGATGTATTATAAATCTTTGATTAGAACATGTTGGGATCTTTATAGAGGAGGTTTGCAAAAGAATATGTTTTCTTGGAAAAAAAAATCTTTTTTCTTTTAGTCTTCAGGAGTATTTTATTTTTATTACAATTCAATTACTTTTAAATATAATGTTTGCGAAAGAATTATAATTTTAACTTAACTGTATGTTTTTGTTCATTTTATGTTTCTGGTTGAGCCTGTGAACAACATCTACATTAACTGCTTTATAAAAGTGTATCTTGGGAAGAATGCAAATGAAGCATGAGCATTTGATGGAAAGCATTAAAGGCACCACACAATTGGTCATTCTTACAGTAGCCAGCCTGATTAGTGGTATGTAGAACTTGGAGAGAACTTGGAGAATATTTGAAACTTTCTTCAGACAGGAGATCTTGAAACCTTCGGGATGAATGTGAACACTGACTGCATCCCAGGCCTCCTCACCTCACCTACATCAGTACCTGACTTTACTAACACCCTTGTGGCTGAATAAATCTCACACAAATCTCCACAAGTACACTCCAAAATCTAGTGGAAACTTCACAGAAGTGGAGGTTAATCTAACAGTGAGTGAAGGTTAGTCTAAGAGGAAATGAGGACTATATGTCGAAAGGGAGGTTTTAAAAGCGCATATGGTCAGGTATGGTCAGGTGTACACAATCCTTCTTGTTTTTAGTGCGTGTTTTTGGCCGTTTTTCTATAAAAAATATTCATTCAGGATTACTGAATTGCTAAAAATATATATTTAATTGTTGAGTCACAAGCTGAGGTGATTACTATTATAATAGGGACATTATGCAGAACGGAATGTTAGCTTGTGCTTGTAGCTTGTAGTTTTTGCATTGCACATTTTGGTCACATACACTACAAAAAAGAACTGTCTACATATAAGAAATAAGTGCAGGATTTAAGAAGATTCAGACTTGAAACAAGTCAAATGATCTTCCAGTGCAGTAAGATAATTACACTTGGTAAGATTTCTTGAAATAAGAAAACATCTAGGCTTTAGAAAAGATCAATAATGTATGTCTCAAAATAAGTATGTTATTCCAACACATATTTTATTATATATTTTATTATATATTTTGTTATTACTGACAACTGAAAGCTATTCAACATGAAAAACTGGTATCAAACTATAGAACAACTATAAGCCATAAGTACTTTGCATAAAGAACAAAGTTCCACAAATAATAACCCAGTGCATAATGTTTGGAAAGAGTCTACTGACTTAATACTGCAGTCTTCATATTTGTTATTTGGTTGTAAATAAATGTGGAAGTTGGATTATTGAACGTTTTTATTGGGCAACCTTAAAACTAGTTATTACAGCTAAAATAAAGTTGTAAAAGATACAAGGCCTCAAATAATGTCTCCGATGTAATGAAGCTCAATTTGCAGGTGAAATACCGTAATTTCCGACTATAAAGCCGCACCCACTGAATTTTACAAATATTTGTATTTTAAACATAAATAAGCCGCACCTGTCTATAAGCCGCAGACTGAAACTAATGAACTGTACACAGGCTTTAACGAAAAACACGTTACATGGTGTAACGGGTAAAATGTGTTGCGATTTTATTCGGTATTACTGCATGTGTGCAAGGCCGAGGAATATGTCCTTATTATTTTCTGATGCTCATTTCTAAGTTTCTTTGACTAAACCGTAACGCTGTTGCCAAGAAAAATAAAAAAGCACGAGTTTTGGAAACCTGTCTGTGCTTATATGATTTCTGTTGTAACTGGAGTTAGCGAGCTCTCCCTTCCCCCAGACTCAACACGCTACAACGGCTTGTATCTAAACAGTAGCCTACCAAGAAAGTCATTGTTCACTGTCTTCCTCCTTCCTTTCACAACTATTTCTCTCGGGAGTTTATCTTTTGGCATCGCCGTGCGCTTAAAAAAAAATGTTTTCTCCCGAAGCCGTGCAGCTCAGAACACAGGTGAGGTGCGTTTTTTCGTTTCCGTTTGGAAATTTAATTGGTCTAATGTTATGGGGTTCAGTTTTTTGGCTTGAAGTTTGTGAAACTGAGAAAAACCCAGGAAAAATTCATAAATAAGCCGCTTCGTTGTTTTGGCTTATAGTCCCAAAAATACGGTAACTCATTTAAGCTTTAACAACTAAGTAATAAGAAAAGATAAGTCATTTAAAAACAATAATCATAATAATAATAATTACACAATCTGCTCTTGCATAGTACTTTATTCTTAAAATAAGATCAATAACAATTTAATGACATCAAATAAAAATAAAATGTAACCCAAGTGGTTGTAATATCAAGTGGTGGAAGGTGGTTGTATATTTTGCAATTGATATTTATGTCACAAGATAAGTAACTTGAAATGATTCCTAGCTTTGAAAAAAAAGAGGAAACGCAGAACAGCATACATGTCAGGCCTCTCAGTTTAGCAACTGTCATTCGAAAGAGGATGTTTAGATTGCGGTAAGGAATCGGGGCTGACTAACTGACGTAGGATGAAATGAAAGAAACTCTGTTCCAGACCATTATAAGCCAAACAAATGACGTGTCTCAGTTCATTAACCTAAATGTTTTTTTTCCAGATCATTACACTTGCCTAAACGGCCGTATCCCACCCACTGCCAAACAGGCTTTCTGGAATGAATGAGTGTGTGTTAAATGTGCTGCTGACATGTCGAGATAATCTAAGAGTTATGAAAAAGCGTTCAGATAAACGGAGTCGATAGTGTAAAGGGTTACAGTATGAACAAATACAAGCATGATGAATGCAGGAGCTGCATATCGGATCGAGGTGCAGATAATCTGCGAGATAAAAAAGAATGTGTATTTAATAGATGTGGATAATCCAAGGATTACAGACGAAGATGTGAATAATGGATGTCACACACTCCCACATAGCTCGGGATCCGTCTCAGTTCCTCACATGCTAATAAGGGATTAGGGGGGGGAAAGTAATTCAATAGCAGGGAAGGAGCAATAACTTGTAGCGAATTTAAAGAACATGCAGGGATCAGAAAACAGAGCGAAACCTGCAAAGGGATTAAATAGGAAAAATAGTTTGGCTATACACAGAACGAGTCGCTTCACCCATAGCTGTATGATAAAAGAAGCGTAAAGGTGTTAGGAAAGGCATCGCTGTGCATGTTGACGTCTGTGTGTACGTGTTGTCTGTGTTCTGTCCTATTGGAGAAAATACAAACTTGTTAAAGAAGAGTATAGAATACCGCTATTTTCTATAGTTATGATCTTTAGTGTTACACATCAAGAAGAACCTGTATGCATCATACAATTATAAATCTTTCAGTACATTTCCAGTACAAAAAGATTTAAAAAATATTACTGCATGTCTTACTGTGTACGGTACGATGGTGTTTTAGTGGCATGTTAAAAAAATTTAGATTACGAGAATAAATTCGTAGCAATATGAAAATAAAGTCAAAATATTTAAAAATAAAAAATAAAAAAATTAGGAAATAAATTCGTAGCAATATGATAATATAGTCAAAATATTTTGAAAATAAAGTTGAAATATTTTGAGAATAAAGTCAAAATTACGGGAAGAAGGTCGTAGCATTACAAGAAGAAATTCGAGACTATTGGAGAATCAAAATATTTTGAGAAAAAAATTCGAAATTACGAGAATAAATTCATCGCATTGTGAGAATAAAGTCGTGATCTTTTAAGAATTAAGTCACAAATAAAAGAATAAAATATTTTGACTTAATTCTCGTTCATTTCTTGTACTGTTACTACTTTATTCTCAGAATTTTGTCTTAATTCTTAAAATATTTTGACTTTAGTTTTGTATGCTACGAGTTTATTCTCATAAGTGTGACCTTTTTATTTTTTATTTTTAATATTACATTTTTCTTGTATTGCTAAGAATTTAGTCTTGTAATCTTAGATTTTCTATTTTCTTTTTTTTTCATGGTTTTGTATATGACAAAAACTATTTGAATTATAAGATTATAAAATATAAAATATTAATTAAAAAAACCTGCGCGAACGAGAAAGATACAGTGGAACCTCGGGTTACAAATTTAATTCGTTCCGGTACTTTATTCGTAACCTGAAAAGTTCGTATCCCGATACAAATTTCCCCATAATAATGAACAGAAGCTTCTGGACAACCAAAAATATTACTTCAATAAAAATAAAGCCAATATTCACTAATATTATTTACTTTCAACATGTTATAATAAAATCATACCACATAAAAACATACAAAAGAGGAAAAGATCTTTAGCGGGTACTTTCCCTTTGAGAAGACTCGCTGCAGGAGACGACGTTCGTAGAAGGGGGAGGAGGGAGAGGTATTGTTTGGAAGGAGAATCTTAATATATTATATTATTTATATATTATTATATATGATATTATAGAATATTAAAGACAGTGTTATTAACACGAACGCTGAGACAATTGTTGCATTAGAGGGAAAATAAGAGCTGTTTCTTTAAGGCTACTATCAGTTGTATTGAAGTCCAGAGTGAAATTCATTATGGGTATTGTACTTGGGAAAAGACTGTAACCCTGCTAATCTATCTTCATAAAAACAAGTAAAGTGCTTATGCATCGGCTAATGTTGTCCATCTCATTATTCCACGAGCATCAACTAACGAGTTGTTACGCTGCCGCCGGGAAAAGTTTAAGCGGATAAGTAACACGATGCTCGTGCTAGGGACACATGACGCTAACTGATGTGACGAGCTGTGTGAATGGAGCAAAAACAACCAACCTGCCTGCGATTTTTTAGTGAGCGACGTTTGTATCCCGATATATTGTTCGTAACCAGGGGGCAAAAATTTTGATGAACTGCGATTCGTAATCTGAATTATACGTATGCCGGGGCGTTCGTAACCCGAGGTTCCACTGTATATTCAAATAAAAGGAAGTTACAACTTACTTATACTCTGTCCTCCAGTTACATAATGTCTGACATAACTATGAAACAGGGTGAAAAAATGCCTGCAAATCGGATCCGTTGTCTTTTAAAGGTTAAACGTGTTCGCAGTTACGTCCAGATCGCTTGAGCTTTCTCCAAGCTTAGTGCGGTTAGAGAGGACGGGTGGCTTAATTAGGAACTGTGGTCTGGCGGTGTGTGTGTGTGTGTGTGTGTGAGGAAGGGCTAAGAAAGATCTAAAGCAGGGAGTGGTGAGGAAAGAAAAGATGAAGTGCATTAGGGCTAACAGTAGTTAGATTTGAGGTGTGGAGGAATGAAGGAAAATAACATGTCCATGAATTTCAAACTAGCACTTTGCAAGTACTTTTTTTGTTTGTAAGTCCAACAAAGTGAGGTTTCACACAAATATACAATGTAAGGCATAAAGATACTGTAAAAAGGATATTTTTACTTTAAAATGGTAGCATAGAACTAAATCTGGCATACGGCGGCTCTCATCGAGTGAACATACAAGAAGAGAGGGAAGGTAGGTGGGATATGGTGGAGCTGAAGGTTCATTAGCAATAGAAGATAGAGAGCAAGTTGTGATTCCCCTCACACCTGATATTAATAGAGCTATAGGATTATCAGATATAATTAGATGGCTGGCATAAAAAAAGCTCCCTTTTGAATGCTCTTTTCTGTTTCATCTTCAAATCTTCAAACAAGCTTTTTTTTTTGAATCAGCATTGATCTAAGTGAGACTTGACCCTGAGGCTGATTCTGCATCCACACACTGAGAAGTTTCTCTATCCTCTCTATCACTTTACCAGGTTTATTTGCTATTGTTCATATCCCATGTCTCATGATGTTGTCCTTGAATTTAGAATTGTGACGATAGTTGAACGATACATGTTAAGAGTGACGTCTACCATCTTTTCGTCTCACTCTCATATATTTCCATGGTTATCGCTTGCCGCTGCTTAGCAGTCCCCGACACATCACTGCTTTTCCGCACGCTTCCAGACATCCTTGGTTTTGATTGAGCACTGTATTACTGTACAAGCGCTTGCAGCAGAGGGTGCATGGACGTGACAATGTCTGGCAGACACATGAGGACTTTCTGAGATTTGTTCGCATCTGTGAAAGTTCACAAAATGTTTGTAAGTTGAGAACAAACTGTATAAAGAAATTCTGAAGAAGTCTGGAAATGATTAAGTCTGAAAAAAATATCCTATGGCAAGCTGTGTTTCTTCACCCTAATATAGAAATCTGATTCCTTTCTCAATCATGCCCATGAACCTGAGCTCATTTTTGAATGTTATTGAAAGGGTCTGAATGCATTCTATCTGTAATGTACTAAATATTTGGTTGCCTACACAGAGATTGATTTGAAAAACAGAAGACATATAACGTTCCAGCTTGGGAAATGGAGACAGATATTTAATGTGTGGTGTGATATGTGTCAGATGGGATAATTGGTGGTCAGCAGGCTGATCCCTGATAAATTCCTGGAAGTATTATTGACTAAAGATGCTTTATTGTATTTATGAAAGGAAAATAAAAATAATTAAATAAACAGCAATGCACGGGAGCCAATATATATCCTAGGATATAATCCTGGATCTTGGATATAAGATTGTAGTTTTGCATCATCAATATTCCATAAGATGATTTAAAAAACATGAGATGGAAGAAGGCTTCAAAAATAGCAATTGGATGAAATTGTTGCTGGAGTCGATATTTCTTTGCCTTTAGATTAAATCTGTAAGAGACCAAATTATAAGGAGAGTGTAATGAAATTGTTAATAATTGCATAAGAGTAATTCTGTTCTTCCTGCCTGTAATGTAAATGGGATTTGCTTCAAAAGCAAATCAAGTGTAAGAATTGAGTAATGGAATAAACAGCTGGGTGATACTATTGTCGAGCCCAGGGGTCTGCAAACATTGCGACGAAAACAAAACCACTTTTGGCCATCCAACAAAATAAATTTAGCCATAAGCCGTTAATTTTTTTTTTTTACTTTTAAATGAATATATTACAATTTGTTGTTTTATGCAGATGTAAGTAGTTGCCTAGTTCCACCACTAGGTGGCACTACTAGTGTGATATATTTTGTATTTAAGCGTTAGCAATTTATACCTTTTTGTCCCTGGCAGGCCGTGGGAGTGTTGCCTGGCAATAGGAGAGTGGTGTCGCGAAATGTTCGGATAATTTTGGATGATTTCTTTTTATATATTCTCCACATGTGCACTGATTTTCACGCTTTATTAGCTCAAGCGTTGCCGCATAACTAACATCTGCTGTTGAGTTTGGAGACTTTATCCATTAAATGAAGTTACCAATTTCTCACCACATGCCAAACATGTCGGCAGGTCAGCATCTTTGGCAGTTTAAGTGAATAAATCTGTTTACGCAGAATAAAACTCTCTGTTTTTATCCTAGATTTTATTTTTATTTTTATTTTTTTTATCCATAGTTATCTTACGAGAGCAGGACTCGTGGGTCAAGGTGTGGAAAGTAAACAGATCAATTATATTAACAGATCAATAAATATTAAAATATATTTTAATTAATACGTCATTTTGCCTTGTGTCTCTCCAGACCCGCGGGGTGCCGATGCCTGGTCTAGCAGGATGTCTATAATTGGTAATCGCCATTACTTAAACCTTTGCTTGGTATTGTTACAGGCATCGCCCTCTAGTGGTGAGCACTAACAAAGTAAATGTAATTTGTTACTGTACTTAAGTAGCTTTTTCACGTATCTGAACTTTACTGAAGTATTTTCTTTTGTGAAAACTTTTACTTTAACTTCACTACATTTCAAAGTCAAATATCTTTTTACTCAACTACATTTTGAAAAATCAGTTTTTTTTATTTTCCAAGTGGATAAAAACTTTACTGGTCAAACACGCAGCAATCCACCAATCGGGTTTGAGCGCACACTCTGTTTTGAACTTAATTAGATTTCTGCTTAGTGGTTTTTACTCATCACCAACATACAGTTCAGCGACAGTACAACAGCAAGCATTTTGAAAGTAATAAATGATGGATGAAACTCCTGAATGTAACTCGGCACAACACCTGTGGCCTTTTGTTGCACAATTTATTTTAAACAGTTATAAAGAAGGTTTTAGGCTCATGATAATTTGAATAGATATCAATCAATGGTTGACTCATTGAACTTGTTGTGCTGAGTGTAACATTTAAGTCTTTTCACATAAACTGAGGTGGTTAAGTAAAGAGTCTTGTAACGAAAATGATAATAGGAACATTATAGCCATAATAAATCAAACTTTGGATACTTAAGTACATTTGAAGGCAAAATACTTGTATACTTTTACTCAAGTGAAAGTTTAAAGGACACTTTTACTTTTACTGGATTCATATTTGACCTACTGTACTGTATCTCTACTTTAACTAAAGGTTAAATTAGGGTATTAGGGATTAGGGTCCAAATTTAACCAAAAAAGACTCATATTTTGGATGTCTAAACTGGATTCCAAATCACTGGAGACGAAGGGGTTTGGAAAACACAAGTGCAGAAAAAGAGAAATGTAAAGCAAAACTAAGAATAGTAAGATGTGTCATGAAGCTTGTTGTTTGTCTGCAGAGATGTTCTGAGAAATTGGACAGCAAGAGCTTGAGGACATAATTGCTATTGCTTCAGGGTTTTTGGTGTGTGTAGTGTGTGTGTGTGTGTGTGTGAGTGTGTTGTGGGGGGTTGTTATTAGTCTAGGCTGTGTGGGTGGAACAGAGACCTCTGCCTGTGCAATGAAGTGACTCTACAGGTTTCAAGTGGAATATATCCCCTAGATATGGAACTGCGCTTTGGAACGTCAAGCGATATTTCAGCCCAGGAATGATAATTAAATTTTGCAGTGCAGAGAGACTAGCAGAGTAGCAGAGAGAGCGAGAAAGATGTCATGAACACTCTTGATGGCATGTGAAAAGAACAGAGATGAAGAAGATGCTGAAATGCTGAAAGGGACAGAGCCGTATGGGAATGAAGATGGGAAATGGAAGAAGTCTAGACATCGCGTCGGAAAACATTCTCATGTAAATTGCAATGATCAGCGTCTTGAGATTATTGGCAATTTTTTGTACCAAATGACGTAGTAATTATTTCTACAGCGCATTTGAATAAGGCCTTTTTTCAGGTTGCTAAAGTGAAAATTATTCCTCCCTGAGAGAGTTTAGAAACGACTTCTGTCTGCCGAACAGAAAGCCGGATCTACTGTAACACCCCCGAGCTGTCATGGCTCAGCTGGAACACATCAGCAGTCTGACAAAGACAAAGATTATTTTTATTCGCTCAAGACGCGAGACATAATTAGCTGTTTGATTTGGAATTTTTGCTTTTATTAACTTGTTCTGATAACTTAGTCGTTTAAAAGTTATTTTATAATTTTATAAGACGATACTTTTTTAATACTTGGAATAAAAAAATAACTTTTTTTATTACTTTTTTTTTTATTTCATTGCCAAGTAATATTTTCACTTTTTCCAAATTGTCCAGTAAATGCTAGTCTCACTCATTGAGCTGTGGGCACATCATTGGCTATTTATAAATGAGCGTGCTCTGTATGGTGGCTGGGTTGGGCTTTCCTGTCTGTTACAGTTTGACAAGATAAACACTAAAGAAAAATATCTTAAACTCTAATGCAGACCCAGGAACTGTGGTACAGTATGTCTATACTATACTTTCTTTTGGCTTCTTCCATCAGGGGGCGCCACAGCGAATCATCCGCATGTTTGATTTAGCACATGTTTTTACTCTGGATGCCCTTCCTAACTCAATCCTCCCCATTTATCCGGGATTGGGGCCGGCACTAAGAGTGG
This sequence comes from Silurus asotus, assembly GCA_024362625.1. Lineage (NCBI taxonomy): Eukaryota > Metazoa > Chordata > Actinopteri > Siluriformes > Siluridae > Silurus > Silurus asotus. The sequence goes on along the minus strand of MU535751.1, from coordinate 1,927,687 downwards.
CTCGGGTCGGTTCCCTGACCGGGGATCGAACCCAGGCTGCAGCGGTAAGAGCCACATTCTAACCACTAAACCACTAGGGGGCCGTACAGTAGGTCTGTACTAATCTGGATAAATTCGAATTTCACCTAAAAACGATCTGCATTCACACAATAATCTTCAGCCATTTCCCAAAAGTTCTATGCCGAAATGTCTAAAATGCTTACGTCCCTGTACGCCTTACGTCCCTGTACGTAATGCCCTGTGAGCATAACGTAAGACGATTCAATCTGCGTCATTTCTGCCTGGTGTTTTTTGACGCTCCGGCTCTTTAAAAGGTCCCAGCATTAATATTATTGTTTATTTACATTATAAATAATTGTATCCATAGTAACATTCAGTTACAGTTTCATACAGAAGGAAACAGCTGACGCAGCAATCAGTAGAAGCTGATTAATTAACAAATTTGCATTTCAACATCAATTAATGCTTTAATATGACACTGCTGGCAAATGTCCTTGCTATATAATTGATAATCCACAACATGGTTGCATTTAAAAAAAAAAAATAGCAGCTGAAGACATGGTGTCATGCCATGTGATTTCTTAATTTTGCATATTAAAATTGTGTAATGCGTACCTAGCAGTGGATTAGCAGTGAACCCTCAGGAGTGTAAACCATTCTCCTGAACCCTTCATGTGTGTTTACCTGAGTAATAAATCATTTAATAGTAAGCAGTTATTCTGAAAAAATGACACTTTGTGCAGTTGCACATGTAACCATTGGTCTTCAACTAGTGGTCGGCGATGGGTGCTGCAGGGGGTTTGCTAATTAATGTTAAATCACAAATAATATTTGTTAAAAAAGATAAAGATAAAGATAAAATATTACAATTATTGAAAAATATTATAATTACATTAAACTTATGTTAAAATTAAAGCTGGTGTTCATGTATATGTATAATTGTCCATCTGACAGTGAAATTAAATGTTATGTTCTATACAAATTTAGGATGAAGTTAAATGTATAATAATCCACCTGATAGTAAAAGGAAAATGTATGAAACTGCAAATCTAATAAAATGAAAGACAACTGTGAACAATTTAATAAATTGTGATAGTAATTGCAAAAAAATTGTTTGCAATGATGCATAAACATCGAAATCGAAAGATTTTAAAATATATATAAATATACAATGATGTTTGTACAACAACAACATGGTTTAAATTGTCTTAACATAATATTACAAGCGTAATATGATTGGTTTCTATTAATATCAGTGGCGATGTTTTGTATTGGGGGGGTCCCATGTTTTTATTGCCTAAGGGGTCATTGACCTGAAAAACACCCCTGTATTAGACAAATAATATTATAATATATATGAATAATAATGAATTCATTAATTAATTAATCCATATTATAATATATATTCATGAGCATGTTATTTAAAGCTATAAACCTGAAAAATGTATATCAATGGCACTGTATCTTTTTGCCACTTCATGTGTGTACCCATTAATAGATGTTTAAATTGATTTAAGTTGCAAAAAAAAAAAGCATATAAAGGATTATTTTTGTGTAATTTGTTTTATATCAGAACTACTTTCCATAACTACACTTTATATGCCATTACACACCAGATCATTTTGTTTCATTATTTACTTTTTTGCTTGGGTTCTTGGTTACTGGACGCATAAAGCTGTGTTTGCCACCTCTAATTATTTTTATGAGACCTCCTTTATCTCTTTATTGTCAACTTTAATGTTAGTGTAACACAGAAATACTTTGCAGTGAGTTATTGCCCAAGGCAGCTAAATGGTGCTGTGATGTTTCACAGCTGCAGGGTTGCCGGTTTTATCTTAAGCTTGGGTTACTGTTTTTACTAAGGTTCAATCCCCCCCAAAAAAACAACATGCTGGTAGATGGATTGGCTATGCTAAATTGTCCCTAGGTCTGTAAGTGTGTGTGTGTGTGTGGATGTGTGCAGAGTGCCCTGTGGTTGGACTGGCATAATATTCTGTGTGCATTTTCTGCTTTGTGCCTCGTGTTCCCGGATCCACTTCAGCTGTGACCGGAATAAAGTAGTAACTCAGGATGAATGATTTAGTATCAGGTAGTTCTTTCATGCTGATAAAACAAATGCAAAAACATTACATAGACTTATTGTTGATGTACGGATTTGATTAAGAAAAACAGATTTTTTTATTAATTGTAATGTGGGAAATTTATTGCAACTGAAAGATAAAATCAACACAATTTATTTCAATTTGCACCCAGTTACAGTTTACAGTTTACCAATAATCAATTAGAGACAAAGTAAATACACTGAGTAGGCTGTGGTAAGCCATCAGGGCCAGCAAAGCCTTCTCTTCTGGCCTAAACTGTATCAGAGAAGTTTAAATATATTTTATGTTTATAAATAAGTAATAAAGTATCCCCAATAGCCTATTCTCTTCATTTTATAGCATTTTTTTATGGGGGCCGGTTTTAAAGCAGCATATACAAATGTAAATTTCTATCCAATCCGAGTTTCATCCAATCCAATTTCAGCTATTACATGTTGTTGGGGTCAAATGTAACTGCCATAACTCTGTTACTACTAGAAACACTGCAGGGGTCCGATTGATTTAAATCCATGTTTTTTGAAGCTGTTGCTTTACCTAATCAGATTGATATTTGGACTCTCCAAGGCTCTATAAGGCCTCTACACAAGTAGACACTTTAATATCCTTTCGATTAGATGCTCTGAGAGCACACTAGTCAGTCTCGTGACCTGCATCTGTAGCAAACTGCACAAGCTCATGATTTTCTTTTACAATTACTGACAAAGCAGAAGAAATTGTTTTGGTTGCAAATACACGTACAAACAAATTTACAAGACAGACTTTAAAAAAAGCTGCACATTACAAGAAAAGGTTGGCCAAAACAGTTCAAACAATTGTTAGGCTTTGAACCATTTACACTTTTGCAATTGTTTTTCTGTAGAATTCGCACAAAAACACACAATTTGCCTTCATTTAAAATCCCCAGGAAAACCATAATGTATGGGTAAAAAATAAAAATAAATGCACCGAAAACAACAGTGCAAAGTAATGGAGAGTGTGTTAGAAAAGTGAGGAAAAGAGTGCAGGCACGGCCTGAGATGTTGTACGGCTCAGAGACAGTGGCATTGTGTAAATGACAGGAGGTGGAGCTGAAGGTAGCAGAGCTGAAGATGTTAAGGTTTCGTTGGGAGTGATGAGGATGGACAGGATTAGAAATGAGTTTATTAGAGGAACAGAGCATGTAGGACGTTTTGGGACAAGGTGAGGGAGATTGAGATGGTTTGGACATGTGCAGAGGAGGGACATGGGGTATATCGGTAGGAGAATGCTGAGGATGGCCCCCAGGAAAGAGGAAAAAAGAGAAGACTAAGGTGGAGGTTTATGGATATGTTTAGGGAAGACATGCAGGTAGTTGGTTTGAAAGAGGCAGATTTAGAGGACAGGGGTGTGTGGAGACGGATGATCCGCTGTGGCGCCCCCTAATGGGAGGTGTAAAGGCTAACACATGCTTCCTCTAACACATATAAAGCCATCTACTCACTTTGTGTTGTATTGCTGTTAATGGTTTGTATTGCACTCGGATGAAAGCACTATCCTCTTCTGCATAAAGAAACTCACATATGCTCACAACTGGCTTGAGTCTCGGTGATTGACAGGGACATGAGATTATCAGAAAGCAAAGACAGTTTTGCTTCCTTGGGACCAAACAATGGATGACTGTGGCATTAATGGGATTCAAAACGTTCAATCTCCTGGTGGAAAGGAAATGATTTTTGTGTAAACTTTGCACCAACTACTTGTTTGTTGTGTGTAATACCAGGGATGTAATCACTAGAAACCTCAAGTCTGTCAGATTTCACTATAATTGTATGCTCGGCTGTGATTTTCACAAAAAAAAAAAAGAAATAGCTAGAAAATGAAATCTTCTGAAGATGTAGTCCACAAAAAGATGTGTCTAATGGAAATTCGGAAGTTATCGTGGATCTGTTTCATTATTTTTTACCCTTAAAAACAGTTTCGCATTCCTGACACCAGACACCTTTCATTGAAGGAATAGATGAAGGATCAACAGTAATTAATTTGTTTCACATACAAATACACACACACACACACCCACACACACAAGCACACTGCTCATGGCTGGGTTCTTTTTTGATCCTCCAATGTGAACAGATAAAAATTAATTGACTGCACAGGCTCATTGTCAGTGTGACATTGAGTTACTTGTAATACAAAGCACTGGTGTGTGTGTGTGTGTGTGTGTGTGTGTGTGTGTGTGTGTGTGTGTGTGTGTGTGTGTTAGGGTGGTTTAAAATCTCGATTGTCTCTTTGCTATTTGAGATAAAGAATAAAAAATAAAAGTCAGCAAAATGTCTTAAAAAAAGCCATTCTTTCAAGGTCGAACAGACAAATGAGCTTCTTTGAGCATTAGAAATATGACTTAATAGAAATGACAGATATGAAAATGCTGAACATATTTAAAACATCTTTTCACATTCTTGGTGCTTCAGGGTTTGTTCCTGCTGTAGTCAGAGGGGAAGTAATTAGTGCAGGAGTGTTGGTGCTGCGGGGATAAAAACTCTTCCATCTCCTCCACTGCAGCGGTCAGCAGTATAGAAGACGTACACTTCCACATCCTACTCTTGAGAGTCTCCGACGGTGTTAAAAGCCTCCCTTCATCACAAGCCCTTCCACCTGTCTTTGATCATGCTGTTATCTCCTACGTCATGTACTGTCTGCCTGAATCTTGAGGCCCAATTTGTCTGTCACTAACTTTCTTTTCTTCTTCTCTCTGTGTCGCTTTTTCTCTTTTAAAATATCTTCATCTTGCTGTTTCTGTCTCTCCTTTAGCTTCCTCCATGTTTCTCCTTCTATCCTCTTCTCTGTCTCTTTAGGGTAATTCACCTTGTCGTTTCTCTCGCCGTCATTTGTTGTTTCTTCGTTCTCTTTCTTTTAAGGTTTAAGGCAGCTTTGTCTGCGTGTTTATTGTGTCTAAAATGTCCACATTCTCCCACTCTTCTCCTCTTTGATTATTTAGTTCCTTGACACAATGCCCGAGGGGGAAAAAAAAGTAGAGCACTCACATATTACATCGGAAAAAGTCATTTCGGTGTGCAAATGAATCGCGCCCACTGACAAACTGCACTCATGCTGGGTGCAGTAGCATATCACAAGGGTACGGTGTTTACAGATTAAATGCAGTGATGGTCCGTAACTCAGAACAATATTAAAATATGAGTAAGATGCATTAATGCGTTTTTAACATATTTGCATCTGAAAAAAAATTCCAATATTTTGTGACCGATATTTTATATATAGACTAATTTCTCCTCGCTAAACTGTTTCTCGAGCGCGTTCTCTCAGCACCACTGCTGTCACGTGAATATGACGTATCACAACACTACAGAGACTACAGGGGCGTGTCCTGAGAGTCACATAGATTAAGAGATTAACCTGGCAGAGGTAGAGCTGCATCTTCCTGGAGACAAACTGGAGAATAACCTATTGTTCTATTTAATTGTTTTTATTTATTTATTTATTTATTTATTAATTTTTATTATTTCGCCAGTTTGTGAAATGTTTGGGAACCTACCAACCCAAAAGTACCATATATATTTATATATGTTTTTATGTATGTTTGTGTTTGAAAATGAATACAGGAATCAGCTTTAATTCTCTTGAATGTTTGCCCCTTTTGGCATCCCATTTATGCGATTACTTTCTCGTTTTCTTTTTAAAACTCAGTTTTGACCTTGTTGGCTTACCTATGATGATGTTATCTGCAGAAATATGGGCTCTTGCTCAAATACAATGTGATCCGAATTTACTTGTGATCCCTATTACAAATCTCTTCAAACATTTTAAGAGCAACCCAACTGAGTTTTTGTGAGAATGTACCTGAAGACCATCTTATACTAATATCTTAATTTTCAAATGACCAAAATGAATTTGGTTTTGATCTAAAGTCTCTCTTTGTGTTAGTAGAGGAACGCACATCTTGAACCTGTTTAATCCTATTCATTTACATACTTATCAAACATAAAATAGTAAGAGGTTAGATCAGGGTTTATTTCTTTTCTTATTTTGTCCCCTTTGTGTGGGAATCCTTTTAGTCTCTAGTATAAAAACGCTAGCATAAAGTCCAGCTACCAGACTGTAGCATAAAAAAAAAAATCTGCAAAATTAATCCTTTCAGAGTCGTAAACTTGTCCTGGTACAACACTAAGTCCAGAATATAAAACTTGTGGAGTCTTTTAAAGGGTTATTTTTTTCCCAAATGGTTCCCACCTGTCATATTCTGAAGCATATTAGGACTGGTGTGTACATTTAAGCGATATAATTCTGATTCATGGTTAAGAAATGCCTTTAGGGTATCTTTTAATAACATATACAGGCAGTATGACTCCTTCCCTGGTGTATTTACCACATGCTTTTGATAAGCGTAATATTGTTTTGTTCTGTACAACCCTTATTGCTAATCCCAGAGTTTTAACACACCTGTTTAAATTGACAGTATTTAAAATATTATCAAACCTTTAAATATTACATAAGCCTTCATCCTTCCACATGCACACAAATGTTTCCTGTTTATCTCTAATCAACTCTGTGTTTTTCACTAATTTCTTTGTGATGTTTTGCGACTGTATCTTTCCTAGCATTCAGCTCTGATTGTCTCCTAGGTTTGCCTGTTTTTTTTAACCTTTGTGGTAATTTAGGAATTGTGGTCTTTCACCAAAATTCTGCCTGCCAATTTGGAGTTTCCTTTCATAAACTCGAGCTGCATCAACAATGTTTTGGGATTGCTTTTGATCCAAGCTGAGGGTTGCTCTGCCTTCTTGCCATGTGTGCCACGGCTCCCCACAACACGGGTGCTGAAGTGGCGCTGTCCGTTCAGCACCCATGCGGCTGTTGTGTTTGGATCACTTGCCTTTTGCTGCCATCGTCATTACATATAATATATAGTACAGTCCAAAAGTTTGGACACACCTTCTCATTCAAAGAGTTTTCTTTATTTTCATGACTATGAAAATTGTAGAGCCACAATCAAGGCATCAAAACTAGGAATTAACACATGTGGAATTATATACATAACAAAAAAGTGTGAAACAACTGAAAATATGTCATATTCTAGGTTCTTCAAAGTAGCCACCTTTTGCTATATAATTCCACATGTGTTAGTTCATAGTTTTGATGCCTTGAGTGTGACTACAATTTTCATAGTCATGAAAATAAAGAAAACTCTTTGAATGAGCAGGTGTGTCCAAACCTTTGGTCTGTACTGTATATATATATATATA
>MU535751.1:1875818-1920169 GCA_024362625.1 Silurus asotus | reverse complement strand
ACACACACACACACACACAAACACACACACACACACTTCTGTAAGTGATGGTGGAAATGTTTAGGATTGCGTCAGAGTAAATGCGATGAAACTTCAAACACTGCGGATCTCCAGAGACATGGAACATCTGGATTACACAATGCTCGGTGAGAAGTTAGTTTCTGGAGATTTCTGCCAATTTCTGACTCCTGCACAAACACTGGGAGACGAGATCTTATAGGAGTCACTCCTGCGCTTACAGAACCTGAAATATGGACGTTCTGGTACGGAACATTCAGAACTTCAACACTGGGCTACACTTTAGTGATGAAGCTGATCTACGTCTATAAATGACTCCAGAGTTACATTTATAGCATTGGTCAGACGCCCTTCACCCTCACCTGCTCAGGTGTAGAAATGAGATCATTGTAAGTTTATGAAGATTGTGGACATTTAAAGAAGTAGATGCCGAACTCGCAAACATCCCGTACCATCTAGAGACGTACCAGTGCCTTTTGGATCCCTCTTCATGTGTGGAGTTTTGACATTGGACCTCCTTGAGTGTTTGAAGGCTCTGGCATGGAGAAGCTGGTGTTGGATCGCAAATGTTGAGCTATTTTATGAGTTGCTCAGTAGCTCCTGGTTTTATAACCACAAATGTTTGTATAAGACTGTAGAAAGAACATATCTAGAATCACATACTCCAGTGCTCATGTTAGTTCTCACTCTCCAGTGTTCTGTATTGTTTAAAGTCTATAATCACACTCTTGATGTCACCCAAATGAGGATGGGTTCCCTTTTTGAGTCTGGTTCCTCTCAAGGTTTCTTCCTCATAACATCTAAGGGAGTTTTTCCTTCTCACAGTCACCACGGCTGCTCATCAGCTAGGGATAAACACACATCGTTCTCCTTAACTGTTACATTCTGTTAACCTGCTATGAGACAATGTCTGTTGTGAAAAGTGCAATAGAAATAAACTCGACTTGACTAAGTTACTCAGCATTTGTAATACCAGAGTCAAATCTCCACTAAACCTGCTCGAAAGAAATAGGGATGAAGGTTTGTAAAAAAAAAAAAAAGCAGTATGTAAATCACAGACTCCATGATTTGCCTCTTTTTCTTCTTCCTTCTGTGATACGGACAAAAGCTTCTGTTTGTGACAGATGAACCCTGATGGCTGTTTGAGAAGATTCAACCCTGTTTGAGAAGAAACGACAAACAGCAGGCAGATTGAACAGAACCAGACTGAAGTGTCCTGTCTGACTGCAGGACCTTCATCAAGTTCATCAGGTTTGCAGGAGGATTCACAGGTACAAGCCCCAAGTGTCAACAAACAAATGTGATATATAAAAGAAAGAGACCCCAACACACATTTGAGTATAAGCTAACACCTAACAGTGAAGCAAGCTAATTTTGCTAGCTCTTTATCAGCAGCTAGCTTAGCATCTTGGGAAACAATCATGTAAGGAAACAGATACACAGTAGAGATGTTTATTTATTATATTATATTCATTCTTACCGGTTTCTTCACTGTGTATTTCCGCCAACACAGTATGTGCTAATCAGTCTGCTAACTCGGTTTCTTTGCTAAAGATTCTTCGCTAAACCGAAGCATATACCAAACCCCCCCAGGATCTGCCCTCCGACTAAACCCCAAAGCTTTTCATTAACACCGACTGAGGATCATCAATGTGGCAGCAGGGTTTTATCGCTAAACCGAGAAGGACCGAGGTGTTTATCAGGATCCCACGCGTTTGCCGTCTGCTGGAACGGTGTCATGACGACGCCTCGCCATGGCAACGACGGCTTCCGTTCAAAATGGAGACCGGATGCACTGAATATATATATATATAAAATATAAATAATATATATACAGTACCGACCAAAAGTTTGGACACACCTTCTCATTTAAAGAGTTTTCTTTATTTTCATGACTATGAAAATTGTAGAGTCACACTGAAGGCATCAAGGGCTATTTGACCAAGAAGGAGAGTGATGGGGGGCTGCACCAGATGACCTGGCCTCCACAGTCACCGGACCTGAACCCAATCGAGATGGTTTAGAGGTGAGCTGGACCGCAGAGTGAAGGCAAAAGGGCCAACAAGTGCCAAGCATCTCTCGGGGAACTCCTTCAAGACTGTGGGAAGAACTTTTCAGGTGACTACCTCTTGAAGCTCATCAAGAGAATGCCAAGAGTGTGCAAAGCAGTAATCAAAGCAAAAGGTGGCGACTATGAAGAACCTACAATATGACATTTTTCAGTTGTTTCACACTTTTTTGTTATGTATATAATTCCATATATAATTCCACATGTGTTAATTCATAGTTTTGATGCCTTCAGTGTGACTCTACAATTTTCATAGTCATGAAAATAAAGACAACTCTTTGAATGAGAAGGTGTGTCCAAACTTTTGGTCTGTACTGTATTGATAATAAGCTGCCCATGGATTCATTTGCATTTAGCTTAAAAAACATTATCTGCTCTTTGTGCCCTGTGTCATTTGATTTAAGTGGGTTTGTTATTCTGTTTGTGGTGTGGCTTGTCTAAAAATATGATATGATGTACTCAATATGCCAATAGCGCTTGTTTTCTGTTGCCATGGATGAATTCTCTGTCCAGTTTGAAATAGCACATAGCAGGAGGGCTGTTAAGAGTTAGTAAGTTTGTGCATCTGAGCTTTGTGTGCCTCTGACATTGATTTAATCTCGGTGACAACAAATTGCATTGGCATGAATCTACAGGCAGGGGATGGTCAGTGCTGTGGGTGAATATATTTGTTTCTTTTGGATAGATGGCATTAATCTTGCAAGAAAATTAGATAAAGTAAAACAGGAAAAAATGAAAGCGAGGAGGGGCACTAAGATCACACCCTGCGCTGAGAATCTCCCCACAGCCCACTGACCTGTCGTCACCACAGGCTCTGACGCTCACTGTACTGGACAGCTGCATGATCATCAATGTCTCATCAGATGATTAGTTTGGACATCAGGTCACATCATGTCAGCAGACAGAAATCCCAAAACACAGTACAAAGGAAGAAAGTTTGTGTATATTTGCTGTGTCTGTAGGGACGTTGTGTGTCCTCAGCTTTGAAAGGGTAATCATAGAGAATTGTATTTTTGTATTTTTTATTTTTTAGTATTTATAGTAGTTTTTTAAGTCTTCTTCTTCTTCTTTTGGCTGCTCCCATTAGGGGTCGCCACAGCGGATCATCCGTCTCAATACCACCCTGTCCTCTACATCTGCCTCTTTCACACCAACTACCTGCATGTCTTCCCTCACTACATCCATGAACCTCCTCCTTCGCCTTCCTCTTTTCCTCCTTCCTGGTGGCTCCATCTTCAGCATTCTTCTACCAATATAATTCATGTCCCTCCTCTGCACATGTCCAAACCATCTCAATCTCGCCTCCCTTACCTTGTTTCCAAAACAGCCTACATGCGCTGTCCCTCTAATAAACTCATTTCTAATCTTGTCCATCCTCGTCACTCCCAACGAAAACCTTAACATCTTCTTTATAGTAGTTTTTTTAAGTAATTTATTATTATCATTTGTGAACATTAACAGTTTACTTTTTCCAAAACAATTTAAAATGCTTGGTTTAAATTAAATATTTAAAAATTAAATCAAACAAATCAAATTAATGCAGTACGCTTTTTTATTTATATTGTTTTAACTGAGTATTCAAAGAAATAGGCACAAATTCAATTGCTAAAATTAAATTCAATATTTTAATATCATTTGTTAGACCTGATTTGGGTAATGCAGATTTGTGTGTTTGTTTTCTTCTTTTCTTTTTACATTTTCTATTTCTTTTACTGAAGAGATGTCTAGTTAACTGTTCAACGTATTTCATAAAGTACAAATCGTGTATCTGACAAAAAAAATAGTAATAAAACCAAATGTTTTATAACCTACACATTGTTTTATATTCATTACTGTACATCATTTAAAAATGGCCTTCCTTTTGTTTAAAAGGACTAACAAAATGTTACTAACACTACAATAAATTTGATTGTTTCATATGACATTATATCACTCTCATCCTATCTCCTATATAGCGTTTGCTGTTTCTAATCAAATCTGCATGATAGCATGTAATACTACGATTTTGTGAGTATCCATTTACATTTATGTCATTTGGCATTGTCCAGAGTGACAAAGTTATCTCATTCATACAAATGAGCCACTATATGGTTAAGGGCCTTGTTCAGGGGCCCAGCAGTGGCAGCTTGTTATGACTGGGATTTGAACTCACAACCTTTGGATCCAAATGCCCAAACCACTAAACTACCCCCGTCCCCCCACAGCTTCTGAGTTCAATTGGGTCATTAGGTGCTTCCAGAACATCAATACTGTGAAGACCTTGAGGAGTTCATTATGCCGAAAATAACTAGTGAAATGTGTTGATTTTATTGAGGGCAGCCTCATAGCACAGTTTCATGCTAATTTGATACCTATAGAGTAGTCTTCAGTTTGATCAGATTTATAAAAAAAAAAAATGAAAACAGCCAAGCTGGAGGCGTGACCATGGGCGGAGCTAAAGAGTCATGAGCACGCACAGCTTTTGCGTAGCGATAGTCTGCGAGCTGTGACATCGTTATAAATAAGACAGAAACAAAGACTTTAATACAAAAATGGCTAATATTCATATTCAGCTATATATATATCTGATCCAAAATCGACTCTCTAGTACATCAAGAACAACAGCAACAACAACTAAGGCATGATGTGTCTGTATGGTAAGTACTTTATTACGTTCTCCTTCCCTCACATAAAAAAAAAAAAACACTTTTTTGAGTCATTTTTCCTAAATGATCCTTGTGCAGTGCTGCAGACGAGGTCTGTAACCAAATGAAGCATGGTGATGGGTGTGCACTTGCTCTTTCATGTGAACTGCCCAAACAAGGAATTCATGATGTCATAAAGAGCCACACTCAAAAAAACTATATGTAACGTATACAAACTCTGAGAGAGAACAGAAATACTCTTTCATATGTCGAAATAATAAATAATTTTGTTTGTTTAGCACGATAATCCAACTCTTTAACAATGTAAATAATTTTAAAATCCTGAAATAGCATTACATCCCACCTGTATGTGTGTGGGGTCTAATTAGGTAATTATTAATGAATTGTTGTCGCTCTCCTGTTTCTTAATATGTCTGAGTGAAGCCATTTTATTTTAGAACTAAACAGCACTCCATGCTAAACCCTGTAAACAATCCCTTCTTCCTGGCTAGCTAAAAGTGATGTCATAATCGTTTGCTTTACTATGTAGAGCTCATGCCTACGAGTTAAATGCAGAGTCTTCACTTTTCTGCTCCCAACATTGACCCCTGATCATGCACTGATCAGACCCATGTACAGCTACATTTACAGATGCACAACTGCATAGCATGTAAAATACACATATACAGTTAATTGTACAAATGCATGACTGCATTGCCTGTACTAGGCACATGACCCCAAAGAAGCCTTTTGCTTTTCCTTGACCTTCTGCCTTTAAAGCAGTGCTTGAAGTAAGCTAGGACTCATTGCTATGTAAAACCAGTGCATGGTTCTTCTCATTTAAATACCGTTTGTTGTTTTTATTTATTTTTCAAAGCATACTGGCACATCTCCCAAGCTCTCGGCACTCCACTTTTCCCAGAATAAGTGGGAAGTTCACAGATTCTAAAAATTGTAATTGAGTGATTTCAGCCTGAATGTGTTTTTATGAAGTTTACAGTATCACTCCTGCACATGAGGAACAAAAAGAAATAGAGAAAGGTGCACAGCACAACACAAGGGCTCATGCTTTAAGTGCCTTCAAGCTCTCTTTCTTTCTCTCTCTTTGTAAAAGCTCTCATGGAGAGGATGCTGCAAGAGAGGATATTGCATTGTGTTATAGCTTCTAATTCCACAGTTTTCTGCCAAAAAGCCAGGTGGGATTTGTTTGAGGTGAATTCTCAAAAGCTTGACACAAATGTAGAACAGTTTTAATTGACTTTTCTAAAACACTGCTTACAATATCTCCTTCACTGCACTAATGACATTGTACTCATTGTTTTTTTTTTTATGATAATGTACTAATGTTTATTCATTTATCATTATTTATTCATATTTACATTTACATTTGTGGCATTTAGCAGACGCCCTTATCCAGAGCGACGTACAAAAGCGCTTTAAATCTCTAGTAATGAATAAATCTACACTGGTACGCAAGAATACAAACTCAATATAAATATAACTCGAATTCTACAAACTTGAAAAGTGCTAATTTAAGTATTTCAGGAAGAGGTAGGTCTTCAGTCGTCGCTTAGTGCTACCAATGCATATCTGGTTGGATGCTAACTGTCTCGTAATCTCGTTGCCTTGTAACACGTGCAATGAAAATAATGCTAATTCCAATCGAAATACTAACAACTTCAGGAAAACTGGTTACAGTATGTATTTGAAGCACATACAGCAAATTTACCTTTGCACACTCAGCAGTTTCATGACTGTCACATCGCTACAACACTGCTAAAGTCAGCAGTTTGACAAACACAACTGCCTACATCTTTAGTATTCCAGTCAGAGTGTCCAGATGTCAGTCAAGACTCACAAGAACTAGGAGTTTTTCAACATTGATCACCATGTTTTGGCAAACAAATCAAGCTCAGTTCATTACAAGCTTATACAAAAGAACTGACATAAAAAGGATGCATTTCTCAGTCAAACTGAGGAAAAAAACGAAGGTGTTACGTTTGACTTAAGCTTTATATGGGAAAAAAAGCTAGAGAATGTTTGTTAGGTTCATCTTTGAGTCTCAAATCTCATCCCACTCATTCTTGTTCCGTCTCCACTGCGAGCCACGGAATAACATTTACACAGACACTAAGATGTATATAAAAGCTATCTAAAGTTTATTACAGAATGCATATAGACCTCCAGGATCAGTATTAAACCACTAAGTTAGATATCAGAAAAACATTGTTCAAGGCCGTACTTTTCTTGTATTATTCTAGGTACATGTTTCAGAATCTATCAGAAAGATATGAAAGTCACAGTGTGATAATACGCAATGAAAAGTAAGAAGAAGAAGAAGAAATTATCTTTTCTTTTTCGCCTTTCGTCCACACCGATACGGCGTTTTTATTTAACGAGAGCATGGATTTTTAAAAACACACCCTAAAGCGGATACATTTGAAAACGCAGTTTTTGCGTCGCAGTGCGGACATTGAAAATTGAAGCTTTCGAAACCGATGACATCTTTAGTCATTGCTGCGTTGTTTCCATGTTTTCAAGAGCCAGAAAATTTTGATGTTTTAGTTTGAATGTGCAACTTTTGGGAAATGATTAAAAACAAAAATGCGTATGGCGAGCGTTTAAAAAAAAAAAAAAACGACAAAAAAAACAAACGCGTTTTTTTGTTTTTTTTAATAGGTTAAAATTAAAAATTAAGTCAAATAGGCAGAAGACAGCAGACTTCACTTCCTGTCACGTAGCATGAGCAGATTTATGGGCAGAATTAAGACAGTTTTTATTTAAACAAGCAATATAGTCCCAAAAATGTATGCAAAAAGAAATATCATGCCATGTGTAAAGTATCCCAGGGGTCAAACAAGTTTAAAAACAAGCCAGCAAACATGAAACACAAGGCTTGGTATGACAAAGGAGTAAGTAATCACAATGAGCAATATGTTGCAGTTGACTTGTGGATGAATACCTGGTTTAAAATGTGTGTGTGAGGAGAGGTGCTCACACCTGTACTTAATTAGTAGCTTGGAGAGTTTTAGCAGGAGAGTATGTGTGGTCTAGGAATTGAAGCTTTAGTTGTATTTCACAAAGGCCCTATAAGAAGGCCATGATTGTTGGTGGGCATAAAGTTCTAACCTGACCGAGATCTAACATACATGTGGAGCCAAAAGCTAGAACAATTTAGTTGTGAGGTACAACAACAAGAAAGATGTTAGCCATTTGGGGTAAGACAACCTTCTGTTTCTTGTAAATGGCTTTTAAAGTGCTCAAGTCATGTTTCATAAGATGTATGTGACACTAAGCTATGTAATAGTGACTGATTTGATCTGTTGGTGTCTGTATCTCTGCTCAGTTCTATGATTTAGCATACAATGTAATGGATCATTAATGTGGTTTAGCAGCTAACTCCATTGTCCACGTTTAGATCTTTCATTCTAGGGATCAAGTGTGTATTAACAGTCAGGTATGAATGATCAAATGAGGAAGGCCCTTGGTTTAATTGCATTGGGGTAGGCTGTTGAGAACGTGCTGTTCTCATGAACTTCCTCCGTCTTCAACCACTGCAGGGATTGGTTTCCTTTTCCATTGGAACTTATCTGAAATTTCATTGACATTTACAGTAAGGTAGGCAATAAAATTATATTACCACCCGCAATGATCTAAGGAAACAATTAAGCCATCTAAAAGCAATCAATATATTAGGCATTACTGTTGCTTTGCAGAAAGTGCATCAGTTCAAACAAACGCTAAACACATTGGATTTCTTGCAAAAGCCTGTACTTAATTTCAAATCCTTATTTCATCTTTCAAAAGTAAGTATTTGTCAATGAACATGTCACTGTCATCAGAAAGTCCTTTTGTCATAAACGATGTTTAGTCATGTTGTCTATGACACGGTTTCAGTATTTTGTAATGGAAACTACAGTTTGGGTTACAAAATCTTTTACAGTTTTAAAGTGAATCACACTTTTACTGTAAGGCACTAATATGTTCATTCATTTTCAAAAATATTAATTCTCTGTTTTACCCTGACGCCAATTTAAGGTTTATAAGACTCACCTTTGACCTGTTTTTTATAGAACTAGTTGATCATTGGTTGCATATGTCATACACTCACCTTTATTACTGACAAGATTCATCTGCACTATTTTTATCAATTCAAGAGATATTTACAAAAAACATAGTTTAATAGAAATTTAGGTTTGACAGATTAGGAAAAATGGTTGAATTTATGCAATAAACTGAGGCCGAGATGTTTTTTAAGGTTAAGACTATTTAGGTAAAAACCTAAATATAAAACCTATAATATATTTTGAAGAACATGACGATTGATAATGTAGGAAACAGCAGACAATTGTACTCAATCAGATAAATAAATGTACCAACTCATTCACAATTTGGTCAAAGCAAAAACAGTTTGGGGAATTTCAATCCTGATCAGAGAAACGCTCCAAAGTAACTAAAAACCCCCTGAAATGTTCAAGTCAAATGAGGCCAGCATAACCAATAGTCTGTTATCAAATGCGGTAGATCAATGTAGGCAAGAGTGAAGAAAACTATAATAAATAAATATCAATTATCTATTTACACCCTTTGCCAGATGAAGGGTGCATTTGCTTGCTTTTCTGATCACTTTTGATCTTTGACTTCAACATTTGATCTCAGGATCATTCTGGAGATCCTACAGTGATGTAAAGTATGTATATTTATTGTATTAGGAGATGTAACTATTGTGATTTATAGCCTCATGTTAGAACAAACTAAAGCCTAAACCAGTATCAGAACCTTTTACCTATTCAGACTTTAGAATTTACAGGCTCAGGCAGTAAGCACCAGTAAGTCTGAGTTTGACCAAAACAATGTGAATGAGAGAAAATTGTTCAGGATTTTCTTCTCTTTTAAAAAAAATGGACGAATACACATAAGTATTGAGACCCCTGACTTTTCCAGTCATTATATGAGTCTACCTCTAAATGTTACCACTAAATTCAGATGTGGTTTCCATTTACTTGAACTAGGAGACACAAACCTGTTCCAGCATGACCATGCCCCTGTGCATAAAGCTTTGCCTTCAACCCTGCTAAACCCCTTTGGGATGAATTGGAATGCTGACTGCATCTCAGGTCTCATCACCTTTTATAAGTACCAGATTGAATGGCTAAAAGAGTACAAAGCTCAGAAACCTGGCTGGAACAGATAGAATAGAGAATATAATAGAGCCACATTTAATAGGCCTTTAAATTATTAATATGATTTTTAATTTACATATAAAAAAACTCACAGGTTTATTAGATTTTTGGTGTATAAAATATTGAAAATTTCATCTGGTCCGAGTGTGTGCGAGGGAAAGGGGACTCTGGGAGTTATAGAACAGAAGACACATCTGTAAAAACACCACTCGAAGCAAGCTAGACCTACGCTGGAAATTCTGAATGTGAAATGGGAATATAGCATAACCAATCCACCTACTAGCATGTTTGTTTGGAAGGTGGGAGGAAGTTTGCAAACTCTGAGGAAACCCACACTCACACTAGGAGAATGTATGAAACCTGAAACAAACTCCAAACAAAGCTACCCGATCTCAGGAATAGACTGTAGACATTCGGGCTGTAAGATGAGAACAACCAGAGATGGCAAAAGTACACACATCCTTCACTGAAGAAGAAGTACATATACTCATGTATTAAAAGACTCTGGTAAACATTGAAATACTGACTACACTTAGCTAAGTTAAAGTAAAGAAGTTTGGTCTGAAAAATAGTGAGGTAAAGTACTGATACCAGCAAAATCTACTTAAGTACAGTAAGTATTTTCGCTTCATTCATTTTGCCATCTCTGAGAGCAACATATACTGTAAATGTATCTGAAATTGTAATTTGGAAATGTTTGAAAATGGCCCAGTCGACCGATTTTACTGGTTGCTAGGTTGGCTTTAACGTGCCGATAACCGATTAATCAACCAATAGTTTTTCAATTGGATACTGGATAAAATACAAACACTACATGGAAGCCGGAATAGATGGATCTGTAGGAATATTTGCTGATGGTTCCAGCAACCAACTATTGGTGCCTCAATCTCTATTAATAACCATCTTCTTTTGGCTGCTCCCATTAGGGGTCACAAACAGCGGATCATCAGTCTCCATACCCCCCTTTCCTCTACATCTGCCTCTTTAAAAACCAACTACCTGCTTGTCTTCCCTCAGCACATTCATAAACCTTCTCCTTGGTCTTCCTCTTTATCTCCTGCCATGTCTAAACCATCTCAATCTATACTTTGTCTCCAAAACGTCCTACATGCGCTGTCCATCCTCATCACTCCCAAAGAAAACCTCAACATACCTCCAGCTCCACCTCCTGTCTTTTACTCAATGCTACTGTTTCTAAACCATACAACATAGGAAAGGGCTCAGAGCCGATCCTTGATGCAGTCCACTCTCCACCTTATACATGTCCTGAACCACCCTCACACCCGACACACCTGACTTCCTAATACAATACCACAATGCCTCTCTCTCCACTCTGTCATGCGCTTTCTCTAAATCCACAAACACACAATGCAACAACTTTTGACCTTCTCTATACTATTCCATCAACATTCTCAAAGCAAATAAGGCAGCTGTGGTGCTCTTCCTCAGCATGAAACCAGACTGCTGCTCACAGATGGTCACCTTCTCTCAGCCTGGCTTCCACCACTCTTTCCCATAACTTCATGGTGTGACTAATCAACTTTATTCCCTTGTAGTTACTGCAGGTCTGCACATCTCCCTTAATTATAAAAAATTGGTATCAGCACACTCCTTCTATTTCTTCTTATGCTCTCCTGCACTTGATCAAATCTTCCACCATCTACCCTTCCATATTTCTCTTCTTAAGGCCATACCTACCCATCACCTTGGTTCCCGTCACCAACATGCTTATTAAAGTCTTCCCCAATCACCTAACTTTCATTCCTAGGTACACTCTTCACCACAATACCTGTAGCGGTCATTGGTAACCCAGGTCTCGACCGATCTGGTATGAAATTCTGGTTTGTCATCCGCATATTAGATTTGACACGTTTTACGCTGGATGCCCCTACTAACGCAACCCTCCCCAATTATCTGGGCTTTGGACCAGCACCAAGAGTGCACTGGTTTGTGCAACCCTAATAACTGGGTTGTCTCGACCTGTATTAATCACTAAGACAACCTTTATTATCAAATACAAATATGGTATGAGTAGAATTCAGCCTGTGGGTCGTATGTAATGAAAACCTTTAGTAGAGTTTATTCTAATCATTGCAAAATGAGTATAGGTAAAGGAACAAGCTGGATCCTGGTACACACAGCAATAGGTAGTTGTAGCCACAAGAAATCCAAAATTGGACCATACACTCTCATGGAAAATTATATTTTTTTCAGTTAAATGAGTTCGATCAGATTAAAAGAGGATTGAGTTGCAAAAGGAACAGATTTATACCCAGAATTTCTTTACTCCTTGAAAAATATATATTCTTAATTAACTGACTAGTTTTATTTGTCGTAAAATGTTTTGGTTTGCTTACTTCTTTTTGTGTGTGTGTATTTAATATTTCATTAATGCTATTCTTATTTTTTTTCAGTCTAAGAGGGCAGTGTATCTTTTAGGTATTAGATTTTCAGTCTAGCAATAGAATTAAAAAAAATGAAAAGTTACCTTTTATATTTTCTACCGTTTAATTTTTTTCTAATACATTTCTTAATTTCTATAAAATTTTCTTTCGGCTTCTACCATTAGGGGTCGCCACAGCGGACCCTCCGCACGTTTGATTCGGCACATGTGTTTTTACGCTGGATGCCCTTCTATAACGCAACCGGTGAGAGCGCCGCATCCTAACCACTAGACCACCAGGGAACCTTCAATTTTCCATTTTCTAAATTAAAAATTGGTGATACATGGTCCCTAAAAATAATGATTGTTGTTTCTTTCCTTAATGCACTGGCAACAATCTCTGTAAAGTTGCTTTGAGACAATGTCCATCGTATAAAATGCTATACAAATTAAATTTGGGGAAATTTTTTCCAGCTGTCTCAGGAAGTATTTATCATCTTGTTTGTACAGCATCACCACACAAATTGCCTTATTTCAGTGTCAATGCCTGACATTCTAGTGCTCCTTTACTCCATGTCATAATACAAGATAACTATAGCTTGAAAAGCATGACTGTTGGAAACCATGGAAACATGAAGAGAATGCAATACAATTCAAAGCAAAGCGTGCCTTCAGACTTGAGTTGTGAATAAAATCATCTCGCTAAAACTCTATCCATTATGACTGGTATTTTTATTATTATTTTTATTTGATTTGTAGTCTTATTTTTGTTGTTTTTATCAGAAATAACAGTTCATTGCTCTAATGCTTTGCTTGGCATGAACCAAAAGTGTGCTATAGTCAGACAGATGATGCAGACGGGATAAAAAAAAAATCTATTTGTCTGTTTATCCACACTGAACTTTACAGCCCATAAAGATCAATCAATGTCGTATAAAAAGTGGCGGCTCGTAGTCACATTAGGATTGTTTTTTTTGGATATTGTATGAAAATCTGGGCATTGGATTTTGAATAATTAGGTTGCATAAGACATTTTAGTGTATATTTCTGTCTCATATACGTGTCAAATAAATGAATGGAGAAAAGTGTTGCATTTTATAGAACAGATACTGAGTGGTTAAGTCATTGGACTTTGGATCCGAAGGCCATGAGTTTAGATTCCAGCCACATTAAGTTGCCATGTCCTGGGCCCCTAAACAAGGCCCTCAACCCCATAGCAGCTCAGCGGTATAAGCCAGATAAACCTACTGTAAGTCGCTCAGGATAAGAACATCCTCCAAAATGTCATAAATGTACATCCTCAGTAAAATATCAGTACCAGGGGAAAAAAAAGACCCTTAGTTTTAGTCCTAATCCCCACTTTCCTTTTTGTCTGCATTGATTTGAGTTTAATTGATTTTGGTGTTCATGCCTGTGTTAAATATGTATGTGTGTAAGACAAAAATACAGATGGTAGAGGGAAAGATTGTCAGTACAGCTGGTAGGTCGCTGTGGCAGATTGTACCCAGTGTGCGCTAGTTTGTTCTCAGCAGGAGCGCCGGATGGTGAGCGCCTCTCTGCTCGTGCTCTACATCGCCCCCTGCAGGAAACATGCTGACCTTTTACAACTCCTCTGTATTTAATCCCTGCTTGTGCATCAGTCAGTACTAATGTGTCTGCCTGTGTGTATTTGTACCCAACTAATCCTGTTCATCAGTGTGTGTGTGGGTGCATGCCGTTGTGCCGTCATTACCCACCATTATCTTCTGTAACTTGCACCTGTTCATAATTCATCAGTGTCTTAAGGTGCACAGACATTAAAGCCCCACAAAGCAAACAGTTTAATGAAGCTATTTTTCTGTTGCTCATTAATATATTATTTCAACCTCCCTCTTTATCCCCCTTCCTCTCTCCATCTTTCTCTTTCTGCCACACGTCTGATGCACTTAGTGTGTAAGATTTATTACAGTATGCAAACCCAGCTACCAGCTCATCTGTGCTCGGCCGGCAGGTGGTTCACTCACATGGCTGATTGAGAGAATTATCTACCGTCTGTGTGTACGTGTGTCTGTGTATGCATTTGTTTGATTTGCTGCATCGGTGTTTATTTATGACATCAGCATTCACTCAATCTGAAGATCCTCAACTAATATATGTATTTTTTTTAATCATAAATGGAGATGTAGCTATTCAGATTGAGGTATAGCCTCGTGCTAAAACGAACTAAAGCTGATTCCAGTTTCAGAACATTTTCCTATTCAGACTTTATTTATTCCAGGTTCAGGCAGCGTTTGACCAAAAACAGACTCAATGTGAATGAGACAAAAAAACTTGTACATAAAGTTTTGAGATGATGCATTGGAATATTTACAGCATTTCAGGCCTCCTCACCAAAATGCTCAAATCTCCGCAAAATCTTGTGGAACATCTTCCCAGAAGATTGGAGATTATTATAAGGGGAAATGGGGACTAAATGTAGAATTGGATGTTCAGAAAGTGCATCCAAATATTATGATCAGATTTTCACAAACTTTTGTCGATAAAGTGTATGTGGTTTGTCCTATAGGAGGGTTTGTTTTATTAATAAATAAAAGATCTGCATGAACTGGATCAGAATTTAAGCGCAGAGCCGTCAAACAAGTCAAATACAAATGCGAAATCTATGATCAGTGGTGAAGATGGAGATCTTTAATCTCCATTCAAGAACAACCAGTGACCTGTTTAGACATCAGATCGCCTTCAGATGGACAGATCGCCTGTTTCTTAATGGATTCTCAGTCAAACCGAGCTGTGACCTGAAGGGAATATGGTTCAGAATAGAGTGGTATCAGGGTTTGTGGAGGCTGGGCTATTTTCTGGCTTTGCATATACTGTAAGCATCAGACTTGAAGGATGACCAAAAGTAAATTGTCATGGTCCAGTATATGGACAGAACAAGCAGCTAGGCAAAATCTGTGGTGAGAAATGTCCTTCCAAATACTACCAGTGTCATAACGGAGTGTCATGTTTGTGAGCACCGACTGAAAACGGGTGTCTCAAAGTTGTCTAACGGTGTCTTCATGGAGTTGAAAATCCAAAGTCGTGCCATGAGTGTGTCTCGAAGAGAAGATGAGTTGTGTCTCTTACTCATGTCCTCTTGCTTAGTACGAGTCTGAATCATGTATATGATTCAGATTGGGCTGGTACATCTGACCTAAACCAGACAGAATCTCTCCCACACAATCTTTTCACATTCTCTCCACTTTTCTACTGGTGTGTTGCGGCATCTGGAGGAGAACTTCAACTCAGTCCTTCTCTCTCTCTCTCTCTCCTTTGCTAGTTGATATAGTAGCATGTTTAATAGCAATACTATGTTTTGAGCACCAGTTTTATTGTTTCTGAAGTAGCGGTACATAGAATGTGGAGGGAGGTGATAGCTAGTGAATGGATTCTGGATCGGACGGTCACAAGTTCCCAGCACTATCAAGCTCCACTGTTGGGCCCTTGAGAAAGGCCCTTAACCCTCAACTGCTTGGTTTTAGGTCGCTCTGGATAAGGGCACCTGCCAAGTGCCGTTGTCACATGTACATTACAGCATAGTGAAATTCTTTCTACGCCTATTTCAGCAATGTTGGGAAACTGGGGTCAGAGCGCAGGATCGGTCATGATACAGAGAACCTGGAGCACAGAGGGTTAAGGGCCCCAAAAAGTGACCAGGGCTTGATCCACCGAGTTTTAAATCAGTTCTCCAGAGAGTTTCTACACTGAGCTACTACTTCCTAGTAATTAATGCATGCTTTTGTGTGACAGGTAAAAGTAAAAAAAAATATTTACTTGTTTTATTACTTCAATTTATTGATATAAATTGTTGTGCAATTTTAACAGTGCACACTGAATGCAGCTGTACAGAGATAGTGTATATAAGTACATTTAGTGCTTATGAGTTTCAAAATATAAGTTTGTCCCTAACGAATGAGCCAGTGGTGACTGGCAAAGAAAAACTCCCTGAGATGGCATGAGAAAGAAACTTTGGGAGGAACCAGACTCAAATTGGAACCAGTCCTTATCTGAATTCCCTACAGTTCCACCATTGTTGAGCTGTTCTGTGATGGGGGCTTAAATGCAGAACTGTTTATGCAACCTGTGGTCCTGCGGCATTGTATCAGACTGTTGCTATCAAGATCTTGATTTGCTCAACGACTTCATATCAGTAACTTTCCATCTCGAATGTAGAAACTGTTCAGTCCTAAGTTTCAGATAATGTCCTGCATAAAACATATAAACCTTATGAAATAAAAGTTGTCCATCATTGAGCCCACAGCTTTTTGAAACCTCCTTTAGTGTTTTGATGTATGAACAAAAAACAAAGGTCTCTCCGTAGACCAGTAATCATTTTTTATTATAGCACCACTTCAGTGCAACCTCTGCATTTTTCCCTTTTGTCTTTTTTTTTTTACTTTAATAATCGACAGGCTGGTATGCTTTTTTCAGGATTCTCAGTCAAAAGGTGGAAATATTTCTCAATTTCTCAACTGCATGCCAAAAACACCAAGTTTGAAGTGAGTGTTATTAATGGTTGAAAAAAAGGTAGTTGTTATTTAATGCTGTGTTCGTCTTCCTGTTACTCTCTTGCTTTGGGTTACACTGAGTTTTATGTTCTGCGCTCCAGAGCCTTACTTTTCATCTTAGTGCTTTATTATTGTCTGCAAATACAGAAAACCTGTAAAACCACTGCTGTGAGAGAAAATGAGTGGGAGAATAGACATCAGTCATTATAGGCATAGTATCGGCTCTATTTGATGCTCAGTCACAAATAAAATTGGCTTCGGATTAACTGCAGGTTGGAAAACACTACCACTTCCATACTGCAAAGATTGTGGCATCTTTTTTTAGAGGCAAAATTCATGTAAGCATATTCACTATGTTTGATTTTTAGTGAATGTTGCCTTCCTGTCAGCTCGAATCTCCTCTGACTTTTGAGAAACAGCAATAAATTGCTGGGATTTGTATTGACAACCTGTTGGTCACTACCACAAATGTTTAACCACTGAAAAAATGAATGCATTCATTGCATTATTTGTTGAATTTGTGGCTACTGAAGTGTATGGACAAAGCCCTATGTGGTTCTTTCACAAACGTTTGGCACAAAGTTGGAAGCAAACAATTGAAGGCACAGTGAAAATGAGCCGACGTTCCTCCAGGACTCTGGTGCTACATTAAACAACATACAGCAACAACATACAGCTACATAAAGTGCAACCTAGTGCAAACAAAAAACAGTACAGACAGAGAGACACAAAATACAAAAACAGACTGATAAAAGTAGTATAAAAGTAGACTATAATCCAGCCATTAGCGTTGCACAAGCCAGTGCACTCTTAGTGCCGGTCCCAAGCCCGGATAAATGGGGATGGTTGCGTTAGGAAGGGCATCCAGTGTAAAAACGTGCAAAATAAAATACGCGGATCACAAATAAGAATGGATAATCCT
Organism: Silurus asotus; assembly: GCA_024362625.1. Classification (NCBI taxonomy): domain Eukaryota; kingdom Metazoa; phylum Chordata; class Actinopteri; order Siluriformes; family Siluridae; genus Silurus; species Silurus asotus. The sequence goes on along the minus strand of MU535751.1, from coordinate 1,902,445 downwards.
CTGTGAAAATCCCTAATAGGAGCAGCTGAAAGAAGAAAAAGAAGATAAAAGTAGACTATAAAAGACTATGAACAAAATAAAGAACCATGAACAGTCATTTAAAAATCAATATTGAATCAATAAAATTAATACTGAATCTTCATTTGAACTATCAGATCTTGAAGTACCAGCATGACAATGCTTCTGTGCACAAACCACAAATTCTATTAATATGAGTTACATGGGTTAGAGTAAAAGATCTAGAATGGATTACTGGGTCCCCTGGTGGTCTAGTTGTTAGGATGCAGCGCTCTCACCGCTGCGGCCCGGGTTCGATCCCCAGTAAGGGAACCAACCCCAGCCACTCTTAGTGCCGGTCCCAAGCCCGGATAAATGGGGAGGGTTGTGTTAGGAAGGGCATTCAGCGCAAAAACATTTGCCAAATCAAACATGCGGATGATCCGCTATGGCGACCCCTAATAGGAAAAGCTGGAAGAAAGTTTTTTTTTATCTAGAATGGATTACTAAAAGAATCTGACCATAACCCTATAGAACACCTTTGGAATGAATTAGAATGCTAAGGGCACCCCAGAGCTCTTCACCTCTCCTATATCTCCTGAGTATCTGTAGAACATGAGTTTACTAACACCCTTTGTGGGTGAATGAGCACAAATCTCCACAAGCACACTCCAAAATCTAGTGGAAATCCATTTTCCAAGAAAATTGGATTTTAATATAACAGCAAATATGAATAAGATCAGGTATACAATCTTATAATCAGGTGTCAACAAACTTTTGTCCATATTGTATGAAAGCATAAGAAAAGGCCTGCCAATTACAGCGAGCACTTGAAGAGGTTGTGTTCGGCCTGTGTTACCTATTAAGGGATTTTTTTCCCTCCTTCCTATACTTTTTCACCATCCCTTACGTATTCTTTCCTGCTCGTACTCACATACTCGTATTTTGTATTCGCCCCTGTGTGTTTATATGCTCTTCATTAATTAATGCAGACCTTTCATTAAATCTCTTCTCTCTTCTCTATCATCCAGTAGCTGCAAGTGCTCTCAACCTGACATGTAAACAGGTGCAGAGCTTTTTAGCCTAATGAGATCTCTTGTCCTGTTGAGGCAGACAATTAAGGTGCACATGCTAATGTACTGTTTGTTATTTTTGACCTTAATCATGCACAAATGATGCTCAAACAAACACACGCCACTCATCCATGTGTCCTCATTACCTGATTTCTTTCTTCTGAATATAAAAGCAGGTTATTATTTATCAGCATATTAAAATAAACTCATCTCACGTTTCTATCCTTTAACTTTGAGATAAAGAAACGGATATCCGCCTCCAAACTGAAGGACACAATATTATAAATTGGGTAAAAAGATACAAATATTAAAATGATTGCAGCCATACTGTGTATCCTGTAAGATATGATGATGTTCATGGCACATGTGATTGGTACAGGATCAGGGGCCGGAATTCTTTGTGCTATTCAACTGATTCCTGTTATTGGAAATAATTCAAATATTTTATATTCTTTGGTAAAGTTTTCTTAGCACCTCCTCAATAAAGATTGTTCAAGACCTTTAGTGAGTAGTAGGTAAAGCATAGGAAACATGTAGAAACATGTCTATGAGGTGGGATCAAAAAGATTGTAAACTAATGGACTAACTGGTGTTACCACGTCTGCAATTTCATCATGGAGAGAAAGTAAGAACAAAGAGGGAATGTGAAATTCTGCATAAAACTGGCAAGATGTTGATGATGCAACGAGTCGCTCGAGGTGTTTTGAGTGGCACGTGCACTTCAAATGCATGAAGAACACCACTGGAAGATAGAAGACGAGAGATCAGGAAGACCTTTGACAAGCTCAACCCTGAAAATGTGAAAACCATTTGGCAACTTGTGCATGGAGAACAATCCACATGATCTTACTTTCTCACCCACACCACCTTCCTACCTTTGCCAGATTTGGCTCCTGTGGACTTCGCTCTCTTCCTGAAGATAAAGATCCAGCTCAAAGGTCGCAGGTTTCACACCATTGCGGAGATCCGGGGCGAATCGCAAAAAATGCGATTAGCACGATTCGAAAAGAAGACTTCCAGGACATATTCCTGAAATGGCAGGAACGCTGGGGACATGTGCAAACGTAGAAAAATAAAGTACTTTCTTGTAAACAAAGTGAGATTAAAACCTTTTTATACCACCTCATATAGCAGTCAATACTATGCCTATAATAATGATTGTCTTTATGTGAGCAAGAAAGAATTGTAATCTACAGTACATAAAGTTTCAGACGTGTAGCTGTGGGTGAACGTATACAGGGTGGTGCAAGGAAACGGGACATTTTGGAACCAAGCGTTGGCGACCCCTTGGCATTAGCAATCGTTTGGAACTGGTGCACGCTCATTTAGGACCCCTTGCCATTAGTAATCATGGACCAGTGGGTGGTGCGTAATGACCGTTCCCCACAAAACCTTGTATAAGAATGTTAATGGCGTAAGGAGATTCCATAGGGTTGACTTTTTTTCAGATTGTAAACTGGTTTTGGGTATCAAGAAATGTGGTATGTAAATTGTCTGTGAAGACTTTGTCATCTAGGTTATTTAAAAAGTATTTTGCCCTCTCTGGATAGCCTCATTAAGGGACAAGATAGATAAGAATGGGAGAAGGGGGGGTGTCAGGAGTAAGGGTTTTAATCAAGGTAGTTGCATCCTAATGACTCCTAACGACTGATTTAGTCTCCTTCTTTAGGGTAGTTACATCCCAATGACTCCTAATGACTGTTAACCTCCTATACTTCTATACATTTTCCCCTTACTCTCCTTCTTTGGTGTAGTTTTATGTTTAGTAGTTTAATGACTCCTAAAGACTAATTGTTACCCCCTATACGTTCCTTCTCTGGGGTAGTTACATCGTAACAACTTCTAACGGCCTATTGTTACCTCCCAATGACTGGTTGTTAATTTTGCTGAAAAAATTTGGCAATGATGAAAAGGTCATACTTGCTGAGTTTTATCTTGGATGCAGACATCTGCACTGGAGCCATGCAGGAGAACTGTATCATAAATGAAATCCAATGATCTAGAATGTATGAGTATAGGAAACCCAAAACTCCACCAGTGAACATTCAGGGAAAGGACATTGAGGGAGTGGTCTCTTAGAATACCTGGGTGTTCATCTAAACAACGAACTGGACATCTGATCACACAGATGTGCGGTCATTTACAAGATAGGAGAGAGCAGACTCTTTCTGCTGGGGATATTAGGGTATTTTGGAGTGCGGGGAGCACTACTGAGGACCTATTTGATTTTATAACTATTTCGTGGCCTCAGCCATTTTTTTATGGAGTGGTCTGCATCTCTACTATAGACAGAAAGATGATCAAACTCTTGATGTCACCCAAATGAGGATGGGTTCCTCTTTTGAGTCTGGTTCCTCTCAAGGTTTTTTCCTCATAACATCTAAGGTTGCCATGGCTGCTCATCAGAGATAAACACACACTATTCACCTTAACTGTTGATTTCTGTAAAGCTGCTTTGAGACAATGTCTGTTGTGAAAAGCGGCATAAAAATAAATTTGATTTGACTTGACAGAAAGAGACTGGACAAATTGATAAGGAACTCCATCTCAGCCCTGGATTCTGCCTTTCCCCTTGCCATCTCCATGCAGGTGAAATGCTTTGTTGTAATCCCTGATAAATCCTGAGTGGAATCCAGTACATATCAGGAATTGGGAATACAAAAAAAATCTTCTACTTTTGTCCCCTGTTAATTGGGATGCCAGCCTTGTGTCTTTGTGTGTCTTTGTATCTGGGCATGTGATGCTGTGAGAAGCGGATATGGAAGACTGGGGAGTGTTTTTTTTCTTGCTGAAGCCCTGCATGACAGCTATGCAATTATTCCAACTAATTATGGTGTTTTGTTCCTGCCGGTGAGTCACGGTGAATCCCCGCAGAGCTCAGTCTGAATAAAGTCTAGTGAAGTTATGATACAGCTTTAATGTGAACTTTATCTGTACTCATTCAGCTATATGTTGGATATGGACAACTGAGTCCGAACTGTGAAGTTTTGCTCAGACAGACAGCTCACATCCAGCTGTTTTGCGAGAATGATCCAAAACGTTGTAAAAAGTTAGTATTTTTTTTGGTAGATTAAAAAAAAAGTTTTATATTCACATGTTCACAAATTTGTATGTGGTTTTACATAAGAAAAGGAATATTAAAAATAAAAAGAATAAAGACTCACCATTTTTTCCCTTTTAACAAGCAGATAGTGCTGCTAAAAAGCATTATCTACAGAACCAGTACAATGTTTTATACCTTTCACATTTCTAAGACCATTAGTAAGAATCCAATCCAATCAGAATTCAATGTCCACTAAACATAAAGTACAGACCAAAAGTTTGGACACACCTTCTCATTCAAAGAGTTTTCTTTATTTTCATGACTATGAAAATTGTAGATTCACACTGAAGGCATCAAAACTGCGAATGAACACATGTGGAATTATATATGGAATTATATACATAACAAAAAAGTGTGAAACAACTGAAAAATATCATATTCTAGGTTCTTTAAAGTCGTCACCTTTTGCTTTGATTACTGCTTTGCACACTCTTGGCATTCTCTTGATAAACTTCAAGAGGTAATCAACCGGAAATGGTCTTCCAACAGTCTTGAAGGAGTTCCCCGAGAGATGCTTGGCACTTGTTGGCCCTTTTGCCTTCACTCTGCGGTCCAGCTCACCCCTAAACCATCTCGATTGGGTTCAGGTCCGGTGACTGTGGAGGCCAGGTCATCTGGTGCAGCACCCCATCACTCTCCTTCTTGGTCAAATAGCCCTTGATGCCTTCAGTGTGACTCTACAATTTTCATAGTCATGAAAATAAAGAAAACTCTTTGAATGAGAAGGTGTGTCCAAACTTTTGGTCTGTACTGTATTGTGCTGGACTTTAATACTGCTACCGCTTTGAGAAACTTGTTTTATTCTGTTGATACTTTTGAAAAGGTTTAATCCAGTTAATCCAAATTTAGTCTTAAGGTTTTTAAAAAACAAAAATCTTTAAACATCTTCAGTTTTCTATTTGTATAATTAAACCTGGCTTTCGGCATGAACGTAGCCATAGAAGCTGACGTAGCGTTAAGAAAAGAAAAAAGGGGGAAAATAATAAAGAATGTTTTTCATACTTTTTTAAAGTGCCTGTTGAATAATATATTGTTGTTTTCCTAGCAATTTTGTATAAAGCAGTCAGCAGCAGAGCTGAACTGTTGGGAAATGGATATAAACTTTTGACCACCTGTTGACCATCAAGGAAATGAAAGAAATATTATGTAAATTAAAATCTCTTCTCTCCTCTAATATTGAGTCAGGAACACTATTTACAAACATGAATGTCAAGATAGTCGGAAGAGATTTAAACATTTTGGGTATATTTGTTTTGGGTATAAACTTTTTAGGGTATAAACTTAGTTTGGAAGTGAATGAGGTATAGAAATGCGACATGAATGAATGCAATAGTGGGCATTAATGTCACATTCGGATGTTGGTAAGATTGTGACAGAGGCATCATGACATGCATCAAGAGTGAGTCATAGACAGATGGTGAAGAAAATCCAGTAGTTTTCCAAAATAAAACATCTTTCAGAATCAGATAATTAATAAAACGGAAATAATGCAAGTTATAAATTCTTCCTGTGTGGCCCAGAACCAATTGACCCAAGGACTGGTGCCAGTCAGTGGCCCAGGGGTCGGGGACCACTGGTGTAAATCTTTTGACTAAATGTACTGTTATTTTGCAAGTAATTGTTTGGCCACTTTAAAGTTGATATATAAGCAATGTTTACTCTCTATTCAACTTCATTTATTCAATATATGTACTTTTTACTCCATTATACAGTGCAGACGCTTCCCACCCTAATGATGTAAGAGCTATAAATACTGTCAAATAAACAATAAGATATACTAAAACAAATTAAAATAATAGAAATACTGTATACAATATTTTGAATTTAGTATTTAAAAAAATATAAAAATTAATTAAAAAAATTCACTTAAAGAAATTTGCCTGAGTCCAGTGCGTCACGGTCGACGACTAGCTAGCAGCGGCACCGCCGTTTATGATTTTATTCAGGATTGTGCGTATCCGCGAAAGTCCGTAAAGTAAATGTCCATAAAGCGAGGAGTGTCTGTAATTTATTTGACAATGACAGTTCAAAAATACGTTTTGCATGGCAGCGTATCTGCTTTGGCTCATTATTTTGCAGAAAAGGCAATATTTTATTTTACATTATTTGTCCATTTTATTTGAATGGTTCTTCTACTTCTACTGTGTCATTATATTGCAATTGTATTTGTTAATTAAAGATACCTTTTTAAAGATTGCTACAATATTTTGGTTACCGTAATTTCCGGACTATTAAGCGCACCGAAATCGATTTTTATTTTAAACATAAATAAGCCGCACCTGTCTATAAGCCGCAGTGTATGTCTACACTGAAACTAATGAACTTTACACAGGCTTTAATGAAAGACAGTGTCTGTTACACGGCTTGTATCTAAACAGTAGCCTACCAAGAAAGTCATTGTTCACTGTCTTCCTCCTTCCTTTCACAACTATTTCTCTCTCTTGAGTTTTTCTTTTGGCATCGTCGTGCGTTTAAAAATCACCACCGGTGAAGCTTTTCTCCCGATGCCGTGCAGCTCAGAACACAGGTGAAGTGTGTTTTTTCATAGCCGATTGTTTTCAGCGTGACAAATGATTCGCGTTTCCTGTTGATTTAGTGAAAGCGCATCTGATTTAATATGAAGCCAGGAAAAATCCATAAATTAGCCGCTTCATTGTTTAAGCCCCGGTGTTCAAAGAGTGGAGGAATAGTAGCGGCTTATAGTCCTGAAAATATGTTAATTTTTTTTTCATTATGGCATGTTCTATAGAGGCTGTTGTGTTAATCTTGTTTTTTCCTTTAACTAACACCTGTCTGTGTTCAGGACTCGTGCATTTTTGTCTACGTTCAATACTCAAGTCTTGTTTAAATCAGATAAAGACTTTTTCTCAAGTCATATTGGAATTTTTGACTTGTAATGAAGTAAGTTTTGCAGTAAGGTATCTACTGTATACTTTTACTCATGTAAATCTTTGTTTTTTTAGATTCTCTTTACACCTCAGACAAACTGTAGAAAACTGTATATACCTGTATGTGTAGCAATTTCAGCTGAATGAGAAATAATGCTTATGCTTATCCAACTGAACTGTAGAAGGGTTCGATTGTAGCGAGAATGTGATTTGGTTTTAAATTGACCTGAAGCGAACCATAATTGCATATTTTGGTTGCCAAATATTTTTAGCTGTAGCATTACAGAAATGTGATTTGTTCTGTAGACATTGGTAGAAAGAAAAATTCTCAAAACGGATTACACTAGTTGGTTAGAATATTATTACTGAATTTTATAATTTATTGAACGCCATTTCCATTGGTATTTCATACTTTAAATATTTATTAATTGATTTTTTTGTCTGACACTTTTTATGTGGTGTGAAAGTCTTTGTACTCTAGTACTGGCAAAATATAACTGTCTCTATATATCTCACCTGAAGTCATTGTGTCTGTACACTGGCTTCAGGAGTGAATGCAGCCACCAGTATCAACTACAAACTGTTCAGTCTGATGGTACTCAAGTGGTCTTAATAGGAAAAACAACATCTGTACATCTGGATAATAACCCTTCATGAAATAACCGAGCCATTCCCGACGACTGCTGTGTGACTGATTTTTGCCATAAAATATCATTTTGTTTTTGATATAAAGCGGTTTTCCTCCCTGCACTTTCTCAGATTCCTTAATTCCTTTCCAGTCATCCTTGAAATAACTTCCACTTACCCGTCTCGCATGAACAGGAGCAGATATACGATGTTGATACTGGTGGACTATTAGCCGTAGTGCCTGCTCGGACACTCAATCACTATATATGTCTTCTGTGCTTATGTGCTGGATGCCTGTGTAACAGGTTGTGTATCAGGGCTGGAGTTGCACTATTAGCATGGCATTAGTGTGAAAGTTTCAGCAGTCCACTATATTGAAACTCACCTGGTTATCAAATCAAGCAGGTTAATAGCTTGTAGTCTTATCACTCTAACAATGACCCCAGACACACTACAAGTATTACTGCTGTAGACAAATAAAATGTGAACAGTCTAATTAAAGTCAGTCATTCACAGTTGTCTTATTATATATCACTACAAAATATATTGATGATCCAAAATCCAGACTATGTGGACCAGACTATGTAGAAGTGTAGTTAGGGTGATCTACACTGGTCGACACCAGACTAAGTAGACCCCAGGCTAAGTAAACAAAAGCCTATGGAGACCAGACTAAGTAAACAAGATTTTGGAAACCAGACTGAGTCCACCAGATTTACACTATGTATAACAGACCAGACTATGTGGGCCAGATTAAGGAGACCAGACCATGTGGGCTAGATTAAGGAGACCAGACTGGGTGGGCTTGATTAAGGAGACTAAACTAGGTGGGACAGCAGAATAAAAAGACTAGACTAGGTAGACTAGATTATGGAGACCAGACTATGTGAACCAGCCTGTGTTTTATATATATATAAAATAGATTATTTTAACGTTTGAATATTTTCACTATAATGCAGTTTTTGTCCTGCTACAGTTACAACCAAGGAACATTACGCTACTCTTTGCAAACTGCCACAGAGTATCTGCTCCTACTGCTTTAATGCTGCTTCATGATTTTAGCTTTCAGTTTCCTATGAAGCACAAGGGCTCTTGTGCTTCATAGGACCATGTGCATAATTAGGACTAAGGGTGTGGACTGGATTAAAGTTATGCATTTAAGCATCAAAGCAGGTGAGTCCAGACAGATACAAATGCAGAGAAGTTTTTAATTGAAAACAAACTGGCCAACAGCTCTGAAGCAAAATCGTAGTCAAGAATCATGCAAGATTCAAGTGCAAACATGTAGAATAAACAAAAGACAGGTACAACTTTATAACTTCTACTGATACACAGTTACTGGGATACATTAGACCTCCGAGTTTTTAAAGGCTCTGGCATGGAGGAGTTGGATCTATGATCTAAAATGTTGAGCTATTTTATGAGTTGCTCAGTAGCTCCTGGTTTCACAACATCAACTGACTGTATAAGTCTGTAGAACTGACATAACTCATAATCTCACACTCCGGTGCTCATGGTACTGTATTGTTTGAAGACTTATAATCACACTCTTGATATCACTCAAATGAGGATTGGTTTCCCTTTGAATCTGTTTCCTCTCAAGATTTCTTCTTTATTCATCTAAGGCAGTTGTTCCTTTCCACAGTCACCCCATGGCTGCTCATCAGGGATTAATACACATCGTTCACCTTAATTCTGTAAAGCTGCTTTGAGACATAAACATCACAGAGGTTTGGTTATTAAATATCTTTGAGGAAGGACTGTAATTAGTATCAACAGTCTACTACAATGGTGAAGAACCACAGGTTGAATGAACAGTTTTGCATATGAGATCTTTTTTTTTATTTTATCAGTAAACCTGTCAATCATGGAACTATAATAAATGATAAGTCGGTGCCACCCAGATGAGTCTGGTACCTTTCAAGGTTTCTTCCTCGTTCCATCTCGGAAAGTTTTTCACCCGGATTCACCATTGATATGCTCATTAGGAAACAATTTTAAATGATGCATTATTTCTCAGCATTGCTTTTACACTCGTCACCAACATAATATGCGTTTAATTACAAAACATTTTCTCCATTATGCGATGCTAAAAATGAATTGTTTTGCCTTGAGCAAAAAAATAAAATGATTATTTCCAGACCCTTAAAATAAAACTCAGCTGAGGGGGCATCCTTACCGAGGACATAATATTGCAATGGCTGTAGTTATACCATGGCATTTGGATGTGATCTGCATTACCAAATTGTCAGATTAGGTCCGTATGACATTTCCGATTTAGTTCCACAATAACTTGGCCTGGCCTTTTCCCAGATCTTTAATATTTCTCCTGATGGCTTTTTCTTTTTCTTTTTTCATTTTGTACTGTGAGGCATCTCGGTGAACTTTTAACCATGAAAAACTATTTTCTTTTTCTGTTCCCTTGCTTCATGATTTCTTTTTTTTTAATATTATTTGAAAATTCTTCACAAACTAGACTTTGCTTTGTATCTGTATCTTAAGGATTATGGACTATACACCTCCTGATTATTTCTGCGCCTGTTTCATATTCTCAATAATTAACATTTACCGTATTTGGTCTCCCCGTTCCCCACACAGATTTTCACATATTTGTTGTTCTTGCTGTTTTTTGTTCAAATGAACATTTTAATAATGTTTAAAGTTGTTTGTGTGTGTTGAAGCTTCTGTATGTGAGCACTGTAAAATAAAAGACATTTGCTTATCAGTCACCATTAAACCACTCATGGAAATTTTCCTTTTTAGGTTTATGTAGGATTATATTTTGCAATCATATAAATTGTACACAGAATGTCGATAATATTTAAATTACATTTATGGCTTTGGTGAAAGTATTTAAATAAGTGTATTTTGTTACTGTATTTAATTTTGTGGCTACTTTCTATTTTTGCTGATTAGATACTGTATAAGCAACCTTTACTTTCTACTAAACCACAGTTATGATTTAATATACATTTTATTTCAATATATTTTTATTCACATTGCCCGTTACCAATTGCATTATACACTCATGCAATCAGCTTAGAATATTTAATTTTACTTAAAATAAGTAAATTAAATATTAATGGTTCTTCTACTTTGTGACAACTGAAATTTTGTATGTAGTATGTGAATAAAAGACTGTTTAATTACTGTTCAAATCAAACTTTTATTTGTTAAATTGGTGGCTTTTACCTTGTGATGGAGAAAGGCTTGCAGAAGGGTACCTATACTTTTACTCGAGTAAGATTTTCAGATACTCTGTATACCTCTAATTTATGGCATTTCCCACATGCCCTTATCCAGAGCCACTTACAAAAAAGCTTTAACATGACTATCAACGAATGCAATCCGACACTGATTTGTTCGGACCCAGACTAAGAACACCATAAGTATAAATCCCTGGAAGAGATGATACAGTTAGAAATAGAGAGAAGTGCAATTTTAGGAACCTCTGGATAAAGAAGGTTTTCAGACATATAATAATTTGGAGACTGTAAGAAACTCAGTTGTTCAGCAGCCCAGTCTCACGACATTTCCTGATTTAGCCATGAAATTTTATCTATTGATTTTGTGGTCATAGACACAAATTTCCCTTTTTTTTTTCGTGTCACTGAGAATGTAATACTTTTTTTGTAATGTTTTTCAATAGGAAGTATTTTTGGTGCCTCCGCCAAAGTTTTCTTTGCCACTGGAAACCACATTGTTTCTTTTATCGTTTGGTATAGATTTTTTGATCTTCAAGCACTATTTCTCAACATTTAAGCAGAAGATTTTATCCTTGTTTTATTGCTTTATATTCGGTAAGCTTCTCGCTATTATAAACCATCCTCAGTGGTTCCTTCCAGTCAAAATACTTAGATATTTTCCCGGTTAATTAGGGAAACTGGGTTAATTAGAGACTTACAATATAACCCTAACCATATATTTTCTGCCTAATTCTTATAAAAATGGATTTCTGTCAGCATTACCTATGATCCTCTGCCTCCTTTGCTATGGAGACAGAGCCACATGGAGGCAGTTGTGCTGAGTGACACAAAAAAAGAGGGAGAAACGTATAAGATAAAAGTTGTGACTATAATCACAAAATGCTGAGACTGTGTTGTGTTCAGACATTAAGAGGAAGCTCATCCCTTAACTGTCTTGCCAGAACAGAGAGAAGCATATCTTCCTTGTACACTGAGAGATGGTGGGACCTTTCGATCAGTGGTTGAGGCTCTGAGGTAGCGTAGTGTGATACATGCTGAGATTTAGAGCATCTACAGGGATCGTTGCAGTGGGAGAACATAGGAAGGTTTAAAACAAGTCATTTAGACACATTCTGTATCGCTTGCGGAGGTCCTATGTCTTTCAGGGACCTATTATGAGAGGTGTTACAGTATATACTGCTGCCTGTAAAAGAGTTAAAAGGCTTATAATGTTTAATGGCATTCTGTTTTATGCCACTTTTAGTGATTAATTCCAGTAATTAACTTTTCATTCAGAAATAAAGCTGGAGAACATATTTTCTGAACTGTGCTGGTGTTAGGGGTAAAAGGTCCACTGAAATGTTATTTGTATAATAAATACATAAATGTTTTTATTTTATATTATTGTGCAATCATTGAGTCATTGATTTGAATCAGAGACTTAACTGTATCCTATAGATGACAGTTTGTTGACTCCTGCCACCACAGTTACATGTTCTGGCTCTGGGTTACTGATCAGAAGGTTGGGGTTTCAAGCCCCTGCATCACCAAGGTGCCACTCTTAGGGCCCATGAGCAAGGCCCTTACCTTCTATGCTATAGAGACACTGAATCATGGCTGACCCCAGCTTCCTAACTTTACTGGGATATGTGAAGAAATAACTTCATTGTGCTGTAAGGTACATGCAACCTTTTTTCACATTTTTTTCTCTACATTCTGAGGATTCAAAGCTCAAAGTTCTCTTCACTAACATGGCCATTGACGTGTGCCCCAATCACCAATCTTTCATTCCATCTTTCGTTCACACTCTACCACTTCCTCTTACTCACTCTAGAGGCAACTAGAAGACCCAAACCTGTTCTGGCCCCTGTGCACAAAGCCAGCTTCAATAAAATGGGTTGGACTGGAAAATATCCTTCTATAGAGCTCTGATCTCAACACCTTTGGGATCATTTGGAATCCTGGCTGCACCTTAGGTCTCCTCACCCTCAACTTACATCATTACCTTACTAAAACCGTTGTGGCTGAATGATCCCCAAATCCCAATCAGTTAACTTCAAAACTGAGTGGAACATCTTCCCAGAAGAGTGGATGTTATTATAGCAGCAGGAATGTAGACCAAATGTGTAATGGAATGTACAAAAAGAACATACCAATCTTATGGTCTGGTGTCCATGTAATGTATGAGTAAAAAGTGTGTGTGGTGAATATGAGAGGAATGGTGAAGAGGAATGAGCACAGTTCTGTTTACCTGCTCTCAGATTTCTATCCTCAGTGCCTCTGTAATATTCCTCTCAGTAAGAACTGCAGCTGCAGACAGGTTGTGTATTTCTTCATTTCTTCTGAGAGTTGAGGTGGAGGTGAGGAGATTGTGAAGTTTACAGACTTAAATGATAGCAGAGAGAAAGAGAGATTAATAGAGTAAAAGTTTGGAAAGTGGTGATGGTCATGTGCATTGGCTGTAGCAGTGAGCTGTCAGCTGTGCAGGCCTGGTTTGTGAAATAAAAATCTAATCCTGAGCCTAAAGGAAGCAGAAGGGGAAGTGGAACTAGTCTGAAACAGGTCCAAGCATATTTCACACTTGTCATGGCAGTGCTGGACATCTGGTCATGTATCAAACCTGTTTTTGGGTCTGGTTCGAATTGAAGAAACTATCCTGCATATCGAGTAATGTGATTAGTCCAGCTTGTCATATTTGTTTGTTGCTTTAAGTGACAATAGATGTCTTATTAAAGGTATAGAACCAGAATTTTATTTGTAATTTTTTGTAATTACTACAACTCTGGAGTAAGGTCATGTACTGGTAGTATTGTGAAACTAATGTTTGCATAATGTTCCTCAACCATTGCTAGTGCCACAAAGAGAACAATAAAAACAGCAGATAAAACTAGTACCTTGCTTAGAAGTGCTGTACCATGGCTAACCCTGTGTTTTGACCCCAAATTTAAAGAAACAATTTAACTGTACTTTAGGGTATATGTTAACAGTATAAAACGCCCCTATTATTTGCTAATCAATTCACAGTCTACTACTATGAGGACGCAAGCATGAAATGATCACCCCCATTTCCAACATAAGCCCAGAATTGAACCTTGGTACAGACCATTGCTTGTAAGAAAAACCTTGTAGCTACCTATCAGTTACATTTAATTAGATTAGAATATATAGCAAATATTTACCTTTTTAAAAGTGGGTTATGCATTTTCCTTAACGTCAGGAGAGTGTGTGCTTAGACGTAACCAATGCCAACGGCATTCCTGTCTAACATTTTAAACCATCGAGCAAAATTATAACTGGTGCCTGCTTTTAAATGCGTTCTGCATGAAGCAGTAAAAAATGCAGATTTAACTCGGTTGTACAGGTGGTGGAAGTGGTCAACCAAAAAGCTGTAAAGTTCAGTGTCTGAAGGCGAATAAAATAACTGACATGGCATTAAATCCACAAATGGCTTTCCGGACAAAAAGTAATGTTTTGTACAACATATAGCAAATAAATTGCAGAGCTGATGAAATGCAGCTTTTGTATCCTTTAATTTAGCAAATTGTATAATTGTTGAATTATTCAGTTAGTAAAATTTGATGAATGCATTTTTAGGAGGTCTAAATCACAGAGTTTCAGCCTGGTGGACAAACGTGATTAAAACTGAAAATGCTAACCTACTGCTTAGATTTTTGTTTTGCATTGCTGTATTAGCATGTTTCATACACATACAGAGTAGGAGCTATGAAATACTAGATATACACATAATATGGCCAAGAATATTGAGACACCATTTTTTCAAACATTTTGGTTCATCCACAAACTGTTACCACTTAGTTGGAGGCACATGATCGTATTAGATTGTATAAGCATCACAATGCTCATTAAACAAAGCAATGAAGATATTCATGGGCTGAAATGGAAGATTTTGAATAACCTGCTATAGACATCTGACCTCATCCCTATTGAACACCTATGGATCAATTGGCACTTTGGCTGCACCCCAGGCCTTTTCACTTCACCCTACATTAGTACCTGACTAATACTGTACCCTTGTGGCACAGATCTTCACAACACTCCAAAATGCCAGTGTGTGTTTTATTATTTTACAGTACATTTTTCTGCAATTAAAGTGTAAGAAGAAGCCATTTTACTTTACTGCTATGTTTCCACATAAATGGGTAATAACCTGATACAGGAGAAACTGTACCTTCTAACTTCCATATTGATTACATAATTAGAGAAGACATTTCAGGCTTTCTATACATATATTTAAGTCTTTAAGGTAAGTATTCAGGTTGTTTTATTTTTATGTCTGTGAAGAGAGATGGCACATTTTGATGTATTGCTCTTATCTGTACAATAAAAAAAAAAAACAGTAATTTAAGTTCGTTTCGGAGTTATGAGGGAAAAATGCCACAAAATGCGCCGTATGGTGCGTTTTATCTGTATGGTAATATCTGTATGGTGCGTTTAAGGTTTTCATTTAACCTAATTTATATTTGTTTATGTATATTTGCATGACCTTCATCCGCAGAGGGAACCTTTTCTTAAGCTGGTTTACAAAAAAATCCTCTTAGGGTACAGCATGTGTGGTGAAGTACCAAGAAAATTGTCTTGTTTACAGTCCAGAATGGTGGTGGTAGTGTAATGGTCTGGGGCTGCATGAGTGCTGCTGGTACTGGGGAGCTGAAGCTCATTGAGAAAAACATCAATTTCAACGTATACTGTGGCATTCTGAAGCAAACTGTGTTGAACGACAGTTTCCAACCTGACAATGACCCCTAACACACTGCCAAGATGACAGCTCCCTTGCTGAAGGTGAAGGTGATCGAGTGGCCAAGTATGTCTGAACCCTAATGAGCACCCGAGGGGGGATCCTCAAGAAGAAGGTGTAGAAGTGCCATGTGTCTGACATCCTGCCGCTCCGTGATGTCATTATGGAGGAGTGGAAGAGAATCCCAGCAACAACTTGTGCAGTTCTGGTGAATTTTCATGCCCTTTTGGACACAGTTTTGACATGTTCACTTTTGTTTTACTCACCTTTGTTATATGTACTGTATATATTTGAGTATTCCTATAAAACACTGACAAGCACGCAGGATTTACCGTTTTCTTCTAGACCACAGAATCTCTCAGCAGGCTTATTTCCTTTACAATTCCACTATGATTTAGGATTATTTTTAGAAGGAACTTAGTCCGTGGCAGCTCCTGCCTGAGGTATTTGAGCTCAGAGGTTTAGACTTGGGTCTGCTGTAGCATGGAGAGAACAACTTCAACGTGTCTGCTGGTTTCTTTTTAGTGCTCGAAGATAGTATTAAGTATGCAGAACCTATCTTTCTCTCTTTCAACACACACACACACACACACACACACACACACACACACACACACACACACACACACAATGTCACCCATGCTTGCTAAGGATCATTAACTGCAGTCATGTGAAGAATGTCTACAGTGGGACGAGTAGCTATAGAGTTCTGGCATAGCAGAGATGGCCTCCACCTTTTTATCGACTCGTTAATAAATATTGTGACCCTTGAAGTGGAAGCCAGTCCGTCTCCATTCGGACAGCTGGGGATGAGCAAATAAACTTCTGCAAAAAGCCGTGCACTGCTCGTCACTCACTTCAAAACAACCTCGATAAGCTCCGGAGCTGGAAAATTAATTTCCTTCAAACGCTGTTATTGCAGCTTTATAGATTACCGTGTTGATGATATTAGCTTTATAAAGGGTAGACAGCTGCAGAGATAGAGGGGCCTGTGGATAATTGAATACGAGCTCAAAATATTAGACATACTGAGCAAATCGGATAAGTTCTTGCCATGAGAAAAAATATACGGATGAAAAGGTAGTATATTGAATTATATCATTTTCCGTTATTACATCTGTCTATATGTCATACACCATTAAAAACTGAGCAAAAAGACAAAAAGACACACAAGAATGATGTTTTTGAAATGGGTAGTAGTTGGGAAGGGGGAGTTTTTGTGTTTTTGCTGTCGAGCAGTTACTGTCCAGTTACTGAAAATGCATATTAGAGCAAAAAATAGCTATGAGGTCAAAGCTGTGGAAGTCCTAAGAGGCCATTATATATTTTTTCTTTGTGTTTTCTCATGATCATGACTTGTGGCAGCAGGCACCTGGACAATCGCCATCTCTCGTCACAGATATTATCCATGATTCTGCTTTTACAACATGCTTTTATTCTGAATACTCTTATAAAAGTACTAACTATATTTTTTTTTACTCAAGTTGAAGTAAAGAAGTTTGGACTCTGACTTCAAAAATAAAACAGTTGTCATGAAAACTACCCGTTTTAGTGTCACGCTGGTAACTGAACGTCACGTAATATTAATATTAGGGCTTATAATGGATTCAAATATTTAATTGCAGTTAATCGCATGATTGTCATGGGTTACATCACAATTAATCGCAAATTAGCTGAATTCAATCCACCTTAAATTAATACTTTCTTTTTTTCTGGATGAATATTGATGCTTTACACAAATGTAGGTGTATTATTAGTGACCCCAAACTCAACATAGAGCATGAAGACAAAATATTCTTGTGAACGTTTTAAAGTTATTATGGTGTTTTAAATTACAAAAATTATCAGCACACCAAACGGAACCTACGCTATGTTTTTGCACGGACCGTTAATGAGGTGGTACCTGAGACACTGGACCTCTTCTAACTTTCATACGGATTACAAAACCCGAGAATATTTGTTTTCGATGTAAACTGGTTTAAATTAAAGTACACTGTTCGAGCTTTCTATACATATATTTATGTCTGTTAGGCAAATTCACACTGAGATTAGAGTTGTTTTTTTTTTGTCTGTGACGAGAGATGTCAGAGACTGCAAAGAGCGCCCCCTGTCTGTTCTTTATTTTACAAACGTACAGCGTTTTGTTTTTTTGAGTGTATACAAATAAAAGACCCTTTGATACAAATGATGTATTGCTTTTATCTGTACGATCAAGGATTTATGACTTGGCGTGTCAGTCAATCAAATGTTTACAGATAAAAAATAATTCCTAATAAAATAAACTCTTTAAATAATAATAATAATAATAATAATATTAATAATAATAATAATAATAATAATAAGATTAATAATAATAATCACCTCTTTTATTTTTATTTATATTTTTAATAAAAATAGTCAAACAGAAATGCGCGCTGCATAAAACCTGTGTCGTTAATTAGCATTTTTACCGCATTAATTAATATATTATTACAAAACAAATAAGAATTGTTATCTAATGAATGTATCCAGGCTGAACATTCACCATGTAGAAACCAAGCAGAGAAAAGAAGATGATCAGGTGATCAGTAATGTCTCTGTTCTCAGTCATGTTTACGTCGCTGACTCCCTCTATCTCCTCCACGTAAACCCCAGACTTCTTGCCTTCTGTCTTGCTCATTATTAGCTTCATAATCTAGTCTACTTCTGTGGTGTGTGAGGGCCAGGAACTAATACACCAGTGGTAGATTAAAAAAGGCACGCAATAAAAAGAAAACTAACGAAATTTAGATTACAACTAAAGTAACAAGCCTGTTTTGTAAATGTAAGAAAAGTACGAATATTTGTGTAAAAATATAATGAGTGAAAGTAAAAAGTTAAAATTTAGAAAAATAATGAAGTAAAGTACTGATACCAGAAAAATCTACCGTCATTTCAGGACTACAAATATAAGCCGCACCGACTGAATTTGACGAAGATTTTTATTTTGAACATAAATAAGCCGCACCTGTCTATAAGCCTTAGAGTCTACATTGAAACTAATGAACTTTACACAGGCTTTAATGAAAGACAGTGTCTGTTACACGGTGTAACGGGTGAAATATGTTGTGGCTCCTTTAAGAGCAGAGCGGCATTTTGGGAATAGCCGCTGCCGCATTTTTCGGCTATTACTGCATGTGTGCAAGACCGAGGAATATGTCCTTATTATTTTCTAAAGCTAATTTCTAAGTTTCTTTGACTAACCCGTAATGCTGTTGCCAAGAAAAATGAAAAAGCACGAGTTTGGAAACCTGTCTGTGCTTATATGATTTCTGTTGTAACTGGAGTTAGCGAGCTCTCCCTTCACCCTGACTCAACACGCTACAACGGCTTGTATCTAAACAGTAGCCGACCAAGAAAGTCATTGTTCACTGTCTTCCTCCTTCCTTTCACAACTATTTCTCTCGGGAGTTTTTCTTTTGGCATGCGTTAAAAAAGTTTTTTTCTCCCGATGCCGTGCAGCTCAGAACACAGGGAAGGTGCGTTTTTTCGTTTCCGTTCGGAAATTTCATTGGTCTAATGTTATGGGGTTCAGTTTTTTAGCTTGAAGTTTGTGAAACCCTACACACACTATATGGATAAAAGCTGGGTTGAGGAAGCATGACCATAGTGCGTTTCTACATTCTACATTTACTCCACATCTGCTGTTATAATAATCTCCACTCTTCTGGGAAGATGTTTCACTAGATTTTGGAGTGTGCTTGTTGAGATTTGTGCTCGTTCAACCACAAGGATATTAGTAAAGTCATGTACTGATGTAGGTGAGGTGAGGAGGCCTGGGGTGCAGTCAGCATTCCAGTTCATTCCAAAGGTGTTCAATAGGGTTGATGTTAAAGCTCTATAGTAGGCCATTTAGGATCTTTTACTCAAATCACAACCATGTGAATGATATGTTCATGAAGCTGGCTCATGTTGTAACAGGTTTGGGTGAAGTGAAGGGAAAAGTTAATGCTATCAAATGCATCCAAAGACATTCTAAACAATTGGGTGCCTCAGCTTGGGGAAGAACCATATATGGCTGGAAAGGGCAGGGGTCCCAATACATTTGGTCACTCGCCTCGGTTTGATTAAAAGTGTCTGAGAGAGCATTTACAACACTGTGTGTGATTTGGCGTGCTTAGAGTTTTTACGAGAATGTTTCCCTTGTGTGCCTCTCCGCAGTGTTGATGGTGTGCGGGAGTGTGTGTGTGTGAGACGCATGTGAATTATAGATGTGTAAAGGCCTCATAAATGTCGCCATGCTTTAAAAGCCCTAAAATGCTTACACTTGTGGAAAGCTTGGAGTTAAAGGTCTTCCAGGACTGTGGTTTTTTTGGGGTTTTTTTTCGCCGTACAGCACGGGGCAGAGTCGAGCAGAATCATATCTGTGTTTAGGTTTGCAATTATATCGGCATGCGTTTCTTCAGTCTTTTGGGTCATCGCAGTAGAACTTCTGCTCTATAGAGCAAACTTGTGGTGGGTGTAGGAGGCCTCAGTAGACTGGTTTGAGAATTCATCCTATGTAACCTGTTTTGCAGAATTTCTCCACTGCAATCCTTCACACTCTCGCCCACAACTTCTTGATTAGTTAAAGCTCTTTATGAGATGAACGCCCCCCCGATGTAGAGTGTCAGCAGGGTTTCTCTTTTTAAAAAAACTGTCATTAGTGGTATTGTAAATTCATCAGCTCAATGTTTCCCCAAGGTACAGAAAATTCCACACACAGACACTGGATATGCTTTAATTATTTATATGTGGTTATACCACAGAGTGATAGATTCCTAGAATATGATTCCTCAAAATGTGTTGTTTTATGTTAATCGCAAAACCTGGACAGAAGCTGCAACTGTAATGTAAATGATAGGTTTGTATTTACGGCGTCTTTTTAATGTGTGTGTGTGTGTGGTTCAAAATGTGTAACCGTGTATATGGCCATGTTTATTGTTGGGGGACTGTGAACATTTGCAGGAGGGGTTTTGGGAGTCAGGGCTTTGTAATAATAGTCACAGTGCTTTGTGATGTTTACAATGAATGTAAAGTCTTCAGGGCAGACGCAGCGTCTCAGCAAAAGAGAGAGAGAGAGAGAGAGAGAGAGAGAGAGAGAGAGAGAGAAAGAGAGAGAGAGTAAAGGAGATATGACTCCACAGCTATAAAAATCTTCATATTATAGAGAAGCACAGTATAACACAGCACTGCATCATTACTAAAGCAAGAAAGATAATGAACACAATTCAACAAGTCTCCTTTCACTTTAGCCACAGCTGCATCAGTCACATACTGTACATCTCTAGCAGAAATATCAATATTAACTTTATAAAATCGCATTTGACATTGTGCATTTTTTTCAGTGCATCACAGTTTTAAATACATTTCTTCTCCTCCGTCAAGCTGCTGTGAAAAGAACAAATGAATGGCACGCTCTCTGACCATCCAATCAAACAATATGAAAATGGCGAGATGTTCTGATGTCAGTTAGAGGGCCTTAGAGCAACCATATAGCAGTCTGTTTGATAACAACAGCTGCAAGCAACAATGTAAAAAAAAATCCACAGTGCTCACATTGCTTGCCTTATTGCAACATGTGACGTGGCTGGTAAAATCTGATTGGATGGAAACTCTAAACTTGATATATTTTTTTCCAAAAATATATTAAAACGTAAGTGACGTAAGCAGAGAAGCCCTTATTGCTGGCCCTGATGGCCTGCCTCTGATGAAATATTATAGTATGTTATATTGAAACATACAACGCATAATGTGTTCGATTACCATTTTTTATGTATGACATCACCAGCTGCAGACTAAATTATAAAGAAACAGCAAAACAAAGCAATTTCCAAAACAACTTCCAAATGAGATCTGGTGAATTGTATGTTCAACTTTCAGGGATTATATAATCCACTGTCACAATCAATACAGCATGACGCTATTACAATCATTTAATGTTGTCATGAATAAAGGAAAACTGGGTTTTCTTGGTGTTTTAAATGTCTTAAAATAAATGTGTCTGTGATTTAGAAATCAAAATTTTAGGCTTAAAAACTTTTTACATTTACTGTCCACGTTACACCAATTATAATTCTCAATAAAATGCTTTTAAAAAGTTGCTTTACAAAATTACAAATGAGACAAACATGCATTAGCCAATCAGCTTTCTAATATTGGTGTGAATCTCTTTTGGTTTGTACCATAATTGTAAAAAATATATAAGAAATTCCTGCTATGGTGAAGTGCAAGCTAAGCAATACTTAGCTTAGTTAAGGCCACATGCTAATAACTTATTTGTGTGTTTTTTAAGTTTAAGGGTCATAGCTGTAACTTAATGATCTTACAAATGTCTTAAGTCTCACAATTTACTTTGTAAAAACCTGTAGAAACCCTGGGAAAAGCAACAGTGTGCAATTCATTGGTGGTAAAGGCAAAGTGTAATATTAATGCCAACCTAAAACCTAAAACTCATGTTTTGGTTTTCTGTTCTAGTCCTGTTTCCGCCTCGGTCCTGACACTGCTTTGTTACCTGATTGTGTTCACCTGTTCTGTGTTAGGTCAATGTGTGCCTTTTGTGCGTTTGTTTGCTATACTTATAATCAGTGTTGTGCTAGTTACTAAAATATAGTAAGTTACTTGTTACTTCATTCAAAAAGTAACTCAGTTACTTTGTTGATTACTTCAACCAAAAAGTAATGCGTTACTGTTAAGAACGTTCTTTAATGTTCCGATTAATTGCCCTATTATGTGTTATGGTCTACAAACATAAAACTTACTTAAACACAAAGTCATTTTTAAAGTCTTTTAAATTTTATTAAAGTCAGACCTGCACAAACTGAATATATCACAAGGATTTCTGAAATAAATAACAAAACAAGCTGAATAATATATTCAGAATCAAAAACTAAAGTGGCTTCTGCATCATGAAAGCTGTTGCTAGCTTCGTCGAGGCATGTCGTTTCTGGAGGAGCTTTGACAAATTGGAGTTGCTGTTTATCGCAGTAGATACGACCTTCAAACCAGAAAGACACAGCTTACATTTGACTCAAAAGTTTTTGTCTTTATACTCATATAATGAGCATATTTCCACTTTGAGAAACTCGTCTTGCTCTCGCCTCGACTCGCCATTACTGCCGCATAAACGGAGACACGCCCACAGCGTGTCTTCTTCGTGTATACAGTGGTTCATCCTCCGAACCTACAGTGCGTCTTCTTCGTGCTTACAGTGGTTCATCCTCCAATCCTACAATGCGTCTCTGCTGTAAACAGGTTAGACTGTAGTCTACACTTCAGCTCAAATTCATTCGTTTAAAAAAAGTAATGGGTAACGCACCATACGGTAACGGTAACGAAGTTACTTTATTTAAAAAGTAAGCATTACAGTATTAGTTACTGGTACCGCGTTACTGCCCAACACTGCTTATAATTATGGACGCTCCTCCATGCTAATCACAAGTTACACAAAAATCAAAACTCGATTAATCAACGGGGTAAAAGAGTGATCATGCTTTCCTGCTTCAGCTTTTCCTTCACCTGAAACCTGATAATTAGCTGTTACAGTAAAAAAAAAAAACCTTAATGACATGATTGAGGTTTTTTAAGTACAAATTGTGTTGCTGTGTTTTAGAAAATACGCTCAGGGTTAATATAGTGCAAAATAAACATTTTATAGACTCAACATGTCATAAAAAAACACCCATTTACCCGAGAGAATCTACAATTAGAATTTTTAGTTCACCATTACATCAAAAGCACACGTTTGTCTACGCTTGCGTACTATAATATCACGCATGGCATTACAGGAAGCAAACCATTATGCAGATTTTAATGTTACAGCGAAAGCAGGCTCTACATTTTGGAAGACATAGAAAAAGAAGGGAACTGCTTCTTCCTCCATTAGCTGTATTCCTCTATATCTCTTTTTAACCTCGCTCTGAGGACACACAAGAATTAAAAATATCCATGGCACATTCCTCAGGCTAGACAGACACACAAAGGCTAAGCAAGCCCTTGTGTCAAAGCAGTATTTGTTACTTCCTTGCAGAATACAGTAGATTTTGAAATGTTTTCGAAGCTCCTCCAGAGTGTGAAATTTCTTACTGTTGAACATAACCCTAATTAGGTTGTAATTAAGAGACTGAAGTTGGTCATTAATGTAATTGCATGGGTATCTGGAGAATCTGGAGAACAGGGAGAAAATGTGGAAAAAACCTTAGCTAATTTCATGAGTTGATCTTGGGTTTTAATAGACACTCAGGTGTGGTTGGGACTAAAACCTGCACCTGCGCCAACCTTTTATGGATATAATCGAACACCTTCGTTCCTAACCTCCGTCTTTCATGCAAACGCTGTTCATTTAATGTTAAAGAAAGTCTTTTTATCCACATTTAACCAGTGAACATATCTGACTGCTAATGTACACTAAAATAAGCTAGGTACTTTTAGCTGTCTGTTGTCATGGCTACAATCCGCTGTGCTTATATAGTAGGGGGAGTGACCATTTAGAACCGTTTATACGTCCCTGGTGGCATCTGTATTTTTACCACAAAAAAAAAATCAGAAATTAGCATGACATTTGAAAATCAGGCTAATTACAGTAAATGGCGAGTGTGTATGCTTTTTCCTCTCATTTAGAGATCAACCATCCATGACTTGAGTTCGGGGGAGTTTAAACGCACCTCACAGATGAACTCCTTGATTAGCAGGAAGATTGCGCGGTATTAGCGCTACCTAGAGTAATGTTATTAGGGCGTTTTCAATATAACCCAGCATTCATGAATGCCTTTTTTTCTTGCAGTTTCATTGCTTTAGCAGCATTGAAGTCACTCCTACTAGCTACTGGCTTTAGTGGCCGAATGATCTTTCTTTCCAGATTACATAAGGATTCACTTAGAGGAGCACTTCTGAGGAAACGGTGAATCAGACACGATGTATTAAGAGTGGAAAGAAGCAGCAGATGAGGGGGAAAAAAGTACAGAGAGACTGAGTTGCAGTCCTTCATTCCTCAGTTAATAGTTAAGAGTCATAACAGAACTATGTAAGGACACCCTCATGTTTCTGCATCTCTTGATCTTTCCTCTAGCAGATTAGTTAAAGTATATTAAGACTTTCTCTTTTAGGTAAAAAAAAAAAAGTCTGATTGAGGAAAACTGTACTGGAGGTTTTGGAGTTAAAGCAGGAGCTCTGTTTGTAAATTAATCTTTCTATGTATTGGTCTGTCCACACCATGATCCTCACATATTATCATGATTTGGTATAAGTGACTGCAGGAATAGGTTTGGAAGCTTGGAAGATGGAAGTAGGGCTGACATTATCCCTGGAGTAGAGCTGCTTTTCTTGAGGTGAACTAATTGAGGTGGATTTCTTGATTGAACACATTATAAGGTTGTGCCTAGCTAGCTTTCAGTAGAACTCAGGAAATACCTAGGACTTGCTAGATGAGTTATACCTCACATTTGGCTTGGGGATGATTGGGGGCTACCCAGTAGGAGCAGCAATTTGTTATCTTTAGAAAGATATGAATTGACCTTTTTTAGGTGGTTGCCACCACAACCCAAAAAAAATTATGAAGGAAGGAAGGAATCAAGGAATTCAATAATCAAGAAATGAATCAATAAATGAATCAATCAATGAATCAATCAATCAAAGCCTGTAGATTTTGTATTTTAGAACAAATTAGTAAAAACTCAGGTTAGAAACTGTTTTCCTGACTTTTTTGAACAGTGATAGATTAGGAAGAACCTCGCCACGGTCTCCTGGCCATTTTCTAATGCTGCTGTTTCATTCCTATGAAACCCACTGACGTTTGTAGTTTAGAGGTAAACACCTGAGGTGAGATAAGGAGAAAAAGAGACTGAGAAGGAGGGTGAGAGATGTTGTTAAAATAGAGGATTTGGGGGGTTTATCTGGTGTAATAAAGCTGCAGTGTGTTTTCTGCACTTTTTTATGAAGTTTGAAACCTCTAAGGGCTGTGAAATGAAATATGGTGGTAGATGATTGGTTTGTCTGATTAATGTCACTTAATGGTCAGCCAACAGATCATCTAGATGTAAAATTCTTTCCCAGCCAATCAGATTTTTAAACTAATTTTTATAAAAACATTTGCCAAATGTTTTCAAATCTAAAGAAATCAGTCTCACACACACACACACACACACACACACACACACACACACAGTGTGCAGGCAGTTGAAAGGTTGTGTACAATCCTGCCAGCATCACTGTTTTCGTGTGCTGGAGTGTCTCGTGTGTGTGTGTGTGTGTGTGTGTGTATGTGTGCGTGTGTGTGCGCGCCTGGCAGCCAGAGAGCTGAGCTCGCAGTCTGCTAATGGTCTTGAATAATAGATTCAACAGACTCTGATTAAAGCCTGAAAGTGCAAGAGTAAAATGAACAGAACAGGTGCCTTTATGTCAGACACTCTTAAATTTAACAAGTAACACCACTGCTCTGTGTGTCACTACTGCACACTGTGTGTGTGTGTGTGTGTGTGTGTGTGTGTGTGTGTGTGTGTTTACATGGGTTCATGTTTAAATGTGTAACTCTGGGACATGTATCTCTTATTGTACACTGATGAAATGTATAAATAGCAGTGTCACCATGGAGACACAGCTGATAAAATAAAGTAGATCTCACACACATGTACACACATGCACACACACACACATGCACATGGGCATTGTGTTAGTCGATTATTAGTATTGATTATTTCTGATAAATGTTCTGCTATATTCTAAAATAAAGGCCACACAATAGTATACACAGAAGAACATGAAGCATACCCTTGATGTGACTTCCATTTTATTTAAATAGTGTTTAATGAATAAATATAGAAAATAAACACTCTAAAAACAAACTCTGTTTTTCAGTGTTGATGCACTACCAACAGAATCCCCAAACAGCAGTGTCATTTTCTTTTTTAGATCTGAAACAAACCATTATTGCAACTAGCAATAGGAGGGGCATTTTTACACTCTTGTATTCATCATTTAAAAAAAAAAAAAAAAAAAAAAAAAAAA
>MU535751.1:1863479-1874340 GCA_024362625.1 Silurus asotus | reverse complement strand
CTTTCGGAATTTTCATTGGTCTAATGTTATGGGGTTTGGTTGTTCGTTGTTTAAGCCGCGGGGTTCAAAACGTGCGAAAGTAGTGGCTTATAGTCAGAAAAATACGGTAATTACATTTAAAGGTAAATACTTTTGTACTTTTACTCAAGTGAAAGTTTAAAGGGACACTTTTATTTTACTGGTACTTTTACCAAGTGTACCTGTACTAAAGGTTTGTGCATTTCATCCACCACAGAAAAATAGTGAAAACAATGTTCTGATGACTTTAAGTTATTTTGAACATTTTTATATCAAGTCAAATATAAAATATTAACATGTATGAGCTCCGGGCTAAAAATGACAAAAGTATTTGACAGCTTTCTCACTGGAAATGATCAGATTATACAACTTAGACATATCAAACTTTAATAAATGGAGATAAAAATGTAACAGGCTGAATACAGTTGGATATAGGAACGGATGGAAGTGCCAAGCAAGGTTTTATTATTGCTACAACAGAGGCATTCCATGAAAAACAGCCTTTTTAAACTTTCCCCATTCATTATATAAAATATGTATGAATGTCATAAACATTTGGCAGCACATTGGCCCAGTGGAAGCTTTTTTCTTTCCTGGGTCTGGAGTCTATCCAAGGAACAAGAAATGGGAATACTCTTAAATAGGATTCGGATTATCAGTAGGGCAAAAATTTACTTGAATTGACTTAATGGTCATTTGGTAACACGCCCATGAGGATGGGTTTCCCTTC
Source organism: Silurus asotus (assembly GCA_024362625.1). NCBI lineage: Eukaryota > Metazoa > Chordata > Actinopteri > Siluriformes > Siluridae > Silurus > Silurus asotus. The sequence goes on along the minus strand of MU535751.1, from coordinate 1,873,592 downwards.
TGAGTGTAGTTCCTATCGAGGTTTTTTCTTCTTAAAATTTTAGTGAGATATTTTATTGGAGACAGAACCATGTAGTGGACTGTATTATACTGTAAAATATACACACCTATATATATTGTGCAAGTGCTGCTTGGTGTTGATTTTACAATAGACAGTAATTTTTTAATGCAATTGCAGAATAACATTTACAGTTGAAACATACATTTATTTCATTTCTACAACTGAGCACCTATGGGGTTTAGGGCCTTGCTCAGGGCGCCAGGAATAGCAGATTGGTGTGGCTGGAGATTTTAACTCATGACCTTCGGATATAAAAGCCAATGCCTTAACCACTAAGCTTCCAACAAACAAGTCAGTTTTCACAACCTGTTTTTGTTTTTGTTTTGTGTGTGTGTGTGTGTGTGAGAGAGAGAGAGAGATGGACGTTTGTACAGCTGGTAATATGCTTTGGCAGATTATATCCAATGTGAGGTATTTTGTTTTACCAGAAGGGCAGTTTGACAAACAGGGGATAGTTTCCTCTTTATTGGACACTACAGCGCCCTCTGCAGGAACCACACTGATTTTTTCCAACTCTTTATTTATCCTCGGTTTGGTGGGAACCAGAAAAGTTTCAAATTTGGTCTAGTGTTAGGGTTAGGCTCTAGACTCTATGGAGTCTACTACCAAAAACTGGAACTGGAATAGTTGGACATTCCGTGCCACCTAAAGGTTCCTTCCTCATGCCATCACAGGAAGTTTTCCCTCACAACAGTCGGTATTGCCTCAATCATTCAGGATAAAACTCCAAGGCAATAAACGTATACATTCCAACTTTATAACGTCTCTGTCTCTGAAAAGCTGCTTTGAGACAATGTCCACTCTTTAAAGAGCTCAATTGAATTTGACCAGTTTTATTTTAATAATAATAAGAATCAGAATACTTTTTTTTTTTTTTATCTCAGATGGACATTGAATTGAACTAAAACATGCTAATTAAAATATATAATGAATAAATATGCATATTAAAGTATTTATTAATTAAAATAGAATGTGTAGCAGCAGTGAAAAACAGAAGGCAGGAAAATCTTATACAATAATAGTTATAAAAGTTATTGCACATGTAACTAATTATTATTATTGCACATCATTGTAAAGTTATCAAAAAGATAAAGGTGTGGCATGAAAATATATAAATATAACTATAAATTATGTGTTGAGAAGCTGTGTAACCCTCAGAGTGTATATAGTTTGATGGTTGCAGGCAGAAATGATATCCCATGGTGCATCGTGGTTGTAGGAGTCTGTCAGTGAACATACTCCTCAGACTGACCAGTGTATAATGTAGTGGGTGGGAGGAGTTGTTCGAGATGGAGTGGACTTGGGAAAGCATCCTCCTTTCAGACACTATCATTTGAGAGTCCGGCTGCTCCCCAACAACATGGCTGGCCTTGCGGATCAGTTTGTTGAGCATGCCACAGCATACAGGAGAGCACTAGTCATAACAGTCTCATAAAACATCAGCATCATCCTGCAGATGTTGAAGAACCTCAGCTTTCTCAAAAAAATTGAGGTGGATCTGACCCTTCATGTAGAGAACCTCAGTGTTCTTGGTCCATTGTAGTTTATAATAATAATAAATTCCAAACTACACATTTTTTTAAACATGAAATTAAACTGTATTTAAAGAAGTTTATTTATTTGTTGGTACATTTCAGTTATTTAATAAACTTGCCTGCCATAACTCAAAAAAATTAAGTCTGGAACATAAAACGATGCATGTATGAAAGAACATTCCTCAGGATCACTTGGCATCACCTTTTGACACACTGGGGTACCCCTTATTTTTTTACCTGCAGGGATTCCCACAGACTTCGACCCGTGTGGCGTCTTTTTTTAAAGTGTAGGGACTCCTATAGAACTCCGAAACGGAGCCCGTGGCATTGAAATTTGATGTTAGGTAAGCAGATCGCCCCCAGGTCATATTTATCTAGCGCTCTGATTTTTTTCTTCAAAATTTATTCGCTCTCTGATAAAGTGCCGTCTGTAAAACAGCGTTCGGCAACACGTTCTCACTCCCAACTAACCATACCCCATTCTCCCTGACCCCTACCTCATCCCTGCACAAAGGGTTACCCAGGGAGTCAAAAAGGGACGCCAAGGGATCCTGAGGAAACGGGTGTATAAGTGACGAATTGGGAGTTAGAATGTGTAGGTTCTCTTTACTGGGTGGGGTGAGAAATGAGTGCATGATGTGAAGGCGGCAGTGATCTTTGTGAATCAGGAATAATCCCAGTGTGAAGTGGTGTGTGAGATGGAACGCTGGTTGTGATCACAGCTAGTCAGTTAAGAGAATGAGCTGGTAAACATTGTTAGACTTCATCTTAGCCTTTTGAACAAGTCTCAATCTTTGTCCACATTTCAGGCATCATTCTTATGTATTAGGGATGCTAAGATTCATTCTCTCAGCACCACTGTTGCGCAAAATCACAACACTGTGGAGAGACACCTAGATTAGAGATTAACACAGCAGAGGTAGAATTGCATCTTTATGGAGACTGAAACAGAACAAGAACGTTTGGATGGAATTGACCTCAGAAGGTACTTAAGTAATTGAGTTGCCGTCTGTCTGAACAAACAAATAAAAGCGTATAATCTGTGCCATCTTGAATTGCATAGCCTTTTATTTTCATTTTTAAGTCAAGTTTATTTGTATAGCGCTTTTCACAACAGACATTGTCTCAAAGCAGCTTTACAGAATTTAACAGTTAAGGTGAACGATGTGTATTTTTTCCCTGATGAGCAGCCATGGTGACTGAGGCAAGGAAAAACTCCCTTTAGATGTTATGAGAAAGAAACCTTGAGAGGAACCAGACTCAAAAGGGGAACCCATTCCCATTTGGGTGACATCAAGAGTGTGATTATAAGTCTTCAAACAATACAGTAATCATTTCATTGAATTCAGAGCGAATCGAAATCGGATCGCACTGCATCGTAATGGGGTGAATCGCATGGCATCACATCTGTAGCTGCTTCATATTCATCTTTAATGTACTGGATTGGCATCAGGATGCGATTCGTATCGGCCTCAGCTGTGGAGAGGAACATCCCCAATATGTGTATGCAGGAACATTTCTGTGTGGCTAAAAAAGCAGCTGTTGGGATTCAGACCCATTTCTGCATTTTGCCTTCTTTGATGCTCATTTCACACGCTTTAATGATATTCTTCAGGCATTTGAGATAACAGGTGGCCTGCTCATATGAGCGAATTCCAATCGTATTTTTGCTCATGCCTAGAAAAAAAACAATGGGGTTTTATCTACTGTATGCTTCCAAAAAATATTGAAATGCATGTGGATGGGTCTTAGATCAATCCTTAACCAAACCTAAAACCTACTGGTGTCACTTCATTTAATGGGACATGTGGTGCGAGGGTAAAAGCGAATACAGGCAGATCAGAAAAAAAATCATTCTGAACAGATTTCCTTCAATTGATCCAACTTGCCATAGTGAGGTTATAAGCTAAAAGAATCCTTTCAAAAAATTTCTGTGAAATGCTATAATGACGTTTCTTCTTTCTTTTCTTTTCCGTTTTGAAAAAGAGAGAAGAAGAGAGAAATGTTTCTCTTTCTCTCCCCTCTATCTGCGTATGGAAGTCGGGTGTTCTTTTGAATCGAGCAGCCCTTGCAAAGGGGCATTTTTCATAACGAGAAATATTGCCTTCTTCTCGGCCCTCCACACTGACATTTCTCCTAATACACCCTCTCCGCTATCTCAACTCTCCTCTGTATGAGCGTCTGACATTCTACCTTTCATTTTAATTTCATTGCTCTTTTTACGTTTGCCTGCAAGTTCACTAAGCTCCGAAGTTTCCTAACCTGCTGTTGGAGAGAAGGATCCAAAAATGTTTTCGCATTGAAAGCGCTTCGATTCATCATGAATACTGCAAGCTGTATAAATGTCAGTGAGAGTCAAGTCAGCTTCGTATGAAGGGGAAAGGAAAGGAAGGTATCATGCATCTTCCGATGTTGTTTCTGATGCTCTGGTTGAAAAATTGGTCTGTCAGTTCTTCTTCTTCTTCTTTCGGCTTCTTGAATTAACAAACAGGAAAGGGCTCAGGGCCGATCCTTGATGCAGTCCAACCTTCACCCTGAACCAGTCTGTCTTTCCTACTGCACCCTTCACTGCCATCACACTGTCCTCATACATGTCCTGCACCACCCTCACATACTTCTTTGACACACCTGACTTCCTCATACAAAAACTGGTCTGTTATATGATTAAATCCAGCTTTCTGTCTGTATTGTACATTATGAGGTTATTCAGGTTTTATCTTATGGAAGTTTTTCTAACATCCTCATGCTTGGCTTAGCGCTCTCTGTATTGTTAAGTCTCACACTTGGCACTGTTCTAACTCCCTGATGATTTCTTGCTCCAGATGAGCTCTGAGTGATCATGTTCTGTCCTGCAGTTGGGCTTAAATACTGTTTCTGAAAATCTCTGAAGAGTTGAACAGCAAAAAAAAAAAAAAAAAAACCTTTAAAACTGTTTAATGTACTGTTTATTTTACATGCAGAGCTTTAGTTTGCCAATTATCTACCAAATTCTATATATAAATATAGACTTATTAATTCAATCACAAAATACATACAATTAGTTGTAAAAATAGAAAGTAAGTTATGATTTGCATGCCTTGTTTATTGGAATGGAGTAGCTGGAGGTGGTACATCAGGATCGAAAGGTTCAGATCCCAGCACCACCAAGTTGTCACCGCTGGGCCATTGAGCAAAGCTCTTAAGCCTCAAATGATAAGTTGCTCTAAATATAAATCGTAAATGTTATTAAAACTTTTGTGTATATGGATATGTATGCATGAGCATGTCGGCTTGTGGGCCGTAATGCAGTAATGCCATGTGTAATCATTTCTCTCAACTGAGTGACATTAAGTTGTGGTCAACTTACTTTAATAGCCAAAGAAGTTGGATTATTTTAAAACTCTAGACATTTTTGCCTGTTTTTAGTCCGGCCTGCTTGCTTTCCTTATTTGAAGGATGATTTAAAGGTAAACCGAATATAAATATGATAATGGGTCATAGCCTATTTAACAGAAACTGTCATCATTATTTGTCAAAGATTAGCACCAGTCACATGTTGGGCATAGCCATGGCTCCATTACATCGTTTTATCATCCAACATTAATTAGCATTGGACATAAAACAGTTAGGAAGGAGGCAGTTCATTTCTAAAATATCAAATGATTGCCTGCTCATTAACAGCACACCATTAAACCAGGATGACAAATAAACTGTCTAGAAGATGGTTAGAGTGTGAGTGATTAAAGCAAGGACCAGAAAAATAAATCTATTGCAATAAGGAAATTGATTAAGCAAGAATTTAAAGAAAGAGGGAAAAAAAAACGTAAAACGTTCAAATATCTGTTTGTTTGTTTTTGCACTGGTTATCAAAGTTATACACTGACAGCTAGCATAATGCTAGCTAGCTTGATGCTCAGAGTTCATCATGTTTAAGAAGATACATTTGAGAAAAACAAGAACCTGTCTGTTGCTTCTTAAAGCTACTCTTCCAAATTTCCAAGCAGAAATGGCAGGACTTTTATTGCAACAACAGAAGAAATAAAAAATGGAGTTGTCCCCTGAACAGCAGCCCCTTGTTCTCAGCTAATGCACCAACACTTTGTTTTTAGGCAGTTGTTTATCAGGTACAGATATCTCCTAAACATGCCAGATTATGGATTTAGGACTTGAGTCCAGTGATTTGTGTGCACAGTTGATAATAGCACTTATTATTGAACTATAATGAATGGACATTCAGAGGCGCCCAGATGACTGCGTTTTTGCCTTAAGTACTTTTAAGGTTTCTTCCTCATACCTGTCAGGGAGGAGTTTTTTTTTGCCACCATTGACACTGTCTTACTCATTAGGAATAAACTTAGGAACTTACTAATTTAGAACTATATGTTATATATATACATAATATGAAGGACAGTAATCCCCCAATTATCGTGATGGTTATGTTTCAAAACCACCCCTGATAAACAAAATAATGCGATAAACGGATTCTGATTCTGTTTATTGTTAAAATCTCTATACAAGGTGGTCTTGTATCTTGAGCCGTTGCAGAAATAATATCCATGCTGTCTATGCCTTACAATACTCTGACACAAAATTCTTCCTCTTTCTAGAAAGCAGCCTAATTATTCATCTATGAATGGAGCAATGAATTGGAACATTTTTAAAGTATATGTTTTCTATGTTAGTATTAACTTGTTCTTGATTATCTTTGAACTTGTCCTTGGCTTTAGCCCACTTTAGAGATTTGTTCTTGATTTGTTTTAAACTTTACAGCTGCTGTCTTTGTACCAACTGTAGTTCAGATATGAAGTAAGATACTACAGGTATAGGAATAAATCCAATCCTACAGATTTAGAGCATAAATGCACAAACATAAACTTGTTTATTGATCATTCGCAATAAAAAAATGTAACGTATAGTGGCTGATGTATGAGACGTACTTAAGCTTTTGTGTGTTTCGTGGATGGTTTGGTGAGAAGCTTCTAATGAAACTGGCTGATTAAAAGATTTTTGGCTTTCTCTTTCTCAGGGCTTAGGCTAGTTAAGGCTTTTTTGGGGACATTCAGTAAATATTGCTTTCTCACCTGCTGATTTGTTTTTGTTGTTTTGTGTGTACTGTATGTGCAGCACTTGACTCATATGAGCAAAACTCTTCTCTTAGCTGAAACACTCAGTGGCAGCATTGAATTCATTTTTATTTTTCTATAGCACTTTTAACAATAAACACTGTCTCAGCAGTTTTTATTTAGATAGAGGTTAGAAGTTGCGAAAACGAATGTATAAATTTAGTGCCTATAAGATTGTTCCTTATAGGTTTATGCCTAATGAGCAAGCCAGTGTCGATTTAAAACAGTGTGAGGACAAAACCTTGAGAGAGACCAGACTCAAAAAGGGATTCTCATTCTCATGGTGGCACTGACCGTCCATTTATTGCAGTTCCATCATTCTTGAGGTGTTCAACCTGTGGTCCTAAACCGTCGTAGTAGACTGTTGATATTAATTACAGTCCAAATCGATCCTCAAAGTTCTTGAGTTGATCACTTACTTCATAGATTATCTGTCTCTTCATGTGGAACCATTTCCATCTGCACAGAGTGGTCTCCAATTAAAGGGAACTCCATCCAAAGGCAGGGTGAATCAGGTAGATCCAAGGAGAGGATAGGGAGCACTGGTCACTGGTATATCAGGAACATGTTTGAGAGAGAGGGCTGATATAAGATAGAAAGAAGGACTGTTAAACATCTTCATTGCTCTGTAAATGTTCAGAAATTGTACCATGTCATAATTATATCATATTTTGTATGGTTTTTCATTATTATTTGCCCAAATATTGAGTAAATCCCAAATTACATTATACTGAAAATAGTCATTGATGTCGCTGTCCACAACTGCTGTTCTGTGCTACTAAATAATCACAACGGCTGTGATATACATGTTATTCGTTTGATAATGGCATTCCATTTGCATGGCTACATATCGAATATGTACACTATCTGTACACACAGTCCCAAAAGAAATCGCAATAAGGCGGAAAATCGGATTTGTTCATCCACATGAACTCATTCAAGCTCACTAACTTTACCTGGGAATTATATGGAATTATAATATCAATGATTTAACTTAACTAATGTATTACATATTTTTCTATGTATTTATATTCATTATTATAATTGGAATGCTGTATCCTGTATGGTAGAAATGTCTCCAAGTATCGTGATTCTACAGTATATTTACGGCATATTTCCCAACCCCTGCACTTTATAATTTGACGTGGTGCTTATAAATTTACCCTGCTTCCTAGGATTTATTTATTCACAGATAAATACGTGGTAGATCCGCGCTTTAACAAATGAGGTGCCTGGTGCACATTATTCATCTGGAAAAGACTGTGGGGATTCGTAAATGTGTAAAATGAGGATGAAGCAGAAATGAAAGATAATTAAGTGCGTCTAGACTCGGAGGGTGAAAGTGTCTGTGGCTTGTGCATAGCTGATTTTGTGAGAGGAAGTAATCGATCAGTGCTTGTACAGGTAAGAGGCAATTAATTAAAGTTTGCTCTGCCAGTAATAGGTTTGGAACACTTGGAACTAGGAGACTCAAACTTGTTCGAACATGGCAATGCCCCTGTTCACAATGCCGGCTCCATGAAGATATGCTTTCCATGGTTTAAAGTGGAAAAACTTGAAAGAGCTCTGGCCTCAACCCTTATGGACACCTTTGGGATGAATTGGATGACTGCACCCCAGGCCTCCTTGCCTTGCTTACGTCAGTACCTGACGTTACACTGGTTCAGAAATCTCTACAAGCACACCCTAAGATCTAGTGTAGGATTTTTCCAGCAGATGGGAGGTTATTTTTAGGCTTTTGTCCATATGGTTATTCAGTAAATGCAGCAGAAATGCATCTAAAAGGACAAGGTATATGAGCTTATAAGAATGAGGAATAAAAGATGAAACCTGTGTGTGTGTGTGTGTGTGTGTGAATGTATATCTGATATATCTGAGCACTGACACAGACATTCCATTTCTGCAACCTCTAAAGCAATTCTGGCAGCACTCATGCATCTGTTTTTTTTTTTGTTTTTTTTTTTGAAGCAGCTTTTGCACCTGACGCACAGCGTGAGGACTCAAAGCTTTTTGCTGGACACTTGTAAGATCTGTCCTGACCACTGCACTTGTAACTCAGGTATAGGATGTCACCGATCTTCTTATCTGCTCTGCATCTTTGTGTAGAGCAACAATTCGGAAATCCTCAGAGAGTCTTTGCCATGAAGTGCCATGCTTGTTGCCAGTTACTTTGTTGATAATAGACAGTAAATCTGTACTATATATATATATATATATATATATCTATATGAATATATATTAGTATTATTATTTATCTTATGTGGTTCTTTTTGTATGTTCTTTTCTTACATGTGCTGTCACCTGACCTGTGCTTTATTTGGGGACGATCTTCTGTGGATCTTAAACACGTCTCCCATTCTCTTCTGGTTCTTTATTCTCATCACTTCTTTGGCTTATTAAGGTAAGTTCTGTGTCCTTGTCTATGTTTTTTTAAGCTCAGTAACACAAAATATTATTTGATTAGAGAACAGAGTGCCTTGACTCATTGCTATAAGTGTGCGTGTGCGTGTGCGTGTGTGTGTGTGTGTGTGTGTGTGTGCGTGTGTGTGTGTGTGATGCTGCAAGCTACTCTTTTGTCTTCAGTTTAATTATTACGCTTAGTTGCATTAGCTGTTCTTTATGTTGTTGATTGGAAAAGCTCCTCCCTGCAGGCCCAGTGAGTGCTTAGGCTATGTGTGTCTGTGTCTGTGTTGTGTGTGTCTGCCAGTGTCTATTGTGTGTGACTGAGGACAATAGGATCTCTTAAGGGTAGTCTGGTTGGCTTAAAGGCATGTAAAGAAATAAACTGCAGTTGAGACCGTTTGTCAGACTGAGCAACACATTCAAACACAAAACAAAACACAGCACAAAGTATACTAAACAATATAAACAGAATGAATGAAGGACACAGTCCTCTGCGCGGGACTTTGAATGTCCTGCTTTTCTGCATGAAAAGAAGGCCAGTGATAATGGTGTTGAAGACGACATTTAGGCACACAGCTCTACTGATTAAAGCTGGCATGATACGACTTTTCCTTTTCTAATACCACTAAAGGTAATGACGCTTTGAGTATCAGATAATATTAATACTCACCCATTTAATGAAAGACTATTCAAATGTCAAATGCTTGTATCAAAACTGTCACAAGCTGACATTTAAGTACATCTCCTGATGTTCCTAACCAGGTTAAGACCTTAATTTAACCCACAAATTGTACATAACGTTACATTTATGTAGTGGTGGGCCAGGGATTTCACACCCAGGCTTTCAGCTCATACCTCATCTCTAGCAGAAGCATCGATATGAACCTGGTAAAATGACCACAAGTTTTCTGTGCATTTTAGTGGATTATTTGTGTGCATTAAGTATTTTTTTTGTGCGTGTGTGTGTGTGTGTGTGTGTGTGTGTGTTAGTTTGAAAACAAATTTTTCAGGAA
>MU535751.1:1825979-1858479 GCA_024362625.1 Silurus asotus | reverse complement strand
AAACCTTCCAGATTAACATCTCTTCCGGCAGCACTCCACCAATCATGTCGGAAGCCACTCCGGAGTAAAAGGCACATGATAGCCTGTCTGGAGTTTGCCAAAGGGCTCCTGAAAGACTCTTAGACCATAAAAAACAAAGATTGAACATTTTGGTTTAAAGGTCACATTAAGAGTAAACCAGGCACCGCTCATCTCCTGGTCAATATCATCCCTACAGTTAAGCATGGTGGTGGCAGCGTCATGCTGTGGGGATGTTTTTCAGCGGCAAGAACACTATAGAGGGTGAACGGAATTTCAGAATGTTTGTTCATAGTGAGAAATCTTTTATAAACATCCTTTACAAAATGTGTCATAGATTTTAATAGATATGGAAGAAAGCTAAAGCAATTTTTCCCCCATTTTTTAGGCTAAATTATAGAAAACTTACTTCCACCCCATGTTAATGATGTCATGTATCCAGGATTTATGTTCGCAAATTTATTACAACCAAATGGAATAATGGATGGAAGGCAGGAAGGAAGGAACAGGAGAACCTGTCAAATCCAAACTTACAAACTGATGGAATATAAAGGCAAGTGCCAGATTTAATCATTAAACCAAAAAAAAGAAAAAATATTGTTTTGTAAATCGCTAAATGTTTTGACTAATATTGCATCTTAATACTAAATGATTTAGAGACATGTGGAAGAAAGTTGAAGCAAAGTCTGCCTTTGCCCTAATAATAAACTTTCACTCTTCTGGCAAGATGTTTCACTAAATATATGGAGTGTGCTTGTGGAGATCTTCTAGTTCAGGCAAATGGAAAATGTAATGTTACAGCATCCGGAGACGACATATACAATTGTGTGCTTCCAGCTTTTTTGTAACAGTTTTGGGGAAAAACCACATATGGCTAAAAAAAGTCAGGTGTCACAGAGCTTTTTTCAATATTGTGTAGACAGACAGACAGACAGACAGACAGACAGACAGACAGACAGACAGACAGACAATGGCTGTGTTAACATTATTTTGGTTATTAAACGTGAAACACAGGTCTCAGGGTGAATGCCGTTCAAGTGTTACAGGGATTACACTAAGCTGTTCAGCTCGAGCAACTAAATCAGAAGAGAAACATACACACCTCGGGATTTGAACAAAGAGGGAGTGATGGAACATGGGATTTATACAAGAATCAGTTACAGCAGAGAAAGCAGGGAGAGAGAGAGAGAAAGACGTCTCTTGTGTGCAATTGTAAAAGAGAAAGAGAGTAATGGAGAAGGCACATTTGTGTTAATTAAATTTTTAAATCAAGTATTAACTTTGTATACTAAATTCATTAGAAGTGAATTATTTGGACAAACAAATTTCACTGTCCTTCCACTAAAAATTGAACACCACATTCTTTATTAGACGACTTTATTGCCCTGTCCTCCAAATCCCCTCAGCCTACATGCCTACAGTATGCCAGAATCTGAGTAGAGTCCTCAGATGACAGCAAGTGTCACCATAGTTTACTGAGCTTATTACTGATCACACACCTGCACTCGAATATCAACGCTGACACACATGTAGTACTGTATAACAAGAGTCATCATCACTCACATTGTGTAATCACTCTAAAGTATACACTCAATAAGTTCTACCAAGTGTTTCTTCATTCTTCTTTTTTTTACTTTTTTGGATTTTGATCTAGTTTCTGGTTTTCTGGTTTGCTCTACATTGTTGGTACATCACCCTGACCCTTTCATGAATCTCGAACCCAAGCTTTAAAGCAATTCTTTTGTATTTGCAACTTTTTAAATCAAGCTTTAAACATCCTGGCATTTTGGGAGTAGGCAAGGCAGCACTGTTGCATCCAAATGTAAGGATAGCATCAAATCCACTGTCTTTTATCTGAACATCAGCTATGCTCCACCCATCTCGAGGTGAGCTTCAGTCACGTCCCACCTCATGAAGATTGTGTACCTTTAAAAAAGTAGATGCCGACCCTGCAAACATCCCGACCCATCTAGAGACGCACCAGCGCCAATCGGATTCCAATTTATGTGGAGTTTGGACATTCGACCCCTCTGAGTGTTTCAAGGCTCTGGCATGGAGAAGCTGGTGTTGGATCTATGATGATCTTGAGCTATTTTATGAGTTGCTCAGTAGCTCCTGGTTCCATAACCTTAAATGACTGTATAAGACTCTAGAAAGAACATTACTCATAATCCTACATTCCTTACAGTGTTCTGTATTGTTTTAAAGACTATAGTCACACTCTTGATGTCACCCAAATGAGGTTGGGTTCCCCTTTTGAGTCTGATTCCTTTCAAGGTTTCTTCCTCACAACATCTGGCATGGCTTTCTGTAGTGTAAATTTCTCAATGATAGAGGAGAAGAAATTGAATTTGTCACAGATACACTTATAGGACAGTTTTTTTTTTTCAATGAAAGCTGGACCTCGTGAGGTAAACAGTTTGAAGTAGTTTTTAAGTTTTTCCAGGAAAACAGTTTCACAGATAACCCAGCATTTGATGAGGTTAATATCGATGCTTCTGCTAGAGACGATGTATGCGGGAGGTGCAGCTGTGGCTACAGTGAAAAGAGAACATGTTGAATTGCGTCTATAGGATTTCTTGCTATCGTGATAGCGTTCAATCTCACTGTATGAGATTTCTGTGATGCAGCGCTCAGTTCTACTGTGTTTCTCTAAAACATTGATGCGTTCTATAACCGTGATGTCATTATAACCCTATTAAGAGATGGATTAAATTAGGTAAGACACCTAGGTGTGAAATGCACAGCCCACCACTGGATTAATGGAATATAGAAAAACAGAACAGTCACTCTGAGAGATATAGATATGAATATAACATTGTAATCTATCTCATGAATAATATTATATCAAATATTTTGATTGTTACATGGTACACTAGCAGCAGTTATAACACCTAAATAAAACTATTGACCCTAATTATAAATGTGATGTGAATTGTAATGTGAAATTGTAATTAAATGTGAAAGTCTTATCTAAGAAGATATAATCCTGACAATCCTGAGAGTTATATACAAAAGATTGGTTTTGAAATATTAAAAAGGTTTTGTCTGCATACACACAGATATAAGACAGTCTCGGGTTGGGCTGCATGGTGCGATTAAAGACACGAGATGGTGCATGAAAATGGGAAATAAGGCATGATCAATATGAGCATACAAACAGGTGCCCAAGAGACATGGACAAAATAAAGAACAAAGCCCTTTTTATGTACGAGCTAATTTATCTACAAAAAAAATGGACAACTTCCCTAAACTATAATGTCTCTTTACAAAAAGAGGGATGAAACCAACACCCATCATAAACATGGCGGCCATCATTTTAGTACCAGTGAACACAATACAAGTATGAACCTATATTTACAGATATATATAATATATTTACAACAATAAGTACAATAGACTGAGGACCAGGTTATCACACAAACCAAAAAAAAACGGTTGCCCAGTTAATGCCATTTTGAGGATGTAGGTGCCGTATGACTAGACTGCAATGCCTGGACTGGAGTCTGGAACAGCTGTCCTGCAGAGATTAAAGATATACCACAAATGTATACACAAAACATCCTGCATGATCTCACTTGTTGTAACGATACTGATGACTGGATCGAAGGCTAGCATGTGTTTTCTGAGAGATGTGTGACTGTTTTTTTTTAATTCCTGCTCATAATATGGCAAAGGAGAAAAATGCTATTTGCCATCTTCTGCATACATGAGCCCATGATTTGACAGAAGAGAGACAGACTGACAGATGAGAGCAAGATAGAAAGAAAAAAAGAAAGAGCATATGCCATCCTCTGGTTGGAAGGGATGGCATATGCGTTTTCTTTTTTTTCTTTCTATTTGCTCAGTTTAATTCTATTTTGCTGTGGCATTGTTGAGATTTGAATTACAATCCAAATTATAATAAAATTACTTGGTGTATGATTTTGTCAGACAGAACTCAATATTTCAAGTGGGTGGCATTAGAGCCCTGTATCTCTCTGATCATTTAAATTTGCAAATGTTTAATCACTAGCAAATTTTTACATTTTTTTGTACAAAGAGCTTATTAATTAGTGGTGGCACGTGAAAGTGAGAAAGAACGTAAGAGTAATGGTTTGGAATATGTGCTGGACAAAGGGAATGCTTAGAGGCTTCACATTTTCCAGACATCCAATTTGAAAAGCAGCATTAAAACCTTCTTAAAAGTCTTCTGAGGTCTTGGTCTTTCTAAAACCATCTATCATATACAGTATTCTACTCAGTAATGTGAATCCTACTATACTACATTTTACATGGGAGTTCAGTAAAAGTGTTATGGACAGATGTTTCAATCTAGACACACAATTTTTTTGTATCTTGGTGGTGTAGGGAATTTAGCTCGCAAAAATGGAAAGCTACAGTGGGGACTGAAGGACCTCACAAGGATAGGAATAGTATAATTGCATATATTTTTATGAAGTGAATTAAAAAAAAGGTAATTTTTTGTATCGCACAGTGAATCATGTTAAACATTTTCCTAGATTTTTGTACTTTCTATTTTGATTTGCTGTATTTTTGCTCGTTCTTCGCATATTTATGTAGGTGTGTGTGTGTGTGTGTGTGTGTGGGCATATGTTGATGTGTGCATTTATGAATATAATAGTATTGGAAAATCTGGCAGTTTTGACTTTGTGCTTTTAAACTTAAGCCCCAAAGCAGAGTATAACCATTGTTGTGTTCACTGTGAAGGTTGAAGGAGAAAAAAAAATGTATTCACGAATTAAAAGCATCTTTCAAGGCATTATTTGTCACCCAAGTAAAAATGTGGGAGAGGCTCACCGATGTGACTAAAACACAGGCGAAACACGTCGTCTTGCCCTACAGGGAGAGGATTAGGATCGAACCCTGTGAAAAGCGCCGAGATCGGTAGCAATGTAATCCCACGACAGCATACGAATTTCGTTCTATCCCTCCTCTTGCTTATTTTCCGTCTAATGGCCAGGAGTTGCAATCTGCACAGGCTTCAGTGGGAATTGGGACAGGAGCCTGTTCAAATATTTTCCTATTCTGCATTGCTTCTGCGTCCCGTGCCAATTTAAATCAACCTGCTAAGACCCTGTCCTGCTTTATAATACCTCTTGACAGCATTTATTTGCTATGCTTTGGTTCATCAGAATGAGAAACAGAAACGAGAGCTGATTTCCTGCATACTAACAACTCTGCCGAATGTATATATTCACACCTTTTTTTCTTTTGTTTGTTCTCATTGTGTGCCTCTGCGCATCTGCGCATCTGTCCGACAGTGTTACGGTTCAGCAG
This sequence comes from Silurus asotus, assembly GCA_024362625.1. Classification (NCBI taxonomy): domain Eukaryota; kingdom Metazoa; phylum Chordata; class Actinopteri; order Siluriformes; family Siluridae; genus Silurus; species Silurus asotus. The sequence continues at coordinate 1,853,181 of MU535751.1, read as the reverse complement.
GAAATTCAGCAACATAGACGCAGATGCTGTGGCATCAGGGTTTGTCAGTATAGGTTACTGAAGGACACCGAAACTTTTTTTTGAGGTAGGTTTTGGTGGGATTTTTCTCAATCGCTCTATTTAAAAGCCTGTTTTCTTACACATTTGGTATAAAACATATAGTAGCGTATAGAGGTCAACCGCTACTGTAGCTAAATTGGATCGTACTGAACAATTAATTCACTGATGAATTAACAGTTTTTAAAATGGATACTGGATAAAACAAAACAAACAACACTCAATGTAAAATTGTAATGACATTTTTTTTTACATGAAAATTTGCTCAATGGAACAAATATAAATATATTAAATATATTAATAAATAGCGAGGAAAATAAGACATGAATTAAAACAATGCAAACAACAAAAGTTACACTTTAAATTAACATCATGTAATGTCAGTGATTCCCCTTTAGAGGTTGCTCTCGTACTGTATAACGAAACCCGGAAAAACTATCCCTATGGATTTTTGCATATGGATCCAGCAATAGACTATTGGTGCTGATTCATAAGAAAAAAATGATTAATCAATCGTAGTTATGATGTCCTTCATCACACTGAAAACCAAAAATAAACACAGTGTATATCTGTATCAGAATGGAGGCTCCTTTCACAAAAAAATTCTTGTGAAGTTCCTAATACTGAAGCATTATCTCAGATTTTTTTTTTACCTAGATTCTTTCAGAGGTGGCAAAAGTACACACATCCTTCACTTAAGTTAAAGTTCAGATTCTCATGTGTTAAAAGACTTTGGTATAAGTTGAATATACTGTATATACTTTTTACTCAAGTTAAAGTAAAAAAGTTTGCTCTTTGACACTTAAATAAAAAGTAGCCATTACAACTACCTGTTTTATTGTCACACTGGTAAACATTCAATTAATTTAAAAATATTTAATCGCAATTAATTGCATGATTGTCAAAAGTTAATTCACGATTACTCTCAAGTTAATCTGACATTTTTATCTGTTCTTAATTTAATACTCTACTCAACAAGGCCATGGACAAATATTGATGCTTTACGCAAATGTATGTTTTTTATTAGCAAATCCAAACTCACTATAGCACATAGACAAAATGTTCTCGTAAATGTTTTAAAGTAATTATAGTGTTTTAATGATGTCAATCATAAGGACACAATGGAACCTTCACTGTTTCCACATGGACAGGTAATGAGGTGATAAAAGAGAAACTGTATTACATAATCAGATCATATTTGTTTTTGGTGACATGTCAAGCCATTTATTCATATATTTATTATGTTTGTGAGGCAAATATTTACTGAGATTCAGGTTGTTTTATTTATGTGGTTGTGAAGAGGGAGGTGTAAGAGAGACTGAGAAGACAAAGAGCGCCCCCTATCTGTTTTACAAAAGCACAGCGTGATTTATTTACTTGAGTTTGTTTCTGCATTATGAGTCAAAAATGCCACAAAACGCACTGACTCATCAATAAAAAAAATGTTTCAGTTAATTTTTAATAAAAAAAGGATTTACCTAAAGGTTTCACTTTCGCCTCTTTCATATTTATTTAGTTAGATTAAAAATCAAATGGTCGAGCAGAAATGTGCGCTGCATTATTAGCATGTTAATAAAATGAGTGCATTTTAAATAAAATCCTGGTAATGCATTTTGACAGCCCTGAATAATATATTATCAAGTTGTACCTGATGAATGTATCCAGGCTGAACATCCACCATATAAAACACAATTAAAGAAAAGATGATGATGATCAGGTGATCAAGAATGTGTCTGTTCTCAGTCATGTTTACATCACTGACTCCCTCTGTCTCATCCACGTTAACTCCAGACTTCGTATTGCCTTCTACCTGCTCATTGTAAGCTTCATAAATTAGTAGATTGAAAAACATTTCGCCAAATAGATCACAACTAAAGTAACGAGCCTGTTTTAAAAATGTAAGGAATACAAAATACAGATATTTGTGTAAAAAACTTGTCCGAAAAATACTGATAAAGTACTGATACCAGAAAGAATGTCTCTGGATAGTCAGCATTGTTCAGCATTTTTCCCTCCTGCTCCTGCTGAGGTTTGGACTGTACAAGTTTCTTCTGTTTGGTGCATTTTGAAAGTCTTATATCATATATTTCTCTTAGTAAATAAGTAAAACCTATTATACTACATATCAGCTCTCGTGGGAGTTCCGTGAACGTTTGATAAGCGTTATGGACAGAACTGTCACTCCGGCTGAGGAATATGTTCCCAACTGTCAGCCAATTTAATCTCTTGGATGGAGATTTATCTGCAGAAAAATATGCTTGTTTAAATTGTGTATGTGTGTTTGGTTAGTGTGCAAAATTCGACTGATTTATTGTGCTAGTTGTAGCCTGGTCAATAGATATTGGAAATTTTAAATCTTTTTTTTCCCATTAAACTATTTTGAACATGAACAGCATTAGCAATGTCATTGTCTGACTTGAAAATGTTATTCCAAGTTTCATTCATGAAGTATAATATTTAACAACATGTGTTTGGCCCAGATTGACCCAGTAAGGCAATTTCTCTCTCTCTAATTTCTAATGCATTATTGCTGAAGAATAGAAATAAGAGTGCACATGTGAATACATATTAATTGATTGGTTTTGTTGCAGCTTTTGCTTTTATTGTTGTATTTAATTTTTGGCAGAAAGGTTCTGAGGTGTCCAGCAAAACTGGATTTCCAACAATGAAACATTATCGTTGCATTCAGGGGATTTTTACTTCCCTGCTAATGTGACCAAGACATCACTTTTATGTTCATGTGCTGCAATTACAGTGTTCCTTTAAGTGATCCTTAGTCACAGAGCCATATGTTTTTTTTAAAATTAAATTCGATTTATTTTCATTTGTATCCAGCATTTAAAAATGAACATTTTCTCAAACCAACTTTGTTCATATACTGGGAAACACAACATTTGTACATGGTGCATTCAGTTTTGTTGAACATGAATGTTACATGGTCCTCAGACGACTTATGTGTGTGTTGTCATATTATAGATATTGTATTGCTATTTTTAATCATACTGCTGCTGCTCTAATGTGAAAATATCCTCCTGTATAATTTTCTATTCATGTTTTTATTATTGTTTTAGTACAGTGTCGCACAAATCGTGGCAAATTATGAGTCTGATGCTGCTAAGGGAACAAAGCATGCTGAAATTAATTATAGGTGGGTGACTGGATGGGTGGATCGATGGATGGGTGGGTGGATCGATTTGAGGGTTGAGAAATGGGTGGATGGGTGGGTTGATGAGTGAATGGGTAAGGTTTTATGGATCAATGGATGGATAGATGGATAGATGTACTGGTGGATGAATCGGTGGTTGCATAGATGGGGGTTTGAAATGATTGGTGGGTGGATGAATGGATGGATGGATGCATGGATGACTTTGTCTACCCGTCCAGAGATTTCATTATAGATCATTAAAACCATAAAAAAACCCTCCCCATTTATCCAGGTTTGGGACCAGCATTAAGAGTGCACTGGCTTGTGCGACCCTAATGGCTGGGTTATGAATTGGTGGTTGAATACATGGCTGTGTAAATGGATTGGCAGGTGGGTAGACGGACGGACGGATGGATGGATATTTGCATGCATGAATGGCTTTGTCTACCACAATCCAGTGATTTCATCATGGATAATTAAAGCCGGATTAGATTTTGGAAAACTCCTTGTAAGGGTATTTTCATAATTTTAAATGAAACTGCAATTTTGGGCTCAGTTTGGAGTGACTGGCTAAAGCACTATCATTTGTGTCACAAATTGATGCCAGTTTCTATTAAAGTTGCTGCAGAAATCTACGTTCTGTTGTAGCAGTTTTGGCCGTTCTGTTTGAGCAGGACGTATACGGTTCCAGACCTTATGTGTTTTAAATCTTTGTAATTTCATAGCATACGTGAAATTGTCTTCAGGGGTTGAACCTGCAGGAATGCAACAAATGTCCAGAGATTCATGATTGTGTGAGCAACAGCACACCAAGTGAATGAGTCATAGAGTATAATATTAATAGAAAAAGACAAACTGACATCATTTGCTATTGTGAATTTTGAATATTCTTGTAAGAAGTTGATACGGATTCATTACATGCTTGACCGGCTCTTACTGCCAATTTTCTGCCTTTGTTAATTCAAGCTCCATTTTATTTGAAATTACTGAAACAAATCTGCCAAGTCTATACACTTTCTCTTTCTTTCTCTCTCTACATATTTCTTTCTTTTGTCTTTTGTCTCGTTATTCCTGTCTTGTTCTCTTCCTCTTTCATTTTTCTCTCCCTTTTTTTCGGTGTCTGTTACCATGCCTCCTCAATTCCCGCTGCTTGGCCTTGCCAAACTTTTTCTCTCCTTCTCTTATGTTCTGGTTTTGTTATGATTGGCCATTTTGCTTGCTTTGGCCTCTATCGTCTGGCAGCATTTAAATGACCAATTAACCCCCCCACACACACACACACACACACACACACACACGCACACACAATGACCATGACCTGTTTACTCATCCTCCACAGCTTGCACATGCCTCATTATGTTATTCCTCCTGCGCTTTCCTTATTCTTTCTTTCTTCAATTTTTTTTTTTTTTACTTTTTGCCCTCTGCTTGTTGTATTCAGGTTTTCACTGCATATTTATTTTCTTTTTTTTCCAGGCAATATCAAAGATCTCTGGATTTCTCTGTGCATTTTTTTGTCTCTATAGATGATAATTAAAATTTTGCAATAAAGAGGATCAGTAGAGGGAGTAGAAGGAAATTAGCCATAAATTAATGTGAAATAGAAAAGTGATATTTAGTGAATTGCTAAGAAAAAGAAAGTATATTACGATATGTGAGAATGATTTATGAGACACTTCAGTGCCCACATTAGATAAATATATAGGAATGTCCATGCTGGCAGTTTTTTAATGCCATTTTCACGAAGTTTTGTGCTCTGCTTTTACTCATTGTAGTAACAGTGTTAAACTGCTATAACAGATAAGCAAATGCACAAATCAATAAATAAATAAATATCAATGACAAATGGCCTTATACAAAATGTTTGTTTTTTTTCCATTTCCTTCTCATGATATGATATTTTGACTTACAGAGTTTCCTTTTCAACCCTGAATTACATTTTATAGTAATTTATATTTTGCCTTCTTCCTTAAATTTTTTTTGGGAGTTTCTTCCTTCATTTTTTTTCCTCCAAAATGTTCCTCTTCGTGATCACGTTCATCACCCCCTCTGTTGGTTCGAGATTTGATGACGCTGTTCTCTCTTTTTAATATGTTCACTACAGTGAATAACATGGCACATTTCTATATACTGTAAATCCTAATATAATATTCAGACAGCCGTGATTCAGCTCTACTTTTCCCTTTTTATAAAAACGTTTCTCTCATAAGATTAAAAAAGATAAAACTTTATTAATCCGGAAGGAAATTCTTCTGCCAGAGACTCTTTCAATCTAAAATAATACAAACTCGAAATAGTATTAACTGTTATTACACATTATAGTTCTTAGAAACTTTGCACAAGTTATTATACATATTGCACGATATAGTTAAATGATATTGAACATGATCGTATAAAAAAATAATAAACATCATAGTGTAAAGTTATTATAGATGATATATTTGAATGATATTGCCCATTATAGTGTAACTATATTGCACGTGAAATTGTTGAAATATTCAATGATATTGCACAATATTTTGCAATATATGGTGCATTTATGTAGAACAATCTTCCCAATAATCTGTTAAATGTGTTAGTGGGTTTAATGGATAACCTTGTAATAAAGGCACTTATAAATAAAAGGTCAAAGTGCTTTATACTTGTCACATGTACTTTACAACACAATGAACTTCTTTCTTCAGAGCACAGGGTCAGCCATGATACAGCGCCCCTGGAGTATGTAGTGTTAAGGGTTCAAACCCCACTGACTTTCCAATCAGTAACCCAGAGCTGTAACCCTGAGCTGCCACTTCCCCCCCAATGATATATAAATGGGCCATAAAGCAAATGATCTAACATCTCCAGTAAGCCAGCAATTCATCTACACAGGTGTTGTTTTGTTCAACAGTCAGTCTTTTAATCAGTTGTGGATTGTGACAGTTGTTGCCAAACTGCTGCACATTAAATTGCATGTAGTTTTGAGAAAACAGTTAACGGCCATTGCCTACCAATACTCTTATTTCAAGGAAAAATTGTTTTTTTTTTCTGACTTTTGTACCTCATTACTGCAAGGTCGGACCTGTATACCACCACCTCCACACACTTCCCTGTCATTAGTACCAGTTGCTCAACAACGGACACACACACACACACACACAACTGTCTAGAGTCTGCCTTGTCCTTCATTAGTAGCCACCATGAGGCAGGTAACAATGCCGTTTGTAAAATCTCACTGATATGGTCATACCTGCACATATTATTTTATAACCGATGGCCCTTATTTTATTATATATGATTTCTCCAATTTAAATTTTTATAAAAAAAATCTGACGAGTAAGAACAATGTCTGGTAACTGGTTATATGTGACAATATAGGGGTTTGAGCCCATGACTTACAATAGCTTTGGACTTCAAACCCAACACACATACAGTATATTCTAGAAAGGCTATTAAATGGGGGGGTGGTAGCTCGGTGCTTTAAAGTGTTACTGATCAGAAGATTAAAAGTTCAGGGGGTCCGAGGAAGGTTGGGAGTTTAACCCCTGGTATCGCAAAGCTGACACTCCTAGGGCTGTTGAGCCAAGGACCTTAACCTTCTGTGCTCCAGGGGTACTGTATCATGGCTGGGATAGAATTAAAAAAGAAAATGGATACAAATATATTATGCTTTATAAACGAAGGTTGTGTTGAATTGTTCATTCGTTTCTTTCTTTCTATCTGTCTTTCATTCCCTCCGTCCTCTACATCTGCCTCTTTTAAATCAACTACCTGCATGTTTTCCCTCACCACATCCATGAACCTCCTCCTTGGTTTTCCACTTTTCCTCCTTCCTGGTGGCTCCATCCTCAGCATTCTCCTACTGATATACCCCATCTCAATCTTGCCTCCCTCACCTTGTTTCCAAAACGTCCCACAAGCGCCGTCCCTCTAATAAACTCGTATGTAAGCCTGTCCATCGTCGTCACTCCCAACGAAAATCTCAACATCTTCAGCTCTGCTACCTCCAGCTCCACCTCCTGTCTTTCACTCAATGCCACTGTCTCTAAACCATACAACATCTCAGGTCTCACCCCAGTCCTATAAACTTTTCCTTTCACTCTCGCAGATACTCTTCTATTACAAATCACTCCTGCTATCACTCTTCTCCACCCACTCCACCCTGCCTGCACTCATTTCTTCACTTCTCTCACACACTCTCCATTACTTTGCACTGTTGACCCCCAGGTACCTGAACTCCACCTTCTCCACCTCCTCTCTATGCAATCGCACCACTTCACTGCCCTCCATCTTATTCACACACACATGTACTCTGTCTTACTCCTACTGACTTTCATACATGACTCATACATGACTCATTCATTTGCTGCACCACCTCACACACTTCTCTGACACACCTCACTTTCTCATACAATACCACAACTCCTCTCTCGGCACCCTGTCGTACGCTTTCTCTAAATCCACAAACACACAATGCAACTCCTTCTTACCTTCTCTATACTTCTCCATCAACATCCTCAAAGCAAATAAGGCGCCTGTGGTGCTCTTCCTCAGCATGAAACCATACTGTTGCTCACAGATGATCACCTCTTCTTTCAGCCTGGCTTCCACTGCTCTTTCCCATAACTTCATGGTGTGACAGATCAACTTTATTCCCCTGTAGTTACTGCAAGTCTGCACCAGCACACTTCTTCTCCATTCCTCAGGCATCCTCTCACCTTCCAAAATCCTGTTAAACAGCGGCCGAAGCTCACTGATGCATGTGGGAAGCGTGTGGTCCGATTCAAGTCATTCGAGTCATTAAGTAAATCAATAAGAGTTTCACCCAGATTGTGTTATTTTATTATTAAAAATACATTTTAATGAGCAAATTCTGAATAAATACTGATTGCTTCGGCATTTTTTTTTTTTGCAAATCTAATTTTGCTCTTACTCATGAGGAGGATTGACCCAAACATTGTTGTTGTCCAAGATACACCTTATCATGGCAACTATATTCCCTGGCAGCAGTGGTCTGTTAGCAGGGAAATGCTCCCTGCTTATACACACACACACTGCAGAATCAGGTTTGCGCCATGATAAAAAGTTTTGCTCCAAATTCCCTAATTCTCAATCTGATCAAGCATCTGTCAAATATTCTGGAAAAATCCTCTGACAGTCTTATCCACATGGGGCCTTACACAACTTTTACAGCACTATTGCCTTGGTCCCAGATAGCACATCACTCCTTCAGAGGTCTTATGCAGTCCATGTCTCTGCAGTTCAGAGCTACAGTGAAGCTTCAAAATATTAGACAGGTGGTTTCATGTTAGGGCTTATGATATATTCTTCTATGACACTTCGCACGATTGTTAAACCCACCAGGCTTCCTGATGCGCACTCCTATACACAAAATTGAAATCAATTCCAGTAAAGCAAACATGAATTTGACACGATTTCAACATGGAATCGCTTTTGGTTCCACTCGCGCCCATGAACTGCCGGCCTAAATCAATAAAGCACAATAAGAATAGTCTTATAAAATAAAATGTATTTGTTCATTCACATGCGAGTCTTTCGACTTCAATCAATAGGAGGAACAAACAGTTCATCAGAACTCGACAGATTGAAACGTACCCGTGTGGACTGAATCCATAACTGCAATGCACATTGTATTAGACATACAGAAGAAACCTGTTGTGTATATCAGATGAAAAAAAAGAACCTATGAACATATCAATCATCTATATTTATTGACTATTAATACCTCCTTTGTGATAAAACTCTCAGAAAGGAACCATGCATTTCCAGCAGCCTTCATTTATCCCTGGAACATGGTGTTACTTTATTAATAGCATCATAAGTGCAGTTAAAATGAAGAAAACCTGTAGCAGCCATTATGCTCTAATTATAATAAACCGTGTTCATTCTTCTAGCATTATTTTCTTTCTCATTCCAATGTCACTCACCTCATTACCAGAACACCAGGATAGAAATGGTTTCAAGTTTTTTCCTCCCTATAAAATGAACTCCGGGTGTCTCATGCATTTGGCACATGTTAAAAGTGCTTTTACTCACAAACATGAGCTATGAATATTGCTATACAAATTTGCAATATCTTGCTAAAAAAACTTTTCTTGGTTTGTTCTTTTTTGGCTTTAAAAATGGCTTGTCCAATATAAGTTTAGCACGTGAGTGAGCTTCCCGAATGAATTTTTAATATCCCTTCTTATTCCGTAGATATGCCACTGCTGCTGTGCTAATGAGGTGTGTGTGTGTGTGTGTGTGTGTGTGTGTGTGTGTGTGTGTGTGTGTGTGTGTGTGTGTGTGTGTGCGCACCAAGAGGGAGGAAAGAGAGATAAAAGCAATCAAATTTTTTACAGTTTATACAAATACATTTGCACATAATATGAAAAACGTGTCATTAATGAAGTAATATGGTAAAATAATTATTTTAAAAGGCTTTTTGGAGGAATTTCATTAACAAAAGTTATTTTTAGTGAAGCTCGTACTACTACTACTACTACTACTACTAATAATAATAATGTGCCAACATCCAAAAAGTGTGGATTTACAGTTTTGTATATTTTGGCAAAAGGCTTGACTAAATAAATGTTTTTCAGACCAGACTTGAAAAGATCTGACTGTGTCTGAGTCCTAAAAGGGCTTTTCCATAACTGTAGAGCTTTGGAAGAGAATGCTCTGCCCCCCGCTGTAGTCTTCATTATATGAGGTACCAACAAATAGCCTGCAACTTTTCATCAAAGTAGGCATGGAGGATCATAATAGAACAATGGATACAGTGGTGTGAGACAGTTCAGTGCTTTAGACCAGTAGTCAGTGTGAGATTGAATTGGGAGCCAGTGTACAGTAGATTGAATAAGAGTAACAGGGGTGTAAGGTGTCTCCTACATTTTGCTCAACCAAAAGCTGAACATTTGATCCATACTGTGCATGTTTAAAGATGAAATGAAATCTATTAGTCACCTTGTAGAACATCCTTAATTCATCATCCGTGAACTTTTTATTTATTCATTTTTTTACCTCCAGCTTCAATACACAGTTTAATAAACTGATGAATATTTCTGTGGGTTCAGTTCATCTCAATCCTGTTCTTAATTCAAGCTTAATGTTTATTAGTTCATTTAAATTATCATCCATTTATATAGTTCAGTATTCACTGGGTTCGAAAAAACACCAGGTTGAAGAAGGTTAAATCTTAAAAATCTTGTGTTATCTCATCTCATCAATTTGAGCCAATTCACAGTGTTTATCATATAGACATGACGGATAAACCAATTTAATTTGCTTCATGTCATCAAAAGCTCAGCAGAAGTTGCTAGTCTAGTTGCTACTAGACACACTGGGAGACTATTTTGGTCTGCAGTGTGGGGGGATTAGGATTTGCTTTCACACTGTTACACTAATGTGTTCGCCATTGTTTTGAGCAGCTGTGCCCTTATTGGGTTTCTTTTCCACATTGTTTCTTGAATAGCACCCTTTTGTGGTTTATTTACTCCTCACTACAGGTCATACATAGATGCAAAAAATATAATAGGACAATATAATATATATTATATTATAATACCTATAATATATAATAAATACATAAATATAATAAATGTATCATATAATTAAAAGATTAGATATGAGGAAGTCTGTCATTTTCTCCAACTATAAATCACTATAATATTTGCTATAACTACAACCCTAAAAACTTTCTTTTGGCTTCTCCCATTAGGGGGCGCCACAGCGGATCATCCGCATGTTTGATTTGGCGCATGTTTTTACGCTGGATGCCCTTCCTAATGCAAAACTCCCCATTTATCCGGTCTTGGGACCGGCACTAAGGCTTGTGCAACCCTAATGGCTGGGGTCGGTTCCCTGACCGGGGATCCAAAAAAAGTGGGACACTGTGTTAAATGTAAATAAAACAGAATGCAATGATTTGCAAATCTTATAAACACTTATTTTATTAGAACATTAGACAATAGAACATAGAAAACATATCAAATGGTTAAACTGAGGAAATAGTACTGTTTTAAAGTTTTACATTTCATGAATTCCAAAAATTGGAATGGAAAACAAATGTCTGAAAAAAGTTTTATTTAAATTAAACAGTTGGAGAGATATTTTGGGGTTAACGGACCTCAAGTCAGCAAGATCGGGCAGTGAATAGTGTATTTTAGAGAGGCTCTCAGAAGTAAAGATGGGCTGCACCAATCTGTGAAAGAATGTTCCTCAACATAAAATTGCAAAACATGCATGGGCTCATTAACATCTTTAATAATCATTGTCACAGTTTTCAATGACGTCTATTTCCATATATTTGGTCTTGGTTTTAATCTTTGCTATTGACATGATTCTCAGCTAAACCTCTGTAAGCAAGATGCATGGATGCATGTCTACATGACAACTCAACCCTGCATGCATTAGATAGTAATTACACTGGCAAACCTCAAGTCAAACTGCATGAATTTAGGAAATTGGGAAAAATCAACAGGTTGAGTAGATGGATGAGTACAAAGGTTGAAGAGAAGGTGGAAAAAAAATGGAAACGCACAGAAATTGAGATATGGCCAGATGTGTTTGGGTTTGAATAATGATGCTGATTATACCAAAGGCAATTAGAAATTGTGTGTGTTTGACTGTGCTCACATTTGTTCATATACTGACTGAGATCTGAGGAGATGGAGTGGTAGGATTTTTGGATTTTCATTTTAATTGGCATACAGTTTGATCCAATGATTTTAAGTATTAATATATATATATTAAAAATTAAATATTAAATGATTTCACATGTCTGTACATTTTGTAAATGTAATTTCTCCTTGTTCTAGTCTCTGCAATGTTCTGGGCTGTTTTATGTTGCTGCCCTCTTGGGTAAGGACGGAAATGGAGTCTGTTTGCGTCCTTGTTTGTTGTTTTATTAACGTGGTATAAATAGGCCCTACTGGGATTGAGTCGGTCTGAGGGAACTGATAAATGACTAAGTAATGAAATGAAAATGGATGAATAATGGTAAACATGAGTACCATAGTTTAGCTGAAACACAGTTCAATAATAATGGACTTAAAAAAAGCTTTTTTTTTTCTCCACCTTTTATATCAGGAAAAAATAAATATATATTTTTTTCCTCTGTTTTTTGAAAAGTTCCAACCATCTAAGGTTCTTTTATATAAACCAAACAAAGTCCAAGCATTTGTGTTTAGTCATTTGTGAAAGGTTATTTCTCTCACTATACTGACTAATGGAGTTAACCTAAAGCGTTGACCTGCTGTGTATACTTCTACCTCTATGCTCTCGTGTAGCCTTGAGTAATCCTGTATTGTATACGATTATTGATTTTTGAGGACAACACAAAGACAGTAGACCCTCATTGATCTACTGCAAATTGCTTGTCTTAGTTTTTTCTTTCTTTGCCTGTGCCTCTTTTTTTTTTTTTTTTTAGAAGAGAACAGAATCCATGTCCATCATTTTTAAATTTAGGGACTGTGATGGCCTTCATGTACATGTAGGGTTACAAAAGCACCAGGTGCTGTCCATGAAATTCAGCTGGTGCTGTTCATGGTCCTGAAATTATATTAAATGTCTCAGATACATGAACAGTGATTAACTGTGTAACCTTTTGCCTAACAATAATGACATAGAGTGTGTTTGTGCTTTTTGACAGCTATCTGTATTTTTTAAGCATTATAAGGATTTACTGGCACAAAGCTTTGGACAATTTCCATGAGATGAAGCCAATCAGAATGAACTGAAATAATGAATTATGAAATTATTATGAATAAAATAGGAAACTTTTATTGGTGTAGAGTATGTTTTCCACTATGCTGCTGTTCTGTCTGTTCAAAATGGGGGATTGATTTTGCTGCATTACCAGCCTGATGAAATAAAATTTCCTGCTCGAGAGGGGGAATCAATTTGTTTCTGATTCAGCCATACGGAACCTAGTTTTAATCTAAAACTCGAACTGCATATAGGTGAAAAATTAACAAATTGCCATTTTTGTCACTAGAATAACAAAACGCGCACCAACCTAATTGATGTGGATCGCGTGGGTGAGCACGAGCTATTAATTTTCTCTTTCAATAAATAAAAGCCTAAAAGTAAAGACAGGAAATGAGAGTGTGAGCATTGGTGCTTGTTGGTCCTCATGCTTTTTTTTTTCTTCCTGCTGTGCTCAATCACTCTGTCTCACTGGCTGTCCCTTATCTCTTTCCATTTCATTCTCAGTGTTTTTTCATTTCAGTTTTTTTTTTATCCAGCTTCCACTCTTGTTCTCCATCGATATGAATACGAGCTGTTCTGTCCGCCTCGTCTGCTGTCCTCGCTGCAGTTCCACTCGCCTTTATAGTGATGCTAAGAGACACCAGCGATTACTCTGTAGATCTTGCTTCAGGATACTTCAGCATACTGGTGAACTGAACTATGGGAGATGACTACAGGCTGAATAAACAATAAGAAGGGTTATTACAAAGCAGAGGCAAACAATTTAACAACATGGCAGATGAAACAGTGAGCAGATTGAACACGCCATGTCAAAGAGACCATGAAAAAAAATGCATAAAAAAATATATAAAAATGTGCAGAATTTAATAAAACAATTCAGATTTAAACAAAAAAGCAAAAAAATATTAATTATGTAAGTAATCAATCCCAAACTAGACTTTGTAAACTATAGTGACATTATTTTGGCAATAAGAGCAGGATCAGAAGAAAGGAGAAACAGAGCAGATAATAATAATAATAATAATAATAATAATAATAATAATACATTTTATTTATACATAGGTGCTTTACATGACACCCAAGGACACCTTACACACTTACAAAACAATTAACAGCAGTTCAAAATAATTAAACACTATAAAATCAGAAAGATGTACAAATACATAAATGATATGCCTAAAATTAGATTAGATTAGATTAGATTCAACTTTGTCATTACACATGTACAAGTACAAGGCAACAAAATGAGGCTGTTATGGATATCAAGAGGAAGTAAATTCCAGAGGTATGAAGCAGTGTAGCTAAAAGCTCGAGATCCCATAGTTGCCAAAGACATATGAGGAAGAACGTCTCTAGGTTACGACCGTAACCCTAGTTCCCAGAGGAAACGAGACGCTGCGTCGTAGCTCCTGAAGGGGAACAAAGACATTAAGAGTTTGAGAAGGAGTATATGTTAGATGTACAGTATTTCACAAAAGTGCGTAAGTATACTCCTCACATCTCAGCAACTATTTTACTATATCTTTTTAAGAGACAATACTATGGGTGGTGTGATCGTGACCTTTTTAATTGTAGGTTGTGGGTCACAGAAGTGCATAACCTAAATGCAATATGAACACCAACTACAATAAAACAATGGTGTAATGAGTACCTGAAAATTATACTCGGATAAAAGTATAGATACCTTACTGCAAAATGTACTCTTCTCTGATATGACTTAGTGAAAGTCTGATTTGAACACTACTTGAGTATTTGACTTGTATTGAACGCAGGCACAAAGATGCACTAGTCCTCAACACCAAGGCATGTGTTGGTTAAAAGCCTCAAACAAGTCAGTCAAAAAAGAAGACAAAGAAGTAAAGCTTCGAAAATCTTTCAAAAAAGCATCTTGGATTAACAAGTAAAATATCATGTCACAAAGTAGAAGAATCATTATTATTAAATCGAGAAATACAATGCAGAATGAATAAGCCACAGCGGATAAAGCTGCCATGCAAAATGTAATTGCTTCCGATCAATGTCCAGTGAAATATAATGGAGTAAAATGTACATATATTAAACCTGAATACATTCAAAATATATTTGAGTAGAGAGTAAAAGTTGCATTTACTTTGTTATTCAGTAAAACTAGAAAGAAGCCAAAAAAGGATTTGAGTACAGAAACAAAGTACATTTACTTAAATATTTCACACCACTGTATGAGGCAACAAATGGCCATGGGCTATGTTTTCTTCGAGCCACT
Source organism: Silurus asotus (assembly GCA_024362625.1). Taxonomy (NCBI): domain Eukaryota; kingdom Metazoa; phylum Chordata; class Actinopteri; order Siluriformes; family Siluridae; genus Silurus; species Silurus asotus. The sequence continues at coordinate 1,838,047 of MU535751.1, read as the reverse complement.
GAATCGGTACATGTGGCATCGCATGAGTTTCTTTTCACTGATAATTGCGGTGCACTTACATCTTTCCTTGCACTAATTGTCCCAACTTTGCTTTTTATGGTTGACGTTTCCTTGCTTTATGGTCCAGGTTTTGGATGTTCCCTTCTTTCGTTTTAAAGTTTTGTTGCTTAGTCTTTAATTTCTACGGTAATAAAATGTAATAAATAGATCTGCACTTGAACATGACTCATCTTGGCCAGGTGCTTGATATCCTCTATATAGTTGATATACAGTTTTTACATAAAAGCATAACCTGCAATATAGAGTAGAAATCTTTTTAGAGTGTGTGATAAAGCATGATGGCTTATTTTGTGTATTCAAAGTCTCTGTGCATTACATTTTTAATTAATACAAAATATTGACATTTAGGGGCAACGACAGAAAATATAGTTGCTTTAACTTTTAACAACCAGCTGGTTTCTTCTATCAATAAAGCTGTTTGTAAAATCGGATCAGTTTTCATTATGAAAACTTCCCAGACTTTTGTTTTACAATTGCACCTCCAGGGGAAGTTCAGTGCTCTGTGATACTCATAGCAAGGTTAAGAGGTTGAGGTTGAAGCCCTGGTATTACAAAGCTGCCACCTTCGGGGGGCCCCTGAGCAAGTCCCTTAACCCCTTAGTGCTCTAGAGGCACTGTATCTTCGCTAAACCTCAGCTTCCTTACAATGCTACAATTTGCACTGTGCTGTAAAGTATAGAGTATAAAGTGCCTGTCCTTTTTTCTTTTCTGCAGTGACGTCACCAGAAATGGCAGAAAATTCACCACACTGAACTTATACCTTGTTTTTGTGTACACCAAGTGTAAAAACATGCAGTTGAAATGTGTTGAAAGTGTAAGAAGGGGGCCAGAGGCACAGAGTCAGCCTGCAAATGGTGTAAGACAGGAGAAGCTTGACATTTTGTTATTGCAACCAGAGCGTTTCCCTTTAGGTTAAAAGCAGACCATGATGTAATATGGTATAAGTTCATGCCCCTTTCATTCAATTGGGTTACACAGACTATTGTCTTTTTCTCTGTTTCCAAAAAGCTTTGAAGTGGCTAATGTGTGAATTGGCGAATGTATGCTTATCTAAAGAGATAACAAGAATGACAGTGTGTTCAAAACGTTGTCAATCAGTTCACAAAGTCATCATCAACTGTTTTATTTGACCAAACATCATATGGACACCCCTTTTGTAGACACCTGACCGTTAGATTCATATGTGCTTTTTGAGCTTCCCACTCCACATTTAGTCCCCATTTACTGTTATAATAACCTCCACTCTTCTGGGAAGATTTTTCACTTGATTTTAGAGTGTGCATGTGGAGATTTGTGATCATTAAGACATAAGGGTGTTGATAAACTCAGCTAGTGATGTAGGTGAGGTGAGGAGGCCTGGGGTGCAGTCAGCATTCACATTCATTCCAATAGGGTTGAGGTCAGAGACAGAGACACAAACCATGTACTGTAGTACAAGTAGTGATGCACTCAAATGTACTTAGGTATTAAATGTATTATGATTTATTATGGCTATAATGTTCCTATAATCATTTTTGTCACAAGACCTTAAACAACTAAGTAAAAGGATATCCTCTCGATCAATCTATAAATAGAATGATATTAATGACTCCAACACTGATTGCCATCAGTATAAATATATACAATTATCATAAGCCCAAAACCTTCTTTACAGCTACTTAAAAAAATCGTACAAATAAGGTCAAGGGTGTTGTGGAGAGTTCAAGTCTGGAGTTTCTTCCATCATTTATTACTCAAAATGTTCTGCTTGCTGCTTGATGTCCATTCTAAATATATACCACCAAGAACCAATCAAAACAAGCTCATGATGTAACAGAGTGTGCTCTCTACCCTGATTGGTTGCCTGCTCATATGACCGATTTCACAAAATGCAGTTGATATTTGACTTTGAAATGTAGTGAAGTTCAAGTGAAAGTGTCCCCAAATCGAAAGAAATTGAGTAAAGTACAGATGTATGAAAAAGCTACTTAGGTACAGTAACAAATTACATTTACTTGGTATTGTCCACCACTGAATGGATTTGTATAGCAAACGATTTTCCACTCCAACCAGTTTAAAGCATATCTTCATGAAGCCTGCTTTGTGCACAGAAGCATCGCCATTGGAAAGGGACATTTTGAAGGGAAAATATCCGAAGACATTGTGTACAAGTGTGTGCCTTTAAACAATGGAAGGTTCAGGTGTCCCCAGATTCCTGCCCATATTATCTATCATACAGACAAAAAAAAACAAAAAAAAAAGGAAAATGATCCTGTGCTGATGTACATGTTGCGTATTAAACGGTGTTTAAACGGCATTTCTGTGCAAATGCTTAGGCAACTCTTTCTTGACTGTAATCAAAGCAAATCATTTTCCTGAGCTCAAACTGGCTGCCACCATCATGAGATTTACACCCACACTACGACATAAAACCTCATTAAAAAGCCAGTGATACCAGAAGCATTAAACATCGATGTCGTTCCTGGGTAACTTGAGAAAATTAAACCTGTTATTGTCATTATATTTGAAAACTTTGGTTATTATTAAGACTCGAAACCTCACAGGCTGCACATGCGTGGGCTGTCCATTGGTCTTAACAAGACTAATACTATCAGTGTGTTCTGACTTCTCAGACCAGATGAAGAAAGTGTATGCATCAGCGAACCGTAGGGAGTGCTGCCAACACAAATAATCAGAGCCTGGCATTCTCACACATCACCTTTCGTACGTATTTCGGCTAAAGGGTGCTAATGAGATTTCTGTTTATCTGCTCTTTCATGCTTCGTTCTGCATGAAATTATGTCTCTCCAGGTGAGTACACACATTTGTATTAATTTACTAGTAGAACTATTAAAATGCATTTGCATGCTTCTTCTGTAAACACGCTTCCCTGCTCGGAGCACGTGCTGCAAATGTGAATAGCGCGTGCGCACACACACACACACACGGCAAAGCAGCTTTATATCAATAGGAATCCCAGCCCCACCTCTGATTGCTCTAAATCAGATTAAAGAGCCGTAACCATAACCACGATGCTGATATTCAGTCTATCGAACATGTTATTTATGGTATGCTGTGTTCCTATTGTCCAGATGAACACGCTGATATCATACTGAAATATTTCCAAGAACAAAATGGGAAGTGGTAGCTCAGTGGATAATATGTTGATTGACAGCTCATGGGTTTAAATCCCAGCACCACCAAGCTGCCACAGCAGGCTCCTTAAACAAGAGCTTAAACCCTTAGCTGGAGAACTGAAACACTGTAAGGTGCTGTTACAGTTGGATATTTTGCAGTTGGAAACTTTACTGTTATGTATCAGATTCAAAACACTGATGCTTGCCTACAAGGCCAAAATGGACCAGCACCATCTTACCTCAGATACCTCATCACACCTCGCACTGCACCACGCTGTCTGAGATCCTCCAGCACTGATCGACTGGTACCACGTTCTCTCAGAATGAGAGGTAAGTACTTTAAGGTTCTTCTCTGCTCTGGCACCGAGGTGGCTGGCTATCTATAAGGTTGAAGACCTTTTCCTGAAACACTTAAATGAAACAAGTTTACACTTTGCTTTGTAAAAATCAAGAATTGTAGTCTATACAAGTTTGTAATCTGGCGTACCAGTGTAGATTTATTCATTGCTAGAGAATTAAAGCACTTGTGCACATCACTCTGGAGAAGGGTGTCTGCTAAATGCCTTAAATGTAAAAAAAAAATAGAAAAAAACCTGCATATCTGCATATTAGTAATGAATATATTGATAAGTGGCATTAAAGAAAATCCCACCCACCTCACATTAGAGCTCACCCTCTGCTCTCTCAGTCAGTAATCTCCATTTTAATGAAGATACTGGATAAAACCAAAAAAACATCAAATTGCCCAGTAGTACAGTATTGGTACATAAATGGGTACAGAGGTTCAGTTTTTACCTTTGGCCATCCATCGTATTCTCTCCTCTACTGCCGATGCTATATATAAGTTATTAAAAATAAATTATGAATACAAATAGAAAATATTTTTTTAAATACAAAGAAATTTAATATTTTTTATTTCAAAAAATAAAATGCATACTTTTTTTTTTTCAATTACATAAAGGTTTTTTTGTTACAATAAAAAATCTTTACATAAAAAACACTGGCATTCATGAAGTTGCTTGTTGCATATACAAAAGAGCAAACTATTCCTTATAACCCTTGAAATCTTAACGGTTACATAATCAGACTATCAGATTATAAGTATTTAATGAGGTTGAGGAATATAAAAGGATGTAAAGTGCAGCAGCTACATTGCTGCTGTATCTCTGTTAAACCTTAACCCTCTGCTGCCCCATGTGTGTACAGATTTCTATGGAAGGAGACACAAATATTCCTTATGTGTTCCTCTAAAAACCCTAGAAAGTCTCTGATAGCAGAATAATAAAGCCCCTGAAACTCATGAGTATACAATTTGGGTCTTCCTGACTTCAGACCCTGTCAGAGCTCATGCATTATTTAGGTGTTGCATTTTCTGCTGTGCTCAGACCAATATTACACACTAATCCCTGACACAACCCTTTAAAACTCCTTCCAAAACTGCCCAACACATGACTGGTGTTCAGCTTCCCTCGGTCAAAGACATTAACCACAAGCACTGCGTATGAGGGGGTGAGAGACATCATCAAAGACCCCTTATACCAGCCATTAGCTGTTTTACTTCCATCTGGGAGACGGTATAGTGTAAACTCATTTGCTGTCGCACCAGCAGACTTCAGTTTCTTTTCTGCATCTGTTGGCCTGCTGAACTCTGTAAATAAAGAAATAAAGACTTTATTAACGGGTATGTTAACACACACAAGGAATTTGACTGGGTGACAGGAGCTTCCAGTGCTTTACAGCCAACTCAAAATAACACTTACTAATAAAGATTGCACTGTACATTAACATGTGTCTATACTGTACACTTACTGTTGCACATTCTCTTGCACAAATTATAACATTGTACCTTATGTTGCTTTTTTGCACCGTTTTTAACTTCACATTTGCACCTCGTACTGTTATGTGTAATATGTAAAAAAATATTATAATGTTGCACCTTGTACCGTATTTTTAGACAATATAACCGAGCTGGTCTCTGCACCTGTACTTCCTAATTTGCACTTTAAAAAAAAAAAAAGTTATCTTTCGATCGCTTATTTCTCACTTAAAAAGTTTTTGTAGCCTATTTTAACAAATACCCCGCAAATTACCGTAATGTAAACATAATTTAACACTTACTCATCTGATACCTTCTTGGTTTCCATGGTAATTCTATTTACTTTCGTTTTCGCAGCACCATCACTGATTTTCTTGGGAGACATTTTACAAGATTTCTAGTGAAATAAAAATATAAAACTTAAAAAACTTTACGTTTTTGCTGCACTGAACAACGAGAGCGACCGAGCGATACGTCATCAACTAAGCGACTGATTCTTCTCTCGGCCGAAAACCGGGAACCGGCAGCGTGGGTTTGGTCGTGCCTTCAAAATTTGCTTGTGAAATAGGGTAAAATTTAGCGTGTAAGGTCGCTCGTATCTCCGTTCGCTCGTACTATTAGTTGCTCGTACAACAGGGTTTTACTGTAATAAATATATATGATGTCACGGATAGACCAGGTGTCAGAAAGCGGTCTTTTATTGGTCTAAACATGCAAACACAATAGAGTTTGAGATGAGACTGTAGCAAATCGTAAACTTTACTGGGTGCTTCTTTTAAAACGTAGCCAGGAGCATGGAAGCACAGGGAACAAGAGCGGTAGGTAGTCCGGTTGATCTACAGGTTGTAACTAGTAGATAGGACCCTGAGTGAAGGGGAAGAGGGACCTTATAAAGGAGACGGGTAAATGGAAATACCTCAGATACCTCATCACACCTCGCACTGCACCACGCTGTCTGAGAACCTCCAGCACTGATGGACTGGTACCACGTTCTCTCAAAATGAGAGGTAAGTACTTCAGGGTTCTTCTCTGCTCTGGCACTGAGGTGGCTGGCTATCTATAAGGTTGGAGACCTTTTCCTGAAACACCTAAATGAAACATGTTTACACTTTGCTTTGTAAAAATCAAGAACTGTAGTCTATACAAGTAATCTTGTAAAGTTGAGTGAAGGGGAAGAGGGACCTTATAAAGGTGACGGGTAAATGGAGGACAGGTGTAGGTAATTAGTAGGAGGGAGAGGCTGAGCGAGAGTGTTGAGTGAAGGAGGAAGATGTGGCTGGTGGCTCTCTGACAATATATTTACGATATGTATTATATATACTTTTTGTTTTTGATTTAGATTATTGAGATTTGTTTATTTAGATACAGTGCATTGCTATTTGCAATTCTGTTAGATGCTAAAAACATTTAATTGGCCCTGTACTTTTACTCTGCACAATGGCAGTAAACTTGAATCTAATTAAATCTCCTACAATCTAATCTGGTCTAAAAGATTCAACTGATAAAGTAATACATGATATTACCTACATTATTTTCTCAACCACTGGAAGAAACATTTTTTTCTTACATCGTAATTATTTTATCTCACTAAAGACAAAGATGGATCGAGTTGAATTGAGCCAAAACAACTAATTATGCAATAAAAAGAGGGGAAAAAAATGTGCTGTCCTTCAACAGGCACTAATTAGGGTGGTAGAGGATGCAGTGTGCAACAAAAGGTTAAGAAGCTTGCAATGACCCACACACATGCACTCAGTCACTCACGCACACACAGACACACACCCAGACACCTCAGCCTTATTTTAGCCTAATTAAGAGAAGAACATTGCAGTAGGGGAAGAAAAACAAGCCTTCAGAAGTGCTTCTTAGAAATGGTCTAGTAATTCAATTTACTTCAGGAGTGCAGCCAGTGAGATGAAGGATCCAGGCTTTACAGGCCTAAATGTCATACTTGACATGGACTAAGCTGCACAAAAGCAATCATGTTCAGTGTAAATAAAAAAAACTAAAGAAATTTCCTTGTGTTGGCTTGTTGACATTAGAGACTCTGATATATCCGGTCTAATTAGTGTTATTGGATAGAACTGTCACTATCATGGAATCTCTATCACTACACCTGAACAATAATAAAACTGCAATGAATAAACATTGTGTGCCACTGAGATGAAGATGGTTTAAATTTGAGTCTGGTTTCTCTGATTGTTTCTACTACGTGCCATCTTCGGGGGGGTTTCCTTGCAACTGTTTGCTCATGAATGGATAAACAAACTTATAGGCACTAAATGTATACATTCCAACTTCACAAGCTGTGTATCAGCACAACGTCTATTTTTAAAAGTGGTATCCTTAGAAAAGTGTGTATTGACTAAATACTACTGTGTATTGACATCTTTCTATGAGAACTTCTTCAGCAGTTTGAGCTACAGGAGCTCTTCTGTTGGATCGGACCACCCCAACCAGCTTTCGCTCCCCACGTCCATCAATGAGTCTCAACCTGCCCATGACCCTTTCGCCGGTTCACTACTGTTCCTTCCTTGGACCACTTTTGATAGATACTGACCACCACAAAAGATCTGCAGTATTGGAGACGCTACATCCCAGTCGTCTAGCCATCAAAATTTGTCCAAAACTTGCTCACATACTTGCATCACTTCCTGCTTCTCAATCTTGAGGACAAAATGTTCACTTGCTGCCTTTTATATCTCACCAGGTGATGAAGAGATAATCAGTGTTATTTACTTCACCAGTCATAATGTTATAATATCATAATGTTATGATTAATGGTGTATACGTAAAGGGTGTTAAAGTGAAACTCATTCACCCTCACCAATAAGCACATCGAACAGGGTGATGTGGATGTTTTACATTTGTGCTGCTTTACTTTGATTTCCAGGCAGCCATATTGATTTCTTTTTCAGACTCAATATTAAAGCACGATTCAGATTTAATAGAAAGCTTCGCCCGAATGATTATGCTCGCACACAAGTATCGACCGAAGCATTACGTGCCATTAATTAGGTATTTCAAGCAGTTCAACCCTTAATAATCAGGATCATTTTGCTTGCATTCCAACTAAATACTGTCCAAAATAATGTAATTTAGCAAAAGGTGGTATAGATAATAATCGTAATGTTGATATTAACCATGTTTTTCACATAGTGGAGTTTTTTTTTTTTTTTTACTGACTAGTTTTAGGATTCATTCAATTCTCGTCAAATAAGAGTCATGGTCAAGCCCGAGGGTGAATTTGAAAAAAAAAAATATATATTTTAGTCATACATTCATAAATATGCATCAGCACCAAACATATGCCATTTGATGGAACTTTTGCCAGAACCTGATTAAAATTTATTATTACGTTGTTTGTTTTTGCATTGTTTAATTCCATTTATTTTATTGATATGGACCTTTTTGCAGTAAATTGAGTCACGCTCCTAAAAAAGTCTACTGTTGAAGCAAGAGTTCAAAGTAGCAAGAAAATGTCAAAGAAAGAGTTTTTTGAGAACTCCAAAGTTAAATCTGTTTTTTTGTACGAGGGTCTCTAAAATATCTCTATATTATAACCTAAAAAAAGTGTGAAAGTCTATAAGGGTTCATGACAGTGGGGATCGATAGGGGTAGTTCTGGTCTAGTTTACTTGCTTACTTGCTTAGGACTGACTCAAACTTACCTACTGAAGCATCCAGTCAGTCAGGGGTTACAGAAGGTATACTGGTTGGCGCTATTTTGTTTAATTTGTGTATCTGTCCTTTATTGTTTTGTTTTGTGTTGTCTGTTTGCACTGTCTTATGTCTTGCACTGTTTGCACAAGTTTGCACACAATACACTTTACAGTATATAGCTAGGACAACATACTTGTAGCTCGACAGTATGTTGTGTGGTGTAGCTCCATTGTGTTTTTATAGCACTAGGGTCCATTTCGCTGTGAACTGTGTCAGCTATATATGGTTAAAATCACAAAAAAAGCTTTTTGACTTGACAATAGTTGAACCTGTATGTATTTATCATGGACAATTTTTTTCTGCATTTTATTATGTTTTTATTTTCTATTTTAGTTTTTATCCATGTTCATGACTAATACTTCACTTCGGCAGCTTTAGGAAGAAGTATTGTGTGAAATTTGTTCATGTATCCATATATAAATCATTATTTATATTTGCAGAGGTTAGTCAGAAAATACGTGTTCCTTAAACCCACTGGCTTGTCGTTCTCAGATATCGTCTCCCAATGCATTATTGAGAACACTCAGAAGTTGGCCATCCTTGTGGTTTTAGAATAGATTTGAACTCTATCCTTAACCTGCAGAGATTTCATTAAGTTTTATTACCCAAGGAACAGTATGGATTTTCCACTTCATACTGTAGGTATTATTATTATTTTTATTTTAATTTTTTTATTTGAGCTTTAAAGTTTTTTAAGTTTTGCTAAAAAGTAATCTGGGTGCCTACGTAATACCACTATGATAATAACTCGGTTGTAGTTTCTTTCTGAATTACTTCCTCTGGTGGGTTCTTATTACTTTCCTTCACCTCCTGCCATTTTGGCAGCCAAGTGTACTAGATGTTAACCTACATAACCTCTTCTATCTTGTTTCTGCAGTTAACCTCTCCCTGACTCGCATTTGCTTACGGCTGATGCTTTTAATGTCTGTTCTGAGATCTTCATTAGTATTGGATATGAGTATCCAGATTCTATGCAGTTTTATTCTATATTCTATTATAATTATTATTAACATTATTAACAATGTTGGACTACAAACGTGACTCATTATCTATTTAAACTGCCCAATTAGCAACTGACTGATGATAGTATACCCCCACTTAGAAATCTGGTCTGTTATTTTTTTGACATGCTATTTACAGAAATGTGAAGTAGCAAAGTACAAACACTTCGTTAATGTACTTAAGTCGATTTTTCTGGTATCAGTACTTTCATTTTTGGACAACTTTTCAACGTTCACATTTTTAAACCAGGCTTATTTCTTTAGTTTAAATCTATTTGGTGACATGATGAATATTTTTCTTGTCATTGCTTTTTCAATCTAGCACCAGAGTATCATTTCCTGGCTCTTGCACACGACAGATTTAAGCTATGCTACGAAGCTAAAAACCAGCAAGGCAGAAAGTAACAAAAAAGATGGGGTTAACGTGGATGAGACAGAGGGAGTCAGTGATGTAAACATGACTGAGAACAGAGACATTACTAATCACCTGATCATCATTATCTTTTCTTTGCTTGTGTTCTATATGGTGGTTGTTCAGTCTGGATACATTCATTAGAAAACAATTAAAAATGATTTGATATTCATTTATTAAAATGATGTGAGGTCCAGTTACCAGTGTGACACTAAAACAGGTAGTAATAATGACTACATTTTACTTGAGAGCATACCAGAGTGAGTGAAAAGTGTACTCAGTACTTCAACTTTTACCAGAGCCTTTAAAACACAAGTATCTGTACTTATCTGTATATTTGTATATACGGTATATATGATTATGCTCATTCCTGTGCTTCTTCTTAACAGTTCTGTACTCTTACCTATGATATTTATATAAAGCCATCATATTGCATGCATTATATTGTAGAACAGTATTCTACCCCATTGTCTGTCCATAAATGGTTCATTAACAAATGCTAATGTGGGGCTGAAGGCAGAAGCTTATTTTCCCCTCAGCAGTCTGGCATCATTATAAAGACATACAGAAGCATGTCATGTGCCACCAATAGAAACATCAGGTGGCACTGAAGTTGGCAAGAAAGGGAAATGGAAAAAAATGGAGAAAATGCTTACAGGTTCAGTGTCATTGCTCTTTCATGAAGCATTTCTGCTACATGTGGTATTAAGCTAGATTAATTAAATATGTGAGTATTAGAAAGCATTTATACATGAATATTTATGATGTTTGTAGCAATGTAATCATTAATTAATTATATATTTTTTCCTAATAGCTGATTATTTAGGTTTTTTTTTTATGGTAAATAAAAATCGTTCCAAAGCACTATGATGAATTCAAGATCATAATTAATAAATGTTAGTAAAAATAATTAATAAAGGATTTCCCTGGTTTAAGGATTGCCTGATTTAAATAAATTTAAATAATTGTAATATTTGGGATATATGTTTTCTATATCCAATGTATTTGGCATTATGATTTAATCTAATTCCAATTTTCTGAATGAACTAATTTTTTTTCTATTTAGTTAACTGACTGAATTAACAAACATGCTGGCAGTCCAAGCGCTTGTACATTCACTAGAGTAGTCTTTCTTATGTATGAATAACACATGGAATATGCACTTGGTGCAGAAGGATTAGGGAACGATTGGGAAATTAGACTGCCAGAGAAGCCATTGAAATAATTGTCTATCATAATGAATATGTAATGTAATGTAATACTCACTGCTAGAGGGTTTTTTTCTGTGATTACCTCATGACACATGATTATGGGTGGATTTAGATTCAAGGTATAAGTAATTTAGGCAAAATGGAGTTGTCTTTGTGATTAAAAAAACATATTTTCCTTTCAAATGACCTTAATGTTATTATTCAGACCAGACACGGTGTCTGAGGAAGACTAAAAGATATCGCAGCTGATCCCAGTCCCCCCAGCACACAGCCTGTTGAACAATCTGCCATCAGGCAGACACTACTGGAGTATGCATTCCAGAACCAACAGGCTAAAGAATAGTTCACACTGAAGGCATCAAAACTATAAATGAACACATGTGGAATTATATATGGAATTATATACATAACAAAAAAGTGTGAAACAACTAAAAAATGTCATATTGTAGGTTCTTCAAAGTCGCCACCTTTTGCTTTGATTACTGCTTTGCACACTCTTGGCATTCTCTTGATGCCTACTTTGAAGAACCTACAATATGACATATTTTCAGTTGTTTCACACTTTTTTGTTATGCATATTATTCCATATATAATTCTACATGTGTTAATTCATAGTTTTGATGCCTTCAGTGTGAATCTACAATTTTCATAGTCATGAAAATAAAGAAAAATCTTTGAATGAGAAGCTGTGTCCAAACATTTGGTCTGTACTGTATATATATATACAGGG
>MU535751.1:1793521-1825887 GCA_024362625.1 Silurus asotus | reverse complement strand
TATATATATATATATATATATTACACTTCTGCACACACTTATAATAATTATAACTTTTTGATGCCTTACATTTCTCTCTTTCGTTTTCAGTTTTTTATTCTGTTTGTTTAATGTTTAATATTGCTATAGTTTGCCTGGAGCCTCACTTAAGATTTCCATCTCTATATATGACAAATAAACTTGAAACTTGAAACCTGGGAAACTGCACAAGAAATGCCCATGTACAGATGATTAAGTCCTGTATCTTTGAAGAACATCTCAATTAATTATCCGATGGTGACAAACACACACACACACACACACACACACACACAAATAACAAATGTATAAGGAGCATGCACAGTACAAAAGATGTTTGTGTCACAGGAACCATTCCTGAAATTCGCTCAATATTTCTTGATACAAAAATGTAATCACAAGTTTAACGTGTTTGTGTGTGTGTGTGTGTGTGTGTGTTTGTGTGTGTGTGAGGCAGATTGTTGCTTTTTCAAGGCTGAACACACAAGGCTGCTGTGAAGCATATATCCATATATATATATATATATATAACACTCCTTACATCCACTGGAGTTCTGGGAAAGCTCAATGTTTTGCACCCTCCCTTTGCCTTTCTGTAAATGACGCAGAATCCGGCTGGAGGGATTTGTGATGTAATGTCAAGGCTAATGGACAACAAGTCAGGAAAATCGGTTCTGACAACAGCATGTTCCTTGGTGGGTTTTGACATGAGGGACTGAGTTATCAAAGCGAGCACTAAAGATAGGATTAGTTGAAATACATGTGCAATAGTATAAGTGTGTAAGAAGAAATAGGAAATTGCAATATAAAATGCATAAAGACACAATTCACAATGCTTCTGGGAGAAAAGAGCATTTGGACAAATAAGACAAAACTGGATCTTTGCGGCAAGGCCCATCATTTATTCGTTCACAGACACAGAAGTAAAGGCTTTCAAATGTAACAACATGATACCTGCTAGGAGGATTTTTTTTTATTTTTTACAAGTGAGGGCTGCTTCACTGCATCTGACAGCAGGAGCCTTCAATAAATCTTTCCATAGCATTTAAGCCAAGGTTTCTTTACCAAAAAATAAACAGGAAATATTTGTTCAAAACTCTGGTTGGGTCTTTTGGTACAGATCAGCCTTTCCTACAGTACCATATGACTTTTCAGACCTTCAAGATGACAAGATCATAACCATTCACACAATCCGTATATCTGTATACATACATTATATTATATTTATTTTATTTATTTATACTTTCAATGTTATTAGTGTGTAATATTTGAGCTCTTCAATGCAGTCCAACCGTACATTTGTGACCAACTCTCCTTTATAATTATCATTAAACTCAACCAGTATATTTAAATGCTGCCACCCACTTCTCTTCAGGTGCATGCTTATTTCTGCATCACTTCTATCACTGTCAGCTGTACGTATCGGTTGTACACTTTGTACGTTTTTCCGGCTAAATCTCTTTGCCAATTGAATAAATGTAAATGTGAATCGGGTTGACTGAATGCAGGTGACCTTTAAAGGGTCTCATTACTGCCAGTCCTTCGCTGGCATCTCTGACCTTTTTTCTTTAGATGCCTGAAGGAATCCTCTAATGAAAGGGACAAACATGACTGGAAACCAAGAGCGAGTGTGCTGAAAGGGCTCATGAGCATTCCTAACACATCTGCCCACCTCTCCACACTCATTTCAGATAAGATTGCAGTCTGATTTTCATCAGCAAATGCTTTAGAACTTAATCGCATTTTTTTATTTTTTTATTTTGTCGGACTCATATTAGAATACGGGAAAGTTACATGATGTTATTCTCAACTCCAATTTACAAAGTGCTGTAAGAGGCATTGATGAGAAGCAGGCATTAACACTATCCATTCAAAGATCTGCTGCATTGGTATAGTCTGTTCGGAAAAGCTTTCTATATTCACTTTGATAGGATAATGGAGTCATAATGGAGCCATTAAGAGTCATTCATCATTTTATGGTATGATATACAGTAGGATGAACGAAGTGGTTGCTCAGTGGTTAAGGCAATAAACATTGGATCTGAAGGTTGTGAGTTCAAATTGTAACCATAGCAAGCTGCCATTTACATTTATAGTATTTGACAGATGCAATAAGTCCAGAGTGGCAGCTTGGCAATATCTGGGCCCCGACCTTCCAATCAGTAACCCAGAGCCTTAATTACTGATCTACTGTACCTCCTCTCTAGGAGTTAAATAAATGTTTTGCAGGTTCCACCACCCAGATTTCTGGATTCAGAGTCCAGAGTGCTAATCATTACACCATGGAACAAACAGCTTGCGCAAGGGCCCAACACTGGCAACTTTTAAACTCGTAACCTTCTTACCTAAAGTCTAATACACACTTAACCACTGACTTACCACCACACCCTAACATTTGCCACTTCTCAGCCCCTTACCAAGGCCCTCAACCCCATTGCTGCTCAGTTGTATGAGTGATGTCAATGTCCTGTACGTCGCTCTGGATAAGGGCATCTGCCAAATGCCATAAAAGTAAATGATGAATTATACACATTAATCAATACAATAGAAATGTTGTTCATGCAAGCTTATATAGCTGTTCATAAATCCTTAAAAGGTCCAACTCATTGATTTACTTGTGTCATCCGAGATCAGTTATAGTGACATGAAGAGATTTTGTAGAGGTTTGCACTGTTTGATCAGCTAAAGCCTCTCACAGATGTAAACGTAGACCGTGTAGGCAGCAGATGTGCCCTGAAAACTGATTTAATGCATTGCATTGATTTCCTGTCCTACTCAATTGGTCAGAATTTAAACCTGGATTTGACCTGGGAAGTGGTAGCTCAGGGGTTAAGATCAGAAGGTCATGGGTTTAAATCCTAGCCCGACCAACCTGCCACTACTGGGCCCCTGAACAAGGCTCTTAACCCTCATCTATTCATTTGTTTAAATGAGATAATTGGATAGGAGCATCTGCCAAATGCCATATATATAAATTAAAAGTGGTACTTTGGACTCATCTGCTTCCACAGTAAACACCATGCACAAAACGTTGTTCTTTATCACAGAACAAAGCTTATTCGGAGGAAGATGAATCCTTTAGCACGACGCACCCCCGAGTTAGCCTTTTTGTTTTCGCTTTCCTTGTGGCGCATCAGCGATTGATGCGTTTCCAAGTATGTGTCAGGGCCATATGTTCATTCTAAACAAGAGAGGAATACATGGAGATCGGAGGATACTATGCAAATTAACATCTGCTCCAACCCACCAAACAAACAGACAAAGTCATGATATACAATGTTTAATTTAGTCACCTTGTAGCTCGGCGTGAGGCGTCTGAACATCCAGGCATGTGCCATCCACCTCATTTGACGTTTTTTTCCTCACCTCCTGTGTTTATCTAGTACATTTCTGTCCTTGTTTTCAATTCAATTCATCTGGATCCAGACATAAAAAGATACAATTTCACCTAATGTCGCTTCCAGGATTAAAAAACCCTCAGGTGTGTTTTCTCCTCCTTCATTGCTCCTTCTATATGAGTTTTCTGGCATGGAGGAGATAAATATTTGATTTGGACATGTCACTGGTGTTTTGAAGCTTTTCGTCAACAAAATGTCAGCCAGGCTCGGAGGCCTGCAGAGGAATTCGAGTGAATAGACAGAGATTGTCCCCTACTTTGACAAGCTGTGCTTTACTTTAATGATTGTACCTATTTTTTTATTTATATATTTTTTTTACTTTCTTAGCCGAGCTCATGATTCTTGTGTCCCTTCACTCTGACTTCAGTTGTTTATTTGTTGGAATAGGTTGCAGTGCAGCTGGGAACACACAGAGCATCTAATCTGGCTTCACAAGCAAATGCTCGCTCTCTCTTTGGGGACACTTGTACCTTTATTTGTTCAAATGAATGCTTTCAGCGAATCTTGTCCATCATGTTAGTTCACATTTTTCAGTTGGCAAGAAAATATCAAACTGCATTACTTATGAAGTGCCAAGATTAAAGTACATACAAATAGAAATGTATTTAGTCTTAAACATATATTGTGGCGCCTCTCTCTCTCTCTCTCTCTCTCTCTCTCTCTCTCTCTCTCTCTGTTCCTCAACAATTCACATCCTTTGCATTGTGCCCAATACACTTACCCTTAATAAAATCATAGAAACTCATGGCCTCATGTAGTGTATCTTTTTACCTTCAATAGAAAGCTGGTTGCTAAGTAACATCACAAAGGTTAATAGTGTTAAAAGGACCTAATTGTATTAAAAACATTAATACAGAATTCACTTTATATATGTTATATTTAAATTGTATCACATTTTATTTCATTTATTTTGTTGCAGTGCAAATGCAGTACATTTAGATAAATGCATCTTTTCTGTTTGACCATTTATTAAAAAAAATATATATATATATATATCTATATTTGTGACTTTGTGACTAAATGTGTGTCATATATATATATATATACATGACGCTATATATATATATATATGTGTGTGTATATATGTGTGTGTGTGTGTATATATATATATATAGCTTGTCAATTGTATCGCAACTCGTTTTTATCTGCATGAGTATCTTTAATGTATCTTATCGTTGGCTTTGCATTAAGATGCAGACATGACAGCTTCCTCTGATGATCGGAAATGTTGAGCTATTTTATGAGTTGCTTAGTAGCTCCTGGTTCCATAACCTCAAATGACTGTATAAGACTGTAGAAAGAACATTACTCATAATCCTACATTCCTATGCTCATGTTAGTTCTCACTCTCCAGTGTTCTGTATTGTTTAAAGACTATAATCACACTCTTGATGTCACCCAAATGAGGATGGGTTCCACTTTGGAGTCTGGTTCCTCTCAATGTTTCTTCCTCATAATATCTAAGAAAGTTTTTCCTTGCCACAGGCTGCTCATCAGTGATAAATACACACCGTTTACTTTAACTCTTTAATTCTGTAAAAGTGCTTTGAGACAATGTCTGTTGTGAAAAGTGCAATAGAAATAAACTTGATTTAAGCTGACTTCAACTGTTGCTTAGACAATCAGATTTTAGAACTGATTTTATCAACAAGAAAGGCATAAGGTGAAAGACAGGTAAAAAAAAAAACATTCCAATTTCTAAAGTTGTATTATAATGAAATCTATCCATCCATCCATCCATCCATGCATCCATCCATCCATCCATCCACACAATGAATATTTTTATACAGGACATGTAATTAAATGGTTCCTGGTATTTTTGCCCTCCTTTTATTCTAACTGGGTGTATTAGCCATCCAACATGCCTCGTAATGCATCACATAGTCAGATTGCCATGCACACACACACACACATACACACACACACACACATACACACACACAATGTTACTTCACCCAGTCACAAAAACTTATTGATCTATCGGTGAACAATCCCCCCTGCTCCTGCGCACCGATAACATGCGTGCTTTACACTAGCTAGGGCCAATCAACAGCATGCTCACCGATAACAGAAACGATATCGATATCGATATTTTAACTCTCTTCTGTTCTCTTACTGAACAGGAGCTTTTAGGTTTGTTTTGTTACAGATCATTTATAGAGATCTTCTGACTGTTGTTTTTTTTTTTTTAGCATTTGATGTTTCCTTTGACATGAACAGTTCTTAATCCTGACACCTGATTGCTAGAAATAGGCAAAAATAAAAATAGTGTGGGTGTGATTGTTTATACCATATGTGAGAGTAATTGCACTGAGCATTTTATTATTATCCGGTTGTCATGATTCACATTGCATGCCATATTAGGGAATACTGACTTCTAATTTCAAGTCATTTTGATGTGCTATTACTCTGTACTTTTCTTCCTGTCCTATTCCTGTCTGTACACCTGTTCTGGCACTGGCTAATCATCCTAATGTGGTCACCTGTTCTGTGTAAAAGCCTTTGGTTAAAGAGGTTCCAAAGGATCTCCTGCTGTATTTGACCTCTTTTTCTCTATTTCACACTTATTTTGGGTTTTGTTTAACTCTGTTAATATTGTTAATACAAAATAATTAGTGTAATTAGAATCCTGTTTTTATTTCTGTTTGTAAAACCTTTTAGATCTGTTTTGGGTTTGGTAGGTGAACTGTTTTTTTTATTTTCTTTCTTTGAGTTAAGTATAAAAGCGGTTTTAAAACTAAAAACGTTTTTTTATTTTATTTTATCCTTGTCAGCTCTCGAAACTAAATCTCCAAATGAACTTCTTGTTGCAGTTGATTTTTTTTGCAGTTCTTTCATGCCGCACTTCCTCCATGAGAGTGCGTAACACTACTTAAATGTGTCATGACATTTATCATGGTGGCATTTCACCACACTTTCTAAAAGATTAGACACACTAGACTGAAATTTAGTATATATTAGGTTATATTAAGGGGTAGCGGTACATGTATGTGTAACAAAATATGTGTATCAAATGCAATGCGTTTTATGTGCGGAACACAGTTACAGTCTGAGTTCCCTCTGGGACATCATAAGTGGCCGAACGCAAGTTTATTTAGCGCAGTGTCACTGTGGCTACTCACTCTGTACTGGAAATAAGATTTGTTTTACATATGCATGAAAATGCTAAAGAATCCATAGAGCTAGCATTAGCTGCTAACCAAGAAGTGGCTAATAGCTAACGCTAGCACTGTGAATTCCTTAAAGTTTTATTTCCAGCTTCAAGACTTTCTCATAAACAGAGAAAAACTTGACAATTCCATATATGAATGAAAGGAATAAAGTAATTTGTTAAAGTATGCTGAAATAAGTTGAACATTTAGGTAGAACATATCTTTAGAAATTAAATGTAAAACACCCATTTATATAAACATCTGCATTACTCAAATGAGGTCTAACTAATGTAAACTTTTTAATAAAATTTTGCTGTTTATTATATTTTATTTAAATAATTATATATGTGCTAATTTAAATTATTTCCCAATGTAATCAATATACTAATAAGTGTATTGCATTAATTTGATCCAAGTTGCTAGAGGGCTGTTGCTTTAACCAATCAGATGTTGAGTTTGCAACATCGGGGCCATCTAGAAGGCGTACAATAACGTTAGCATTTCACATCTTTTGACTGGATAATCAGAGAGCGCAGTAGTCAGAGTTAGCAAGCCGTGTCTGTAGCAAACTGCACAAGCTTAAATATATCAGTGTTGATTTAATACTGTATTTTCATCCGACTATGGCTGTCAAATTAAAAGAAATTGATTTAGTTGCAGAAACACTCACAAGGACATTTACAAGACGGACTTTTCAAGAAAAGCTTGGCATCGTGGGGAAAGGTCCGGCTAAACGGTTCAAAAGAGTTTTTCGTGAACCATTAATACGTTTGCATTTTCTTCTTTATAGAATTTGGAAGAAAACACACAATTTGCATTTTGAATCCCCAGCAAAAACCGTAATGCATAGAAAACCCGGGGTCATTTTATTGACGCTTCTGCAAGAGATGATGTATGCGGGTGATGCAGCTGTGGTTGCATTGAAAGAAAATTGGTTTTCGAATTTTAGTAATGCCATTCATTGTTGCTGCGCTGTAATAGTGCATTTCTCTTTAATATTGATAGTTTCTATATCCATGATGTCGTAATGATGGTAATAAGAGATGGATTGATTCACGAAGGACACCACTGAAGGCCTGGGTTTGACATGCTAAGCTAGCCACTGGTTATATACGAATGAGGTAACACTGCTCGACTGGTACCACCTTCTCTCAGATTGAGAGGTAAGTACAATTCAAGGCTCTTCTCTGTTCTGGCACCGAGGTGGTGGAATGAACTTCCCCTAGATGTCCGTACAGCAGAGTCCCTGATTATCTTTAAGCGACGACTGAAGACCTACCTCTTCCTGAAATACTTAAATTAGCACTTTCCAAGTTTGTAGAATTCAAGTTATATTTATATTGAGTTTGTATTCTTTCGTACCAGTGTAAGATTTATTCACTACTAGAGATTTAAAGCACTTTTGTACGTCGCTCTGGATAAGGGCGTCTGCTAAATGGCGCAAATGTAAATATAAATGTAAATATACAATCAATTTTCTCCTATTTATCATGTTATTTGTACACTATGCAATCATCATTAAATATCTCTCGTACATAGAAAGCACTGAATTCCAGCTAAAACTTTTAAATTACATTAAATAAAGGATATAAATTATAGCATATCAACACATGCTAATTCAAATCATTTTCATGCTTCAATATACTGTAAAAAAAAGAAAAAATAGGACAAAAAAACAGGATCTCAACATTGCAAGAATTCCAAAGTACCTCCTAAAATCCGCTTTCTGTTCTTGGTATTGCAACGTTGATTTGCTGTTCATTGGGTCTGCTGATGCCTATTCGAGTTTTTTGTTTGTTTTTGTAGATTGCCTTACACTAGTCTGTTTCTTGTGTGTTATTGCTGGTTTGCTTTTCGAGATTGTTGGTGCTGTCTGGCTTTGCTTTAAACCCTGCATATGCATATAAATTTTTGAATAAAGTCCTGTGTGGCTGCAGGTCAACACAATGTATTCGTAATAAAAAAAAAAAAAAAAGAGAATTCACAGTGGAGTTGCACTTATTTAAAAGTTGCTTGAGCCGTGAGTGCTGTCAGACTCAATACTTGGGAGAAACTTTATAAAAGTAGACTTATGAACCTTTTTTTAATGACAGAGTGGACTGTCAATCATTCCTCACAGTTATTACAGCTGACCAGGTGCTGAACAGGCTGGCAGCCAACGATTCATTCCTCCAATCTCATGCTACTTTAACGCACTTACAGCAGGTACATGCTATTTACTGCATAGGGGATCAGCAGAAGCTTAACGTCCATGAATCGGCTTGTCTCATTCAGGTTCCAATATGGGTTTAAACATGTGTGCTCTAATGGACTAGACTGTATATATAAAAAATATTGGTGGAAATCACATAAAACTTAAAAGGGGTGGTCTAATGCGTTTCATGCAGTTATTTAACACCCCCCCCTTCCAAATTATGACCCTTTATGACATTAGAAATAGCTAAATTCCTTGTATGGGCAATTTTCTCAGAAGTGCACTCACACACAGCAACCAAAGCGAGAGCAGGAGCACGTCCATGACCATGCTTCATCCATTTAAGGAAGTTGTCAACAGTGCTGCACAGAACTCTCTCAAAAAAAACAGTGTTTTTTGGATGTGACTGAAGGAGAACATCATTCAGTACTTCAGATTCTGGATTAAATTTGTACAGCTGGATCTGATTGTTAGCCGTAGTTCCTTCAAGACTATTAAGTTTTGGTTACTGTTTAACGTATAGCAATGTTACATACGATTGCTAAGCAAAAAGATGATCGTGCTCGCCTCTATTAGCTCCGCCCACGCCACCCAACCAGACAAACTAAATACTAGAGATATAAAGGATGCAACATTGCTATGCAGACCACTCAATATTTGACCAAACCAATGTGTTGTGTCCTCTTTAGTAAAACTTTTTTTTTGCTTCTCCCTTTAGGGGGCACCACAGCGGATCATCCGTATTCATGATCCGCATGTTCGATTTGGCACATGTTTTTACAATGGATGCCCTTCCTAACGTAACCCTATCCATTTATCCAGGCTTGGGACTGGCACTAAGAGTGCACTGGCTTGTGCAACCCCAAAGTCTGGGGTTGGTTCCCTGACCGTGGTATCGAACCCGGGCCGCAGCAGTGAGAGCGCCACATCCTAACCACTAGACCACCAGGGAACCAGTGTGTCCTTTAAACTACTAGTTTTCAGTTTATGTTAAAACCACATGAATGTAGTCGGTTGCAGGAGTACGCTTTCTTTTACAGGGTCGGATCTTTTTTTTAAGAAATGTTGCTTAACAGCTATTAAATATATGCATTCTCATTGGACAAACGTTAACATACTGACTAACCTAATTATATATATATAACTTTTAAAAATCTTTAATTACATATTAAATATTAAGGAGTTGCTCAGTAATTTTAAACAATGGCTTTGTGTTTGTATGAGCAATTAGTGCATAATTAAAGATCCAGCATGCTGGTTTAATGCACTTTAATTATCATTTAATAAAAAAACAAACAGGTCTTCGTGTTCTTAATGGTAGCTAAGGATACCTTTGTATAGAGGGAGGTAATGAGAATAATGAAAAGAAAATGTTTTATGACATTTAGATAGCTCTCATTGTGCAAATGTGGCTCAATAGTTATAGTAGTAATAAAGAGTAAGTTTACATCTTAAGACTACTTAAGAAACCCCTTAATAGCTCGGGTCAAGTCGTCATGCCGGGTTAAAGTATACATAAAATGAACTTTCACCTTTGCATTAAAGAAGAACGATAACTGCCATCTGTTTATGCCTCAGCTTTCAAGACTAGTCAGACAAATCTAAAATAAAACAAACTAGCAGACAAAACAATGTGCTCACAATAAAATAAACAATGGTTTTTAATTGAAAGGTGTATTTTTCTATCCATAAGAAAGCAAATTGTTAGTCAGGATATTATTCATTAAATAATTATATTCATGCATATATTTAGCATTGGATAATTTGATAACAACGAATAAACCTTGCTCTCAACCATACAGGATTTTTCTTTTCTTTTATTCAGAGGCATTGTCATTATTGTGTTATGTCTGTATTCAGTGTTCTATTCAGGCAGCCTCTCAGTACACAGGTGTCAGGTGGCTCCATTCGACTGTACTCAAATGGCTTAAACTTCATCTACACTAATTACTTAACGAGATAATTGGGAGGAAATTATTTTGCACAAGAAGTGCTCTGTGGTGTGAAGTGATGATGGGAAAAAATACAACCTTATCTCAGACTTACTTGGTTTTAATCAGGTTTATTTCTGACTCTGCAGTCGGCTGCAATGTTGCCGTGTGTCCCTGAGAGAGAACATATGTCGGTGAACAAAACGGCTTTTAGACGGTGTGCCTGTTGGAAGGAATTGTAAAGAGGTAATTAAAAGAAGAGAGTTGAAGGATGGTTTCTAGTGAGTCCAGGTGTGGCAGGTCATCGGCTTTGGCTCGCCATGTGGGACTGACCTGGCTCTTCTGTGTTCTTCATTCCTAATTAGTGCTTCATCTCGCTTAGTGGGAGATAAACCAATCAGTAGGCAGCTGAGCAATCTATAGCTCAATGATATATGCACACACACACACACACACACACACACACACATACACAAGCTGGTAGTATTTTTTTTTTGCCACATATTTTTAATGTAGCTTTTGTAAAATGTGTTACCATGCATTTGCACTGAAAGCCATTCTGAATAGGGTTTGTCAATTTACCAGCTGCAGGAATTGGACTACTTTAAGACGCAGGATATTCATCTGTTCATTCCCAGAACTGTAAACTGAATGTTAAATACTTTTTAAAGTTCCAGGAAATTGTCCATTGCTAGCTGCACAGCTTTGCATTTGACTATATTAACATACTGACATCAAGAATCTGCTTTCTGTTATCTATTTTGCTAGTAAGGTTAAGTAATGATTTATTAGAAGAATAATTTCCGATGAATTCCTAAATCATAGGAATGATTCATACGTTCATAGACTTCATGAATATGTTTATATTTATGGCATATGGTCGATGCTCCAGCCAGACCGGTGACCGATCCAGAATTATAATGACCTAGTTTTTATAAAACTGAGCAGTTGAGGATTAAGGGCTTTGCTCATTGACTCAACAGTGGCAGCTTGTTGGGGGTGGGATTTGAACTCATGACTTTCTGATCAGAGGTCCAACGTTGCAACCACTGCGCTACTACGTTTTTTAATTTCTAATGTACATATATATATATATATATCAATCTAAGCTGTTATAGATTTTGAATTTACAAAAGTGCACATTAGACAAATCTTTTCTTTCTTCAAGATTAGTCTCTAATAGCCTAATACTTTAATATTCTCTATCTATTTAAAATTTGAATGATTTTAAAATGACTTCGGCTGCTCCCATTAGGGGTCACCACAGCGGATCATCTGTCTCCATAACCCCCAGTCCTCTACATCTGCCTCTTTCATACCAACTACCTGCATGTCTTCTTTCACCACATCCTTCTTGGTCTTCCTCTTTTTCTCCTTCCTGGTAGCTCCATCCTTAGCATTCTTCTAATAATGTACCCCATGTCTCTCCTCTGCACATGTCCAAATCGTCTCAATTGCACCTTTCTTACTTTTTTTTTCTTCAATATGTTCCTGGTTTTCTACTAGTAACAACAAAACAAACAAAAAATACTAGTAACAACAAAACAAACAACAACAAAAAAAAAAAAAAAAAAAAAAAAAAAAAATTGCACCAAACATGTGAAGAAGTTGGTGTGCCCTTTATCCAGTTGTAGCTCTGTGATTGAAGTTCTGTGCTGTAAGATAAGATAAAATTGAATAAAATGAGCTAAGATGAAATAGACTATTGAGTTCCTCTGTAAATCTTCTGCCAAGATTCCTCTGAACATAAATATCTAATTGTGCCTAAACACTATTTTATGAAGTTAATGCAACGGCGCATTAATTACAGTTAATGTATCTTGACAGCTTCACTTATGTTCAATAAATGCAACTGACAAGATTATTTTATTTATAAAATAATAGAATATAAAACTGCTTCGCATAAATTAATGTTGGACGGTTAAGAGATTAAAGAGACAGTTGATAGGTGATTTTCTTACAGTGCAACATATAATATAATGAATTAAATACATGGCTTGGCAAGGTCTCTAGAAACCAGTATATCTGATATTAACACCATGATTTAGAAAGTGTAGATGAGTGAAAACCAACCAACGGTCACACTATCAAGAAGACAAGAAAATCCTAAAAATCCAATATAATCATTAAAATAATTTGTTTGAAGCTTGATTTGGAAGACATTATATATATATATATATTTATGTATGTATTTATACACACAGACACAGTCAATCAAAAAAAATATATATATTTGAACGTACTGCACAAATGCATTCACTTACCCCAAGCACATGTTGATGAAGTGATGAAGTGTTACATCAGAAGACCTGGACTCCACGATCACCTGAACTGTCCAGTGGAGATGGTTTGGAATGAGTTGGATTGAAGTGAAGGAAAAGCAGCCAATAAGGACTGACCACCAACATGGTCTTTTTTTTTTTTTTTGCTTTTCATGCCATCTTGTAGATATGACTTTTTGGATTATTGAGCCTCTCCAACTAAAATATAATATTGAATATACAAAATCTATTAATTAATTAAGCAAACAAATGGTTCATGTTTTATCACAAGCTTGTCACTAAAAATTCCTTTTGTGATTCTTTTCATACGTTGCATTCATTTGAAACAAGATGGACACGAAACTCCTCTGTAAGCCAGCAATACTAGTTATTAAAGTCTGAATGCTTTTGCAGGGATGAGCAAATAATTTAACATTCTGTAGAAGAGGAAAAGTTTAGCGAACAGGGTATGTTATTATGAAACAGATAAGTTGCAGCTCGATGAGCCGAATTTAGAAACCAATTGAAAATTGGAAATCAGGATGCTCTAGGGATGAAGAATTTAAATATCAGACGAGTTTTCAGAGTGTTTTCAATCACCTGCTTACTGTATGTGGGTGTCATTAATGTATTTATGACACTCCGTCTACTGCAATCTTTCTCCTTTTCTTCCTCAGGCTCTTTTCACACTTTAATTCGTCATGACAGTTTTTTGATTGTCTCTTCTCATAAGCCACAAACCCATCCAATTGCTGTAAATTATAAAACACATTGCTAATCCACCCATTTGAGAGTCTGAGCATCTACTAAAACTTCGTCCCAACGGTTTCATCCCTGGTGATAAGAAACCGAACCTTCAAGAAAGTGCCATTTTTAACTTCCTGAACAAAAATGCCTTTGGACTTCTGACCAAAGAATCGCCACACCTGCAGAGAGCAGACTATTACATTGCCTCAGTATACCTAATTTCACACACCATGCTTGTTCCTGACAATTTACAAGAATGAAGTTCCCAGCTTGATATTCATTGCCTTGGGCCTTTCTTTAAATAAGGATCCTGAGCAATTGGTTGGTTTTCCTGGCCTCTGTCTTCGCCTCTGGGTAAAGTCAACATTTTGTCAGAAATCAAACATCCTTTTGAAAATGTTCAATCATAGTTTTTGTACTTTAGGTACCACTTACACTGTGGCACTTTTTATGTTACTAATTTTGGCCACTTAAATGTAAAAAAAAAAAATTTTGGCCACTTAAAAAAAAAAAAAAAAAAAAAAAAAAAAAAAAAAAAGGTAAAAATAGAAGATAAAAAAACTTTGATTCCTTTGCATTGCACAATAGATGGACAATTCTTTATTTCATATTCAGGGCCAGCAAATACTTAAATGATATGTATTTAATTATTCTCAATTGTTTATTCCCTTCATTTCATAGTGTATTTTTTTTCTTGGGTTCACTGCTTCTGCTGCTCCACAGAGCTTGAGTTACAATTCGAGACTCCATCCAATCAGATTTCAGCCGTCACATCACGTATTGCCGGTAAGCCAGGATAATGATCACTGTAGACTTTTTTTTACTATGAAATCTACATTGCCATAACCAATCAGACTGCAATTTGGTCACTCTAAGGCATGTCATCAGAGCATGTTAGCATTTTCATGTTATTTGATTTGACGTTCAGAGATTTCGCTAGTCGCATTTGCAGCAAACTGCACAAGCTGAAATATATTCGTGCCGATTTAATAGCTGTTTTTAGTTTCATTCCACGATGACTGAAAGAGGAGACAAAATTAATTCGGTCACAAATACAAGGAAATTTACAGGACGGGTTTTTCAAGAAAGGTTGGACATCACGAGGAAAGGTCAGCCAAAACATTTCAAAACAGCTATTACTCTTTCTCATGAACCATTTCTATACTTTTCCATTTTCTTTTCTGTAGAATTTGCACAAAAGCACAACATTTGCCTTCATTTCAAATCCCTAAGAAAACCGTAATGCACAGAAAAAATGCACAAAAAACCAAAGGTTTTAAGGTTAATATTGATACTTCTGCTACAGATGATGTATACAGGCTTCTCTGCTGGCCTAAACACTATCAGAAGCACTAACCAACATTTACAACCTAAATTCTAATATGTGTTTCATAAAATTGTATTACATTATTCTCTTCATTTCGTAGCGTGTCTCTTGGTATGTGGATGTTTGATTTTTTTTGTCCAATCAGATTTCAGCCTCTATGTCCTGCCATGTCAATCTAATCTGCCCAGGGCCTTTAAACTTAGTAGTGCTGGCCCTTTTACCATAGACTACTTAAGAAAAAGCTCTGTGCTTTAACCAATCAGATTTCATATTCGCCTCACAGAGCTAGCTAGCTCGCCCAGAGTAGCATCAGCATTTGTCCGTCCTCTGATTGGTTGGTCAGAGGGAAACTGTTATAACCAAGTATAGCCTGTAGTGCTGCACACATGAATACATTTGAGTTTGACCTTTTTATATCTACGGGGGAAGAGAAATTTATTTGGTCACTTAAAAATGCATTTTGAAAAAAAGCTAGAGATCATGAGAAGAGGTCAGCCAACCCTGAAGCTAACTAGCATGTCTCAGCATGGCAAAGGGTTTGTTCACCACTTCCATACCAGTAAATACGAGTGATACCACTGGCCTCTGAGGAGCGCTGCACATCATGAGTCTGCATCTCTGGTAAATGGGTTGTATTTTTTTTACATTATGTTTTTGTCATGTTATTAAACAAATATTGATTCTGAACTGCTCCAGATGATGTAGCTGCACAGTTTTGGTTGTAGTGTGGAGGTTTGGAGTCTTAATTGGGTTTCTTGCTTTAGTAAAATGGTTTTCACCCTCCATATGTAAAATTCCTCTCTCTCTGTAATACCATTTATATATCTCTCTGTATACCATGTTATATTGCATTTTTGTACAGTATTATAGGTTTTTATAATTGCGACATGATAGTGTTGGTATTAAAAGGTGGATTAAGTCAGGTAAGTCACCACTGAAGGCCCAGGTATCAAATGCATGGCCTGCTACTGCAAACGCTAAACAGGAGTCACCAAAAAAAACATGCTTTTCTGCTATGGCAGATAAAGCAGCTGTCAGATTGTAAAGAAATGTCTGGATAACACTCCATTATTCTTATAACACCACTGCAGGTAAGTGCAAGTGGTCCACATGTGTCCAGCAGTTGTAGACATTAAACAATAAAGTGGCTGTTCTGGTGGTGAAGGCGTGAAAATGCAACAAACTGTCCGAAAACAGGTTTTTACAAGAATTTACAATCTATTTCTCCTAGCAAAAACTGTTTTCCCCAGGCTTTTCATATGCACACAAAACTATATTACAGCTATAAATCAAAGCACAGCTGTGCCAAATAAACAAACGTTGAAATTTAGGCTAGCACAGACAGAGCAAGAAATTTCCCCAAATAGAAATG
Source organism: Silurus asotus (assembly GCA_024362625.1). NCBI lineage: Eukaryota > Metazoa > Chordata > Actinopteri > Siluriformes > Siluridae > Silurus > Silurus asotus. The sequence continues at coordinate 1,809,487 of MU535751.1, read as the reverse complement.
CAGAGCAAGTAAAAACACAGCAAAGGAATATACAGTGAACTAAAGAGGAGAATCCATCAGCATCAGCACCAGCACCAAAATGTTAAGGATCTGGAGAGCTTCTGTAAAATGTAACAATCTCAGATCCTTCGCCGTCTCAACAGGCATTTTATAAGATTCAGGGCTGTTATCTTGGAAAATGATCTCCTTATTCTTCTTCTTTCTGCTGCTCGTTTAAGGGGTCGTCATAGCAGACCGTCCGTCTCCACATCACTCTGTCTTCTATATCTGCCACTTTCAAATCCCTGCCTGCATGTCTTCCCTTAACCACTGAGCAACCACCTCTGGACTTTTTCTTTTGCCTGCCAGCTCCATCCTCAACATTCTTCTTTCGATATACCTCATGTCCCCACTCTGCACATAGGATTGTATTGCAAATTATTGAATAAAAGGGTGCCAAAACTTGTGCAACACATTTTATTTACAAATAGTGCTGGAGAAGTAGTAGCTCAGTGGTTAAGGCTCTGAGTAACTGATCAGAAGGTTGAGGTGTTTAAGCCCCGTATATTCAAGCTGTCACTCTTGGGCCCTTGAGCTAGGCCCTTAATGCTACTCTCCAACCCAGTCGTCTAACCATCACAACCCATTTTTTCTGCGTCTGACACCAACTTTGAGGACAAAATGTTTGTTATTCACTTCGATGTTATACCTGGTCAGTGTATGTGTACATTTTAAAAAGTACTGAAAATAATATAAATTAATGAATAATATTGCACAATGTGTAAATAAGTCAAATTGCACATGTTGTACAGTTTTTTTCAGTAAAGACCAGGAGACTTGGATGTCTTTCAGCAGTAGATTACACGTCAGATCGTACTGCTTCGGTGCTGCAATCATCAACTCTGTCTTTAAGAACTGGTTTTATACACGATTTTTGGAGGGCACAGTCTCTCCAAAGGAGAACAAAGCACTCAGGTGATAAAGTCAAAACGAAGCATGCAAGGGGACGTAGCTGTCCAGGCTCAGATAAATATCTCTCTCTCAGACCACTTAATTATCATAGGAATACCAAAAGGTCAACACAGCTTTGGCATTCTCTCAGATCATTGGTTAAATCATGAGCAAATAGTCACCAACACAGCAGGAGACGGAGACAAGGAGATACCTTGGCCCTGGTTTTCATACAAAGGAGCATTATAGCTGGCAAACCTCTATCAAGCACTTTATTATCTCATCTTGTAGTTTTATGCTGTTACTTTATTTGTCTCCTAAAGTGTATATATTCAAGTACAGTTCACTATACAGAAGAATAAAGTAAAATAACTATTTAAAAATGACATACACACTATACAGTATGTTGACCTTTCATAAGCAATGTTGCATATGTTGGTAGCCAGAAGTGAGATTGCAATGCTTCTAGATTAACACACATGGTTGTACATGATTGTCTAACATTGTCTTACATTGTCTAAATGCATTAGCAACAATAACAAAACGAAAACAAAGGAAAGCTTGTTGGAAAGCTATGCTATTTCACACACAAGAAGTGCCAAATTGGAGGAAAAAAACAGACCAGCTTTTAATGATAGTTAATAATAACAGCATTGATGTGGAACCATTGCAGATTGCACTGAATAACTGGTTAACAAAGTCACATGCGTTCAGATGCATAGATCATCGTCATCGATGAAACACAAAGAAAATTAGTAGCAGTGACAGAAGGAAAGGCTACCAGAAGAAGCTTCTACCAGATTCTTATTTCCATTTGTACAGCAAGGAAAAAGAAAGGAGATGGGAGAAGTCTGAAAGATTGACATGTTAAGGAGACAGGTTGCAGAAGATTCAGAGTGTGAAGTATGAATTTTGGTACTGGTTTGGCGTCAAGTATTTTTGAACACAGGACCATAATGATGGAGAGGATGATGATGCGTGTCCGGAGATTTATGCGGAAATCCGAGTGTGTCGGAACAGATTTCACATCAACGGGGGTCAGCTCTTAGACTTTGTGTGTGTGTTTGTGTGTGAGAGAGAGAGAGCTACAATAAAGTGCATCTCTCAGACCAGGTATGAGAGAAAGGAAAAGGAAGCAAAAGAGAGAGAAAAAGACAGATGGTACAGATGGAAGTTAGAAAACAAACATACGAGTGGCAGGAGGAAGCCAGTCAGAGGGATTCTAAATGGGGATCAGTGAAGAGCAGGAGTGGTGCAGTGGGCTTAGCTGTGGGGGAACGTACCTGGGCACAGAAACCTGACAGATGAAACGGATCGAAAGGACGGTCAGATGAAGGGATGGAGAGAATGACCCAGGCTGGGCTCTTAATAATATCCCTGTTGTCTCCATGGTTCCAGTTTGATCTTCAACATCCGCATCCACCCACGTTTTCTCAAGCCCTGGGTTAATGTTAATGTATGATCCATCTTGACCATGATTGATTATTTAGTTTGTAAAATCATTCGTATGAATATGGTACAGATAAAGAGCATGCTGGATTCGAGTCATAGGATTTTTCCGCAGGTGTTTTCAGGCAGAAGGTCACGCCAGGAGGTTGTAGTAGCCAGAGGCAATGGCTTGCTTGTTTATGTGAGTTTATTTCCTCTACTAAAATAGGGTGATTGTGTATTTTCCAATAATAAATATTCTTTAGGAAGAGAGGTAAAGGAAGCGGATAGGACAAGCTAGCCAACAATGTGTTGTATTAAGCACAGGTAAATTCATCCCTATAAGCAGAGCAGGACATTTTATTTGGGTTTTGTGAGCATTTCTGTGGCTTCATACCATAAATTATTGATAGAATTTCTTGTTTGTTCTTTATTAATCTTCATTTATAAATTTTTCTATTAGAAATCAAGTTAAAACACTTAAAGCAACCACAAACAAACAAACAAAAAGTATGCAGGTAAATTACAACAACATCAGTTTTATGGTTCCGAACACAAACTGTACTTTTATATTTTCTATTTTTGAACTTTGATGTTATTGATTTTAGAATTTTTTAAAATTAAAGTCTTTCATTACTAAAATGAAATCCACTGCATTATATATAAATTAAAATGAATTTAATGAAACCAGTGCTTCAGATATTCCTGTACCATTGCTGTTTTATTGTTTTAGGGAGTGATCCATAGTTTACTCAATCACTGCTGCTTGCAAGCATGAACAGCCTGCACTAGACACTGGTCCTACTGCTGTAGTGGTCCTCAAACCGATCCAGGTTTTATTTTGGTAAATACAAATCAAATCGTACAATTCGACAGTAACCCAATTAAAAACAGAAGCCTCTTCAACATGCCATGAAGAAACAAAGATTAAACAAGTCAGTGAAGAAAAAGTAGTAAAGCAATCTTTTAACAAGATTGGCAAAAATGGCAATAACCATTATTATTCATTGGACAAATAAAATGAAAGTAAATCTTCTTCTTTCGGCTGCTCCCATTAGGGGTCGCCACAGCGGATCATCCGTCTTCATACGACCCTGTCCTCTGTCCTCTACGTCTGCCTCTTTCACACCAAAAATAAAATGAAAGTAAATAATCGTAGATTAGGTACAACCAAATATTAAGAGCTGACTGTGATTTTATGCATCTCTCAGTCTCAGAAAGGGACAAGATTTAGTTTCAACTTTACCAAAAGCTGCTTCTCAAAGTGTTTGGAATTGATTCGAGATTTTTGGAGTGAAAATTAGGCCGGCGATGCTGAAAAGTCACTCACAGGCAGCAGAGGTGCAAAATTTTATTATCATTATCAATTAAAATATAGTGAAAAAAGTACATGTATTAAATCATAAACGTAGTTGAGAAGAGAGTAAAAGTTGCTTATGTCTTTGAGAATTTGAGAGTGAAACTATGTAGAAATAAAATGTAAATGTAAAAATTTGTTAAGTACAATGAGAAAGTAAATTTACCCACTCATTAAGAATGACCCAATTTTTGCTGGGCACTGACTGGGCAGAGGGCACAACCCATTTACTAAAGCAGAACAGCTGATAAATGAACAATTTACTTACCAAATTCTGGCTCTTTCCAGGCATAAGTCACAAACTCCTCGAGAACCTCGCCACCATCTTGATGTCTTCCTGTCTGCCTGAAAGTTAAGAACCATGTGGTCACAAATTCTTTATCCTTCTTCGTGTACTTACTGGGTTTCACAGTAGCTTTTCTGTGCGAGCAAAATTCTGCTCTCTGTTTTCTATCCAATAGCAGTAAGATGGGATTTTAGTGCTCAGCAATAAACAAATAAATAAATAAATCTCAGATTACAAGAATAAAGTCATAGCCATACAAGAATAAAGTGGTAATGTTATGAGAAAAAAAAAATCGAGGCTGAAAATAAAATACAAATATTTTAAAGATATCCTTTGATAGTCTTAATTAAACCTTGATTCATATCACTGCAGTTCTGAAGACAACTAACTAATCCTTTACTTTATTTCTCAGACATTCATACATTATATGAAGAAAGCTTTGTGGACACCTGACCATAAGATTTTGCATTTTGAACATCCCATTCAACGTACACTACCCATTAGTTGTTATAATAACCTCCACTCTTCTGGGATCGATCTATGATCCACTAGATTTTGGAGTGTGCTTGTGGAGATTTGTGTTCATGCAGCCACAAGGTTGTTGGTATAATCAGGTGCTGATGTATGTGATGTAGGTGATCCCTATGGCAGGCCACTCAAGATCTTTCACTCCAACCCATGTAAATCACATCATTATAAAGCCAGCTTTGTGTACAGGGGCATCGTCATGCTGGAACAGGTTTGGGTCTCCTAGTTAAAAATGATGGGAAATTTTGATCCAAAAGCATTTTATACAGCTGTGTACATTTTACTTTGTGGTAGCAGTTTGGGGAAGAATCACATTTGGCTGGAAAACTCATCTCCTAAAACCCTTTTTTTGCCCTACAGTATATGGTTTATATTTATTTTATAGTAATCCACTCTACTTGTTTAGGAAGATGAAAATAAACTAAAGAGGGACATATACCTTAGATGGGAAGCCAGTCAGAACTTGATCTTTGTTAAAACATACACACCCGTAAGCACAGGGAGGCCAATGGTCATCCAATATACAACTATCCAACAAATGCATTTTATTTTAAGTCAGACAGGGGGAAAAAACACAATCAATATATCTGTGTGTGTTTGTGTCTATATGTATTTTCTGCATGCCACATGTAATATATAACTCAAGATAAGCCTCTTGTTTGGATCTCATAGTGTATCGGGGGATGAAAAGTGCCAGCAACCAGTCCACACATCTATTAGACACACATGCTGTTTTTACCTGTCCAATAAAATTTATTTTTTTACTTTCTTATTTTATCTGTTTTCAGGGATTTGTATTTTTGGTGCTATAGAATGTGCTAGTGGTGTGTGTTTTGGTATTTCTTTGCTTAATTATAGTAAATGCTGTTTTCTTGTGTTAAGGTTTAAGTTAAGGTTAAACACTTGAAGAAGAAGAAGTGGCTCGGATCAAATCCTTATCCAAATGGGCATTCATAAAACTGAAGGTATATCATGTGAATTTACCCATTGAATCGATGATGTATTAGTTATTCACAATAAATAAAAAGGTGGTACATGCCAATTAAGGTTATTCAAATAATATCATGCCAGCTGGTAGCTTCTACTGTAGCTTGCATAAGTTGGCATGGATTCTTAAAGGACAGTTATAATTTTGAAGGATCCATAAACCTCTGCATGAAATGACAAAACATGAAAAATCAGATTTTTCTTCGATATAGAAGACCAACAAATGGAGCTGCAATATTTGTATTTATTTAATTTATTTTTTCCCCCCTATGTGTTGGACAAGGCTAAGCGCCTTTACATTGTTAGATGTGAGATGTTTTTATAGACCGGATAATAATTTATTTTTCAATTCGTTCTTTTTAATCTAAGATTCCGCAAGATAATTGCGCCCTGACCTTTTAATAGGTTTTAAATAATTCAAAGGCTGTACTCTGAATGACTGTGAAACGAGGTTGTTCTATTGGTGAATTACTATTAAATAAAACAAAATGTCTGAAATCAATTTACAAGCGGATTGTAAGTGAAAATCAATTAAAGCCAATTAACTAAAGCTTGCACATGGTGTACAAAGGTTTCAAAAATAGTCTGAAAGATTTTTTTCCTACTTCAGTTCAGGAAAATTGAGAAATGTTGAAATCTTTAGTCCATGCTGGTGTAAACTAACGTGTAAACTAAAGAATTATGTGTAAATTAAAAACTCTATATCTAATACTATCTAGTGTATTATGTGTACATACATGCTATGTATGTTATTGTGGTTGCAGGACATAGTCTGGTAGATTGATTTGCACCTATATATGTGATCATGGTGAGATTGCTTGTGTGCCTTGTGTGTGAGCTGACTGAACTGATGTACAAAATACTAACATCTGCCTAAGGTATTAGTTTTAAAAAGCGTTGGAGAATTTCATTGAATATGAAAGCATGAAAATTGCCATTGTGTTGTTCCTTTTTATTTTTTTCCATTTGTGCCGTACTGAAAAGCACCTGTCGTGAAAATACCCGAAATCTCTGTCTAAGTCCCCTTGTCTCCTGAGTTATCTTCCCATTTAACTAATAAACGTAGGTACTTACACAGCTGATGCTCTGCCATGTCCCCACTGCCACTGTAATGTCCTGGTTCTGTGTCAGAATGATGGCAATGTGTCTCTCTTGTACTGTAGTTTATTGTGAGATTTCTTCATGGCTACATTGCAGCCTTGTCATTTTGTAGTCCTATGTGGGAGACCATGTAGTCTTCTACTTTCATTTTTATTTCCAATTTGACCACTCCTGTCCTCAACTTATTAATGCAGCCTGTTTATTCCAGTGCATTATCGGTCCATTTATTGTTTCCATGCATTCAGTACAATCATTCTGTGGGCTGCAAAATGATGTCCTCAGGCCTGTATGTATGCCACTCTTGAGGTTTTGCGAAGGTTATACTATTTTTTTTAATAACACTATATTTTGTTATATAATTCCTCACAAATAACGTACGACATGGTTTTCTAGCTCGGTCGCTTTGAAGTCAGTGGAATCGATGCTGAAATCTTTATCAGCTCAAACCTTTAAGTAGGAAGGAAGCCAAAGATGAGCACAAGGTTATTAATCAGGAATTTGCAAAAAAGTTATCTTTATATACCATAACATACATGTAGACTGAGATTGATTTTATTTACTCGGATACTCGCCTATTTCTGTCCTATTTTTCAGATCGTGGCAAAAAAAATAAAGGAAGAAAATCCCCATAGCAACTGGGAAAAGGTCATAATAAGTTATGTGGAAAAAAAACTTTCCACTTACAGAATACCAAGACAATCTTGTGTCTTGGTTTTCTGACACGAGACAAAGAGGGCCAGATGTACGAAACTGCTCACACCTGCTTTCAGGTGTAAAATTGGACTGCATTTGGGTGTGAAGCAACAGAACTTTCCGGAGTTTATGTTGTACTTAATTATTTTCAGACATTTTCAGATCGCTTTTCCATACAGCCACATCGATGGATTTCGGTTGTTTTTGTATCATTTTTTTTTAATGGCATCATATCAAGCTACCTATATTCCCCTTCTCAGTGAAATCGGCACTCTGACTTAAATCCAGTTATAAAAATCAGAATTATTAAGGTATAAGCACAGAAATGATCAATGCACATAATAACAGAGATATGCCTAATGCATCAGAGTCTGCTTGTCTGAATTTTAGGGCATTTTTATGTAATTCTGTGTGTAGCCAAGGTATAAAGATTAGAGTTTTGATAAAAGTCACCCATTCCAATATGACTTGAGTAACAGTGTCAGAGTAACTTTACAATCTCAAAGATTTACTTGTCCTCAACACCGAGACACGTTAAAGAAAAGTCAGAAATGGTTGATCTGTGAGATTCTAATTCTTAAAACACAAATCGAATTGTACACCTCGACACTGCATTAACCAACACAACAGCCTCTTCAACATACCACAATGAAACAAGAATAAAAGTAATTAGTAAATCAGTTTTTCAAAAAGGAATCTTCAATTAACAAATAAAATGACAGTCACATGTAACCAAATTTCAGTAATGAACTACATTTACTCCAATACTTCACACCACTGAGTGTAACGTGTGTGACACCTTTATGCAGCTTGTGCACCAGATGTGTGTTGCTGTAAAAAAAAAAAACAATCTTCTACTCTAATAGATATTATTGTTCTCTCCTACACACTTAAAAACAGCTCAGTATGTGGGCTATTAGCGTGTGGTTTTTTTTTTATTTTTTTGCTCCCTGGGCAGAGCTGAGTGTAGGCGAGGGGCCGAAGGAAAGATGAGTTCTCCTCACCCTGAGTTTACACCTCCACCTTTCAGAGTTCAGAAGCAATCATCTGGCTCTCAAAGCGCACTCATCTGTCCTGCCGTGTTTCCGTGAGGATTTTTTGAGTGAAGACGTTGGAGGGTTTGTATTGTGTTCATTGTATAGCAATAAATGTTCGATCTCTGCTGATTTATTAGAAAGTAAAGTATAATTATTTTGAAGAAAATAAAATGCTTGAGGTGTGTAGTGAGTGTAGCTGAAGGTGTCTTTAGTAGATTTTTATTTGTTTTTGTAAGATTGTTTGTTGCACTTTGTGGAAGAATCCCAATAAAATATTGGCTGCGTTCTTCATGTCAGATCTCATGATGATGATACATTAGCGATGGACCTGTGATAAAAAAAAAATCATTGCATCCTGCTTATGTCATCTCTCTGCTAATTTTAATCAGGTTTGTGTACAGAGGAGCAAGGTCTCTCTAATATCGAGATTACATCATAAAAAATAAAAAAAATTATACAAATCTGGTAACTATGAACTCTGTTAACCTTTTTCTGCACGTGTTCTCATTTTTTTTCCCAAACACCCACAACTGATTGACTTTTTTTTCTCCTTCTTCCTTCGTCTGCTCCCTTTAGGGGTCGCCACAGCGGATCATTTGCCTCCATACTACTCTGTCCTCTACATCTGTTTTTTTTTTTTTTCCCTCCCCCCTTTCCCCTCCCTTTTTTTTTTTTTTTTTTTTTTTTTTTTTTAAATCAACCACTTGCATTTCTTCTTTTACAACATCCATAAACCTCCTCCTTGACCTTTCTCTTTTCCCTCTGCCTGCAGGCTCCATGCTCAGCATTGTTCTACCAGTGATGGACAGTAACAAAGTCAAAGTAATTTGTTACTGTACTTAAGTAGCTTTTACACCAATCTGTACTTTACTAAAAAGTACACTACATTTTTCAAAATCAGTTGTTACATTTATGAGACCCCTGGTGGTCTATATATATATATATATATATATATATACAGTGGAACCCGGTTATTTCGATGTCCTAGGGGGTCGCCAAAAAGCATCGAGGTAACCGATGTTCGAGATAAACGAAAATCAAAATAGCGGCAGTTAATTAACGTGCTTGAAATTTCTTTATGTACATGATGTGCGTTAATAAATGAGAATGTGCATGCACGTGTTTTTGAAGGGTTTTTTACACAACAGCGTTGCCGCGATTTGTTTTATGAAGGCATGTTATAAAAATACATACAGTACATGTTTATTTGTCAGGAATCCACCTGCCACGCCCCCTTCGGCGCCCCCTTCAGCATGTCAGGTGTTTTCTCGGCCGCTTTCTCTGAAGCTCCCCTTCAATCGTGCACATATGGAGCTCGTTTATCATCATCACCAGCTCCTATTTAAACTTCCACACTCTCACTGTCCGTTATTGTTGGTATATGTTGGTTCACGGCGGTCGTTGTTATCGCGCATGCGTATCCCGGTACGTGTCTTCCCACCGGCACTTTCTCAACGGCTGCTCTTTTCTTCCCAAAGAGCATTGCGGATTCCCCCTGATCCTGCCGTGGTTAATTCTATGCTTTTGCTGGTCATCCCACGTTCTCCCGTGTGCTGTTCAGCGCCTCGCTTCTACTTTCGCCTCCTGTTCATCGCATAGCATTTAACAACAAAAGGCATATGTGCACTAACTAACAGCAGAGATTCACCAGTATACAATACAACACCTGTAGCAGCTGTAAGACTTGATTTTTCCGCCACTTCCGCGAGTTCTTCTGCGGCTGCACCGGAATAACCGACGTTAAATGGCCAATTTTTCCCCCTTGTGCTTGAGATATTAGGGTTCGACATAACCGATGAAAAATGAATTTGGCGGTTCCACTTCAAAAACGTCGACTTAATAGGGTTGGTAACCGAGGGGGAGATAACCGGGTTCCACTGTGTGTGTGTATATATATATATATATATAATTTACACACACACACACACACACAGTATATTAACAAGTCTCATTTTACTGGAGCCACAGCTACACAGCCCACGTACATCATCTCTAGCAGTGACCAAATCAATTTCTTATTTTCTGTCAGCTATTGTGGATTTAAAAAAATTGCAATCAAATGTGTTTTATCAACATGTCAGAATGTCCTTTTGATTGGATGGTCAGAGATTGGACTACCGCAACCCACATATGCAGCAACTGCACAAACTTATATGAGTTTCTGGAACTCGACCAAAACGCCATCTGATTGGTTAAAGCAACAGCTTCTAGCAGCATAGATTTACATCTTACAAAGAGCCTGTGCTGTTTTTTTTTTTTTCAACAATGCTACTTATGCGGCTGAAATCTGATTGGATGGAAAATCTAACCAAAACTGTACACTGAAGAGAATAAACTGTTTGGAATAATGAAATACATATTTATAGACAAAAGTAAATTAAAATGTAAGACAGCGAGCAGAGAAGTCTTTTCTGACCATGACGGCCCGACACTGTTTTTATCACTGTGAGCAAGTCAGTATTTGAAATGTCTGTTTGCTTAATCATTGAAAGCAGTCGGATATATTTAGTGCCATCCAGTGGCACCGGTTTTAGACAATTGTCATAGCAGCAGTTAAACGTGCTCTGAGGTTTTAATCAAAAGTTCTTCTTTTGCCACACTTTAAACTTTTTTTTGGTGGCCATTTTTGCTTTATCGTAGGGCCGCCGGTGAACGTGTCTCTGTGTATTCTAAGATCTCAGACAATTTCACAATGTGAATGATTTTCCCCCGTAAAAATTAAACTGTGTCCAAATGTTGAACAGAGTTAAGCCAAGTGACACTGACTTAAATTCATCTGGACCTGCTCATGTCAAAATATGATACAAAACAAAACAAAAAATTGTCAGGTTTATTGTAGAAATAAAATCAAGCATATAAAGGTTTATATTCTAAAATGTTTAAGCACCTTTTCACTATTTGTAAAGACGAAAAAATCTAAACTTTAACCCAGAAAACATTCGTAAGAACCCAAACAAAACAGCTCTTTATGTTTTACGCAAAAGTCTATGATGATCCGTTGATTTTTGTAGAACACTTCCCAGCCACAGACCAGTGTGCCACAATAATATAACATATCCTGCTATAAAAAGTCTGAGGAAAGCTCAAGTAGTTCGGGTATGAAATATATATATATAAACACACACACACGCACACACATATATCGCCTTGCTCTTACCAGACCTTTGGGAAAAGAAAGTTCAGGGTTCAGGACTGAAGAAAACATTCAAGGCCTTATTGAATGTGTCTAGAGAGCCTCATATCACTTTTATGATGGTAATGCACTGACAACTGGCTAGCTCACTTTTAAACCCCCAGCTAACAAGCACGCATAGCCACTACTTTTTTAATATTCGATTTTTTTCTAATGAATATTCAGCATTTAGATCATCATGCACTTTTCTGACTGGTACAAATTCTATATTAAAGAGTTCTGATCAAGCAACAGCAGGCTGAATAGCAACGAATAAGATCTCCACAAAGTGTGACGTTGTTATATATACATAATTACCAATTTAGACACTTTATTAAACATTACTTACACTTGGAATCCCAATGAAGAAAACCTTATTTTAATTCTACAAGCACATTTTATTGTAAATCATCTGGCATTTTATTTATTTGCAGTGACCGGTTCTTCCTGGTCAGGGTCTTGTTGAATGCTAGAAACAGTCTACTTACAAACATTATAATTGGAATTATTGGAAGGAATTTGCTATTTAAAATAACACATTTTAATAATAACTTATTTAAAAAAAGTATATGTAATTAGCAGTGGTGGGTCATGCATTTCACACCTAGGCCTTCAGATAGATGGTGTCCTATCTGAATCATCCCACCTCTGAATACCATTATTATGATGTCATGGCTAGAGAAAATATCAATATTATACAGAAATGCAGTATAACAGAGCGCTGCATCACAGACAGGAATCTTATACAGGGAGAATTAATTACATTACTAAAGCAAGAAACCCAATAAACACAATTGAACAATTCTCCTTTCAGTGTAGCCACAACTACACTGCCCACATACATCATCTTTAGCACAAGCGTCCATATTTTTTCCAAGGCATTACGGTTTTTCTTGGGGATTTGAAATGAAGGCAAATGGTGTGTTCAAATTTTACAGGAAATTAAACACCAAAGTATAAGTGGTTCATGGAAAAGCTTAACAACTGTTTTGAACTGTTTTGGCTGACTTTTCTTAAAAAGTCCATCTTGTAAATTTTCCTTGTAAGTGTGGAACCCGGTTATGTCGATAACCAATATAGCGGCGATATATTAACGTGCTGGAATTTTCTTTATGTACAAGATGTGTGTTATTAAATGAGAATGTGCATGTACGTGTGGAGGCGGAAGCCGAAGTAAATGCAAACAAAGTTTATTGAGAATACTCAGGAGATAATCACCAATACTTGTAGAGATGCCGTAATATCCAGTGGTATGGATATTTTTGCTATGGAAAGCGCATTGCTGGGCAGCAACGGATAAACGTGGTGCAGACAGAGTGAACATGGAAAACAGCGGGATCATGGGTAATCCGGGGTGCCGTTGAGAGAATGCGGAGTCCGAGAAGAAGGGTACGTAGCGGGATATGTATACGCGATTACGCAGACCGCCATGAACCAACACATACGATCATGCACACACAATAACGCGAGTGTGTGGAGGTGAGGGGCTTAAATAGGAGATGGGATGAGTGAGTGAATGAGAGTCAGGTGTGTGTGATCAGCATGACTGCGAGGAGCTCCGTGCTCAGAGAAGAAGCAGGGTGCTTCGGGGAATGCTGGCGCCGAAGGGGGCATGGCAGGGGGATTCCTGACAAAACCGACGTTAAGTGGTAAATTTGCCCCTCCTTGTGCTCGAGATATTAGGGTTCGGCAACATAAAAAATAGACGTAACTGATTAAAAAATGCTAGGACAAAGCGAGAATTTGGCGGTTCCACGTCAAAATAGTCGACTTAATAGTGTTGGTGAGTTAATCGAGGTCGAGATAAAGGGGGTCCACTATATTTATTAAAATGTAAATCAGTGATTTTGATCAGATTCTCTGATTCAGAGAGGGCCTTGCTAGCGCTGATGGGCCTTCACTGGTACAGTAATTAGATAGTACTTTTCCTTTAATTGACAAACATGCACTTCTTTAAGGTTTCAAAAAATACGTAAAGGAAAAAAAACGCAAATAAATGATTTTTTTGCTGTATTCTAGTACAAAAAAAAATACAATAAACTGGTGTGTGAAATTAGAAAACTATAACAGTATTTTCCACCACTTTCTTTTTTTTTTTTAAGAGGTTAACAAGACAAATAAATTGCTTGTCATATTCTAAAGAAACGGCAAAAGCCTCTATTCTAACATATCCCTATGTGAGAAAACCCTATAGCATGGCTGTCAAATGCTAATTTCTCCTTACAGAAAATGTCTCCACAAATACAATGATTATATTGAATGCCTCTCTCTCTCTCTCTCTCTCTCTCTCTCTCTCTCTCTCTCTCTCTCTCTCTAAAAAAAAGTTATAGTTTTGTAAATAGAAATGATTGGGTATGTTTGTATAAACCTGTGATTTTCCTTGCAGCTTAAACTATTATCCGAGCTGCTGCAGGCAATAAATCAAGTCTTTTCTGCAATGTTTTGTTCGCTGAAAATGCTTTCATGCTTCTAAAAGCATGTTAGACTCACTGACCATTAGTAGCTCTGCCCTACGACTTGAAGAGGGCAGATGTGTCAGCTTTTCTACTCGGAGATTGAGGCCTTTTTTTGATGTCACACTCAGACACAAAGCTTTTAAATCAGCTGGAAGTGAATCTGTAGCGTTACCCGGTTCACCTTGACCTTTTTCCAACCTGCTGCAATCCATCCATAAGCTCCTCGTTCCTTCTTTTCATGACTTGTTTATCCCTTGCTGTATCCCTGGCTTCTTTCTCTGACTCTGTTCCTCTTTCTCTCACTTTAATGGTGCAGCATGTGGACAGAGTGGCAAAAGCACTGCTGCTCCTTTGGCCGTTAAAAGGTAGCGACTCTAGTCTTCGAGCTTCCCATCTGTTTCCCAGTTCTCATGGAGGTGCAGATGCATAGCATTCTTGCACACGATAGAAAGAACTTTCCGATCGGAAAACCACGGGATGTGAGTACACTCTACAGTGAGCTCTGGAAATGCTGGTCTTACGCCGAAGTCACATCCCCGAAAACCCCTAGAGCTCCCGTTACCACAAACGAGCATTAACTAGCTCGGCGCAAACACTTAGCTTTAGATCCTCTTCGAATTTACTGTGCACTCATTGTCGGAGGAGTGCGCGTTGCTCCGAGGCTAATGCGTTACGAGTCCATCTTCGTTCTTTTCCAGCTAATGCGTTTTCCGTCTTTGTTTCAGAGAAGCAGTACAGTAAGAAGGAGGGTCAATGCTTCACCTTTTTATGGACAACAGAACATAAATCCTATCATAAATTCATTATCTACGCTACTGGGAAAGCTCTAATGTGCTGCCCAGTTCAATGATTTGGTTGCTCTTAAGTCGTCATGATCGCTAATGGAATGGAACAAAGTAGTTGGGTGCGTTAACACGAACACAAATGTCATTATTGTTTTCTGAGGAAGATTTGGAAGGAGACAATCTTGTTTGCACCCATGGGGGAAAAAACTGTGGTCCTCTTCAGATTTTTATGGTTGTCTAGAATCTTTATTTCTCTCAAGATATCTGAGGTAACTATGAACTCTGTTAACCTTTTTCTGCACATGTTCTCATTTTTTTTCCCAAAACACCCACAACTGATTGACTTTTTTCTCCTTCTTCCTTCGTCTGCTCCCTAGGGGTCGCCACAGCGGATCATTTGCATCCACTCTACTCTGTCCTCTATATCTGCTTTTTTTTTAATCAACCACCTGCATGTCTTCTTTTACAACATCCATAAACCTCCTCCTTGACCTTTCTCTTTTCCCTCTGCCTGCAGGCTCCATGCTCAGCATTGTTCTACCAGTGATGGACAGTAGCAAAGTGAATGTAATGCGTTACTGTACTTAAGTAGCTTTTACACAAATCTGTACTTTACTGAAGAATTTCCTTTTGGGGAGACTTTTACTTCACTACATGTCAAAGTCAAACATCGTACTTTACTCCACTACATTTTTCAAAATCAGTTGTTTATTTATGAGTGGATAAAAACATGACTAGTACGCAGTTACGCAATCCACCAATCAGGTTCGAGCGTGTGCTCTGTTTTGATTGAAGCTTGGTGTATCTACTCATCACCAACATACAGTTTAGCTCCAGTTCAACAGAGGGTACAAAATTTAGAGATAGATATTTTGATAGATATCAATCAGTGTTTGATTCATTAATATCATTCTAGTCATAGATCGATGTGCTGAGACTCATCGATCTTTTCACATAAACTGAGTTAATAAAGGAAGAGTCTTGTGATCAAAATGCTAATACAACATTATAGCCATCATAAATTACAGTACTTGGATACTTATGTACATTTGGTGGCGAATACTTTACTCAAGTTCATTGTTTTTCCCCTAATACTGATATACCGTAGTAAAGCTATCTCTGGTATCTTGATGTAATTATTCCAGCATGGGATGTTTTTAAAAATTACTTTAGCAAAATAAAAAAATGGAGGACACACAATCACCA